>OZ010705.1:8104742-8422691 GCA_963932265.1 Thymelicus lineola | reverse complement strand
AGCATGATTAAAAAATGAACATTGAAGACGAGGAGGTTTTGTCTGATTCCGATTATATGTATAGATAGGAATTAACTAAGTTATCTAGAATTAAAGAAAAGACATTTTTTTTACATATTGTTTTACTTCAAACTATTTACCATATTTCTACCGTATCTTAATGTCTAAGAAAAACATAATTCCAATAAATCTACCGTATTTTATGAGAAAATATACCCTAATCTAATTTTTGGACCTGGCATTATTCATTCATTTTTGTCTTTCAGCTGTAATGTGCCGCCATCTCTTATCGAATTCCGGAGTTATTTTTTTTCCACATAGTTTAACCTTACATTTTGTTTCCAGGCTGGTTTTCCGCATGCGGGTGCCGCGGGGGCGCGCAGGCAGCGCCCCGGGGCTCCATCGCGGCGCTCCTCCGCAGCCGCGCCTTCGCCCTCGTGTCCCCCCGCGCGATATCTGCGTACCGCGCAAGGCCGGCGTCAGGTTACTATTTTTTTTTTATTTAAAGCCCTTCCGTGATAAACTCTTATTACATTTTTCTAATATCATAGACCGATACTATATGTGAAACGGGACAAGCTCTAATAGCTCAGTGTGCTTAGTACGAGTTTTACTTGATAAATAACGACGGCGTAAAGTAAACGCAAGTTAGCTATTTGTATGGGACCGAAGGTTTTCTTTTCACTGCCGCTAGATGGCTCTGCTTCGGTCTGCGTATGTATGCATGCATGTGTATAAACTAGCATGCTAGTTCAAGCGTGTTATCTTATCAGAGGTCTGCGAAAGATGCGTACATAAGTCTTCTACTACTACTTTTCGATACACAAAAATACAAAAAAAAATCTTTATTTGTCTATTACCGTTACATAATATTAGATATTCAGACAGTGGTTGAGACCACTTATTAAACATAATATAATAAAATGATTTGTTTGTGGCAAGTGGCCCCGCTCTTCTTTAATACATTACTACTTTTCCATATCACGCATAGTTCAAAATTATTGAACTCGAATTATCTCCACATTCTCAACGTTACAGTCGGCAGCCCTAATCCCAAATGATAATAAACCCCTCGTCCAACAGAAAGCGGGCGGGTGGGCGCGCAGTACGAGCGGGCGGCGGCGCGGCCGGGGACTCCCCTGCGACTAGCCGGGGTCTTCGCTGACGGCAGCAAGGCCAAGGCACCCAAATACGCTCAGCTTATTGATCCGCAGGGGAATGTAAGTTTTTTTTTTTTTTATTAATAATTCAAATTATTTTCTTTTTTCGTCTCTTTTCTGTTTTTTTTATGAAAATAGTCGACCAACAAATCCACTTGATCCAGTGAACCACCAGATATTAAGTAGCTTGATTTTCGCATCTACGCCCATGGACATCAGTGACATCTTATGGTCGTAGCGCACATATCAACTCGGAAAGAGATCGTCACCGGATCGCCTCGCCGTCAACCTAACGTAAGCACGTTACCAACCGACCAACAGCTCCAAATCGACTCGGCTACGGCTAGGCGACGCCGCGCTTACGGCTCGAATGACAGCAGTTCGCCGACGCAGCGGTAGCCGCGGCGCCGCGGCGCGGGGCGTGCACGAGGAAACGGAAAGTCGAAGGATAGCGTACGGTGAGACGTAAGCGAGGGTACGGCAAGTCGTCCACGCACCGTACCGCGGTTCGTGAGCTTGTCTCGAGGCGAGGCGATTACGTTACGAATCCGATAAGTGTGCTTTACAGTAGGGAGTTTCATACAAAGAATACTGACATGCAAGAGTTGATACGTTTACGTTCCGTTTACGAGTTGATATGTGTGCTACGACCATTAGCCGTCACAAATACGTTACTGACCTAAAAAGTCAGAAGAACAAGAAATAAAATTTGTATCTACAAGCATGTGAGATCTTCACCAATGCACTGGAGCAGGTTCTGAAGCTCTAAGCCTCCTCAATAGGAGAAACACTAAGCTTTCAGTGGGTTATAATAGCCAAAATCTGTACCCAATTCTGTTTACTTGTAATGACCTCAGAAGTTCACTAAACCAACAATCTAATGACGTAAGAGCGCGTGCTTGTAATTCTAACCGGCCGCGGTAACCTACATCCAGTAAGAAATGACCGCAAGCCTTCGATTGTTAAACAATTCGCGTATAGATAGATCCGTTAGCTCCAGACGTATGTTGGTATTTTGTTGGTTCGCATTATATTGCATCTTAATTGGTACCTGTGGTTCTAATTGGTACTTAACTACCTAATTATTGTCTTTTATGAACATACCTTTAAAGTAATGAGTTAACAAGTATTTATTGACTTATTTCAGTTAAGTTAAATGTATGTGTGTGCAGGGCTGATTGTGACCCATCAAGTAAACATGTCCATACCGAATAGATTCAAAATCAAATATATCTTTAATGGGAAAGACTTACACCCAATGATATTATATATTAAAAAGAGGCAGATATGTCATACACGCGTTGTGTGACTCAAAAAGTTCCCAATTGGGAACTCTTATTCGGTGAAGAAAGAGATAGCGATGTAGTTTTGACGCGAGAGCGATAAAGACGTGCGATAAAGCAATAAAGCGTGTCTTGCGGACATCGGAACAGATTTTTCGGTTGATTTGTAAGGGCATAACGTATCTATATTTATTTAAACATCATTGCTTACACCTCAACTCGGAGTCACTTTAATCGCTCCTTAGTAAATCACCATACAAATTCGGTAGTGACTCTGAATTGCGTTATTTCATTGGTTTTAAATTCATTGTTTAAATTCACTTTATTAATTACAGCATTTTCATATGCCACTAATCAAAATACGATGTCACTAGTACTACCACCAGCATTAAACTAGAGCCTTACTTCCCAAAGTGGTCCAGATGGACCCCCAGGGGTCAACGGGAGACTCGACGGGGTAGACCCGTTGGCGTGACAAAAAAATCAATAAATTAATTAACCAATCAATTCTCACTTTCTTCGAAAACTATTAATCTCTTTATGATATAAACTCAGCCGCAACGCTTTCCATAGTTAGATCTATCTAATCTTCACATTTTTGTCTAATTTTGGTGATATGGTAGAATTGTAGCTGCAGGGCTCCACTGCGCGGAAACCAGCTCTTTGAAAGTGGTTTAAAAAAGTCTGGGAACCTCTGAACTAGAGTTATCCTAGCATGTATTTCGTTTTTAAAACTATAAAATTGTTACTTTACAAAATTGATTATAGCGTTACTTTTAAACTAATTATTGAAAATGGCCTCGTTTTTAGAGTCTTGTAAAATCTGGATTAATTCATCAACGCGTACCAGGGACGCATACAGTGTAAGAAGATCAGATAATAATACACTACAATGTTGCAGTTCTAATGAATGGAGCCTGTCTCGATAACTACTTGGTATTATAGTCTATGTTGCTCATAAAATCAATAATCTATTTCAAATGTCTTGTAGATATGCTATTATACGATTTAAAATAATAACTATAATTTTTGTTGGGACGTCAATAATTTACTTAATATTATTGTTTTACTTTATACTGACATAGGTACAACTCATAAATTTTCCTTGCCTCTCACAATGCGAATGGTACACGCCTTTGTACCACGCACCATGCTGGCCCAGTGCGGATTGATAGATTTCATACACTTTTATGGTGGCCATACACGATCAAGTATACTTGTCAAGTTTGTAGCGGACTTGACGCGGCATCTAGTAAACTTGACGGTGTATGGCCACGGTATGGCTACCTGGCTATATAGCTATCTCATGCAAACTGAATGCCACATCAAAACAAACTGCAAACTTGAAAAGTACACTTGATCATGTTTGGCTAGCTTTATAGAAAACTTTCAGATGCACAAGTCTCAGCACGATGTCTTATTATCAAAGCCAATGATGTTTAAATAAATATAGATACGTTATGCCCTTACAAATCAACCGAAAAATCTGTTCCGATGTCCGCAAGACACGCTTTATTGCTTTATCGCACGTCTTTATCGCTCTCGCGTCAAAACTACATCGCTATCTCTTTCTTCACCGAATAAGAGTTCCCAATTGGGGACTTTTTGAGTCACACAACGCGCGCGCTTATGACATATCTGCCTCTTTTTAATATATAATATCATTGATCAAAGCAAGCAAAAAAAATAGAGACGCAAAATTCGATTGATTCTGGAACACCAATGTTTAATTCTGGGTTACTTTTTTACTGGGTTATTTTTTTCTGACCGATAAATTGACGATGCTATTTCACCTATGATGACTATCATGAGAAATCTCCAGATTACCGCAAATTTTCAAAAGTTAGAGATCCGTTTTAAAACTGTTCAAAATATTATATTATCTACTTTTACGGCTCGTATGCCAGTTTATAAGCTATTTGAAAAAAAAACTTTTACTCCTAAAAATACGTAAAACAAATCTGCTACATTCTGCATCCAGGAATTTCGCTCTGGCCGCTCCGAAATCGATTTAAAATTTAATTCCGCTCGAGGATATTAAAGTGAAACAAAAAAACACATCCCTGTTCCCTCTAAACATAAAACCGTAGAGCTCGCTCTCCAAGAAAAAAAACAAAAAATAAAACAAAACCTCTTTACTCAAACCATAGAACTCCATTCTACAACGCGCTAATATCGATTAATCAACTGCATCAGTAGGGTTACCATTCGTCTGAATTAGTCCGGACTGTATGTGCTTTCTATCCTGAGCTTGTACGGTTTTTAACATCTGGTTGTGGCTATGGGTAAAGATACTTTAAAACGCAATATATTTTATTGTATGATAAATTATCCTTTATTTATTTATTTCGTTATTGTTTTTATTACTCAATATAGTTTTGTTTTTTGATTTAATATTGGTGAATCTCCAAACCTAAACTAAGTACATTGTCGTATATTTTTCTGGGCATTAATATTACAAAAAAAAAATGGTTACGTGGTAAAATTACCACTTACATCTATTATAGGTATTTGTTACTGTGTATATCGATAGTTTTTTTTATTTGGAAGCTACTAATGAATTTTGAACTTACACTGTCTTTTGACAAATTGATAATGATTTAAAGATGAATAAACGTTTAATGCCGATTCTTTCAGTTCACCATTTTTTTAATTTATTTCAATTTATATTTTCACAAAAAGTAGTCCTGAGTTTGTTTACCAAATAAGTCTCGTCTAAAAACATAGATAAAAAACATTTTTGTGACTAAAATCCGAGCTCTTAACATCCAAAATTTCGTATAATTTCCAATCTGTACTAATATTATAAAGCTGAAGAGTTTGTTTGGTAGAACGCGTTAATTTTCAGGAACTACTGGTTTGAACTGAAAAAATATTTTTGCGTTTGGTAGTCCATTTGTCGAAGAAGGCTATAGGCTATATAACATCATAATATTTATATATTTTTAATATTTTCCAAAATTAACGCTGGTGAAACCACGAGGCACAGCTGGTGTATTATAATTTCCATACATTTTGAAGGCAGTGTTTGGCATGAGCGCTTACACAAAATATTTTTGTCTAAAGGCTCAAGACATTTTATGAATGGTAACCCTAATCGGAAGAGCATGTTGTGCGCGAACGATGCATTAGCTTCTAACGCGAGTTCTCGATTACTGTTCGATGAGATATATCATTGTTTTCTCTATCCAAGTAGAGCATGGAGGATAGAGTAGAAGGAGTGCCATCTCATATGAGGGGAAAGTTGAAAGTGTTCAGCTGTTTACTAAAAAATAGAAGTTCCAATAATGGCCATTCCAGAATGGCGCTAGTGTCTGAGAAATAGATATACGAATGATTGTAGTCCGTTTTTTTCAATGTGTCTTATTTAGTGAGCAATCTTGGCACTACTTTTTATTGAAATATTGATTTAAAATTATGAACAGTAAAAAGAAATTGGTTTTGGCATTATATGGTTATTTGTCTTTAAATTCTTTTCATTTTGTCTCAGCCTTATTTTTAAATTTCAAATTAGGATAAAAAGTGTCTTTTTTATTTTTGTTGTCGTAAAATTGTTTACCACATAGGACTTGTCTAAAAATGGGTTTATTGTCAATCTCACAATCAAATAGTATTATAGAAGATGCAATATGTTCAGCTTATTTAATTGTGGTGGGAATAAACAAATAATTAGAACAAAGGGACATTGGGTTATTATAACCGTTTAAATTTTCGAACATCCTGTTTTTAGGATAATTATGTTTTTATGATGATGATTAATGTTTTAATAATAAGAACCGGATGCAAATAATAGTAGTGTTTAACTGATCAAGTATAATTAATTAATTAACTTATTAAATCAACTATGATGTAATATTTTTGTTTTCTAATATTTTTATGTACCTGTTAATAATAATAAAAATAATGCATAGGTAATAAAAAAACATTTAAGTAAGTAGATTGAATGTGAGTAAGAAGACTGATAAATATTATATTCACTAATCATTACACGTAAAGTGAGGTAATTTACTTAGTAATTAGACTTTTTAGTGAGTTTTCTTAAAACCAACTGCGTTTCGGTTTTGCACATTTATAAAACGCGTATCTACTTAGCATATTTCCTCGTAACAAACTAGAGTTTTATTTATATAATAATACGAAATTGATGTAATACTTTGATACAAACAACGACTTAAGCGCCCTGTCAGTTCGTAACACCATCAAGAAAAAACTGTTTTGATTATCAACGCACCTACAAATTAGTTGCAAAAGAAAAAACGCAAAAAAAAAGAAAAACTTCTTTCAGCCTCAGCATAAATTACATTCCTATCCTGGCTATCCTGAGATACATTATTATTAAGTCGAAAATTAATAAAAAGAAATAAGTCTTCTTTACACTCGAAAGAACATTAAGGCGTTCTTTGTCTATTTTTGTTCGACAACCCGTAGTAACGCAGCGGGAACTAAGAATCTCGATATACACATACAAAAAGCTACCGTATGCCGTTGGAATACGACTCATTCTACCCTGTATCTTAGTAGGGGTCCTGCAAAATTGCGTAGACAGGGGAAAAAAAGGTGAAAAAAAGCTTGGGTTCTTGACAATAAGGTTCAAGGGAATGCAAAATAGATTGTTTCTCGCATTACTGTGCGGTGAACGTCCTCTCTGAACCCCGCGCTAGGACGAACCCTCAACAGGGCTGTCACGATTCTGAAATAAAAGCTATTATCTCCTTTTTTATCTGTTTCTAGGATGGAACGGTTGACGTTTAGGAGCCATATTCGAGTGATATATTTGATCATTATAACTGGGAAAACAGTTCTCGTCTTTGACATTTATTGAAATGAAGTTCGTGTGTGAATAACTGTTAGGTAGGTTTTAGTGCTTGTGTCCGTTCTGTAGTCATTCGATATTGATGGAACGGTACTAACGTTAGGAGTAAATTATAAAATAATTATGACTGAAGGACTGAAACGGTAGCAATAACTGCTAGTGTCGATCTGATTAATACAACTTCGGTCGCAGTTTGAGGTGGATGGATTAAAGGTAGATGAAACATTCGAACTTCTGTACGCTTCGGAAGTTTCGGAACGTGGTCTACGTTCCGAAACGTTCCGTAGGTAGATCGGTAGATAGTAGGGTATGCAAATACCCATCTCGTCCATATTTTCGTACAATTTTTAAACTCCTATTTAATTATTGCTGCCTTGTTAAAACAGGGTTAGATATACTATACAATATTTTGATCTTATCTATACTAATATTATAAAGAGGAATGATTTGATTGTTTGCATTGAATAGGCTCCGAAACTACCGAACCAATTTGAAAAATTCTTTCACTGTTAGGAAGCTACGCTATCCCCGGGTGACATAGGCTATATAATATTACTTTTTTTTACTATTTTTCCCGAAGCGAAGCGAGGGCGATTTCCTAGTATCTAATAATTTTAATCTGATGGTAAATTACACAATGTTTTATTTTGAAATAAAACGGTTTATGTACCTATTACATTCACATTTTATTTTTATTTTCATAAATAAATCAATAAATGGAATTAATAGTATTTGCAGACGTTTTCATTTCAGTAAAAAAAACCAATCTCGCCAAGACCGGCTCTATGATTTCGCGAGATCTCGGCTAGGTCTAAAATCTCGCGAGATTGCATTCCCTTGTTCGGAATTTCGAGCGGCTATAAAATATCGCATACTTTGACTACCTTGTCTACTTATGTGTACCGAGTACCGGCATTCATAATCATAACCATAATTTTACTAAGTAATAATAATAAAGAGCCTTTATTTACCCAAAAATACAAATTGAATTTCATAAAAATGAAATGACAATTTTTTTATTCAAAATCAATTTTTGTAACATACTAAGTATGGAGGTACCTACTATAAAATGAAGTCGTGTCTGTCTGATTTAAAATATACACGGATTTTCATTAGTTTTTACAAAGGTAAAATCAGTAAAATATAAATGATTTATTTATTTATTTATTTAGGATTACCTACGTACGACGTAAGATACAGCGTTTACATTAATTTATTAAACATTTTTTCTTATACATCTATTAAACTGTTCTTACTATAACCGGTAACCACAGCATGCAAATATGGGGAAAAACTAATCTGAACTTAAGGACCATTTTCCGAAGCGAAGTGAGGTTGGCTTACTATTGAATATTAAAAAAGGTACGTTGACCATTCGTTACTTAATAATGAGGTAGGTGCGTTAGAGGTAGCCATAGAAGGAGACTGGTTGTCTAGACCGACCGTGTCGTGACGTCGTTATCTCGTCTGATCGAAGAATAGTTAGTGTTCTTTCGCGCCAGAGAATTTAAATAATATGACTGAAATGGTTGTTTTCCGTGAAGGATTTGTGCTACGCTTAAGAAAACAGTTTTTATTTTTATTTATACTTAAGTATGTTAGTTTAGCTTGTATGTATAGGTCGGTTTAAACTTTAAATTAATGTTTGAATTATGTAGTAAAACTTTTAAAGCAAAAACACCAATACCCATTGAAGTATTATTACTAGCGTATAGAACCGACACCGCGAACACCATGTATGTCCTAATGCATTGGCGCCACGTGACGTCAATCTTCAATGGATTCGTTCGATTTTGAAAGAAGAACGGGGGCTCAATTTTGAAAATGGAACCTCCCGGCGGGACACACATTTTGTTCGAGATGTCTGTTCTATGACATAAATCTGAGGACATAATATAACGCAAAACATTGACCGCTGACGGCTGTCAGGCGTTCTCAATATCCTAAATCATAAAAGTACTTTAGCAATCGTCAGAAATATTGAAGAGTTTAGTTGTTATTCTGTACGTTACAGGCTTTATTTACCAAGTTATTTATGGTTAATTTTTATGCAATTCGACCCCGAGTAATCCGCTAATTAACACTGGTTTTCTGAACTCCCATTTACTTAGCTATTATTTCTATTACGAATAAAAAGCCTCATTTTATATATGTACATATTTTACATAAACGGGCGCACTGAAAAATCATAGGACGTAGAAAGTGCCTGCTACTTGCTACGCCGTATTCTGAGTGCGAGTAAATGCAACTCCGAACGCAATTGTAAATTGTTATAAAATAACAATTTTAAAAATTATTGCAATTCCTATGTCGGAATATATATTTCCTTCTTTCTTTCTTTCATTTGTACGTTGGTTACTTCCCGGTAATATTATATTATAATGAGGTGTCAAGCTCGATAAACAGAGTGCGATTGGTTGTCTAGTATGGGCTATGGTTGCTATTAGAAAGAAAGAAGAAAGAAAGAAAGAAAGAAAGAAATCCACAGTCCCATCGAGTGATGTAGGTAAGAAGAATTACTGGCATTCCAGATATTGCGACTTTTCGCGAATGCTTTGTGATACCGAATAATTATGAAAGGGTGTCTAAATTGGCTATCGCCAAAAAATATATAATTTCAAAATAAATAACGTTTTTGGCCGTAGTATTTACAGATTATGACAGCGAATGATATTGGTTATGTTACTTATATTTGATATTTAATTATTAATACTGAATTTCATTAAATCAAAAGTTAAACATAAAATAAAGATAATCTCTCTTGAGGCTGCTGGGGTCTAAGAAAACGATAAAAGACAATCGGTATTTTCCACTGACAAATTACCGTGGGTAAGGTTGGTAGTATTTTTGCCACTTTCTTTGACACAAATTCACATCATAATTCACATAACTGTAAACAAACATTAGACATTATCCCAACTCACCATCAAACTATGGCGTCAACACCTTATGATACGGTAAAGCAGTTCAGACAGCAGTTTCGACAAATAACTGCTCATTATGTTATTTTGAAATAATCGTCAAATTATTTGATGACTCTAGAACAAATAAACATAGGTTTGATATAGGTCGTGAATGAAAACACTTACCGACTTAAAGGAGAATGAAATTTAGTATGCAGGGGGTTTCGGGGGCGATACATCGATCTAGCTAGGATTAATTTTTAAACAATATCGTCTAATCCGTGTTTTCAGGCAATGAAAAACTGCTACAATAGACTCTTCCTGACATCTATTGGCGAGTAGCAACACTAAAGCTGCTTCAGTAGATGGCCAAACAAAGCTTTATGCTATTTTAGGTCCGTGTTCAAAAGTATTTTTATGATTAATTGATAGGTACTGCATAAATCATAGCATACTATTAGGGAGCTTTTCCACCAGTGCTAAGCTATGTGCAGCAATGAATATGATTGGTGGATATCAAACGCATCCATAGCAACGTAACATAGCACATCTCTGGTGGAAAAGCACTCTTAAAGAGGTTGGCAATCGTTGAACTACATATCTTCTTAGTCGCTTAATTTATCATTGTGATACTACCAAAGTATTTTAATGTATAAACGACTATGATATAAGATAAATAGAATTTAAAATATCGCAATCTTATAATTACAGACGCTTTTTAAAAAGAAAAATACACCCGTTTAAAACTAAATAAAAATCGAACAAATTGCAATTAACTCGTGAATAGTTTGCACAATTTTAATAGGATTTTAATTAGCGAACGCTAAATCTATCCTTTTGTAGCGTTAATGTATTACAACATGTATTCCTGGTAAATAAGGTGTATTTTCGAATGATTTCTAGTTTATAAGACCTGTTCAGTATTGTATGCGGTAAGGTCAAAGGAACCATCAATCGTAATGATATGTGAAATCGGAATCTTAAGGATATCTAGTGATAATTATTCTGTAATCCTTATTCAATCGTAATAATTCTAGTTACGTATGAATAGCTCGATAAAAGATAAAACTAAAAATAAGAAGAAGAAGAATAAGAATCTCTACATTTTTTGCATATTTTAATGTCGGCAGGTCTTTTAAACTGACGTTTATAACTAACTATATCCAAACAAATTTTATAGTTTTTGTATGTAAGGGTGAATATCACACAGAAAATACTGAACAGATTTAAGTAAAACTTATCACACTTATAACCGCACATTTTTAACTCAGTTCTAAATTAAGATAATACCATCATTTAAACTTTTTTAGTAAAAAGTTTTGAAAAGTGTAAACTAGAAAAACACATTGACTTAATAGTTAATACTATAACAATAATAGTTAGGACTTTTACTTTTAATTTCCACTTATGGTTTTGGTTTTTATAAAAAGTAAAGGATATAACAAGTAACAAGACTTTGAAAAGAAAGCAAGATTCTTAACTGATAAATTTTATAGGTACCTATTACCAGTCGGACAGGGTCTTCATAAAATAGTCATTAAATTGATCTCTCATGGTGCTATAAAACTTTCGATACAATACGTTAAGTTCTGAAGGCGTTTAATCATCCGGAATTTGCTAAAAAGTTGATTAAATTTAAGAAAAAAGTAATTATAAACTGAAAATGTGGTGACGTTAGTATTTGTTTTGTTTCCATTTCTATTAGTAACGTGAACAAAAATGTGTCTTATACAATGCTTACTTATACATCAATATTCCAAAGTACTTCAACACTACGTGATCCATTAAATCTGTTCTACATTATTGACAATTCCCTAATCTAAATATGACATGACATTTCTTATATGCCAGCCTCTGCATCAGACAAGCGCTGTAGTATAAAGAGGTCCGTCCCTGGACCTTCACTGGAGATTCATGGCCTCACCGATATACAGGATACGGTACTAAAAATATGAATTTTATTGAAATTAAACATCTTCCTTAAGTTTGCCGTATGTTATTACTTCCCAAAATTTTATCCTTTTCAGTGACACTATCGAATGGTGTAGTAATACAGGGTGTTTTTTTTCAAAATCAACGGGTTCGATTCCTGGCTACGAATATTGATTTTTCAAAAATGTAATGATGCAGTTTTAGTTTTAACCAAAATCGGCCCCGAGACACCTTTGAGCATTTTTCGATATTCCTCATAGTTTCGGATTTGGCCATCGATGCACACTTGAAAAATTCACCCTGTATACAATATTATACACACTGTACCGAATGGAAACAGGAAAATAATCTCAATATTCTATGTCAACAGTAAATCTAGCTGACGATAAATCTCTTAGCCCAAATAGGTTGGAGTATAAAGATCAGATCTCCATTGTTAGTTACATAACAATGCCTTCTTGTCTTACTGATTAATGGCGGAGATACGTTGATGAGAAGCGGGATGATTTGCAACTTCATTGTGTTCAGGGTCGCCATAATTATCAAACGATGTCAGGACACGTCAGGACTAAAAATACCAAAAAAAATCTTTATAGTGTACACAGTAGGATACAATTTAGAACATAGTGTTGTTTTAAGCTTTAAAGCTGTTGGTTGGTTGCCTTTGCATATAATAATATGTATGTGCATGTGCATATATGTATATCAGGCGGTTTCAGTATGCCCCATTTTTTCTGTTACTCTTTGCACTGATTTATATTTACGAGGCGTTCTAGGACGTGTGTTTCAAGTTATATTGTATTTGTTATTAGGCATACTTCTTTATGTAATTGAATTAAATACAGTACTGGAGATGGAACGTGGACGAACTTTTAATGAAATCCAATGTTTTATTAGGTAATCATTGATTTCGGTTTAATAATAGTAATAAAATATTCATAATACAATAACTAATACAAAAACTTCTATAAGTTTTAAAAAGGTATTTAAAATTCGCTAATCCGCATTTCTCCTACAGTCCCTCTAATCCCGAAACCGAAGCACACTGCACAAATAGAGAACCAGACAGTCTCAGTAGTAACGGCACGATGGCCACACTAGTCATGAGCGATGGAGTCTCGCCGCGATAGAGATGCTATCACCGATCAGATATCACCGAATTATAGTTTTGAGGAATGTACAGATCAATCCTGTTATAGTTTGATTTCCGTGTGGTGTCACTGGTCAGCAGGGTTGCCAACTGATTGGTTTTAATTTTTTTTGGAAAATACCTGGTCTCAGAATTCAATTGAAGAATCAAATGCGAAGATGGTTTGAAACCACTAAAACAATGCATTAGTCACACTTTCGATTTTTGGCACATCGGATGTACTTGTACGATGTACTTGTCTATTTAACTTCCTTCCGTAGACAAGTAGTTACTAGGTTACTACCTAATACCTAGTATGAAGAAAATATTATTAGCGTGGCGTAATGAACGTAGTATGGGCCGGGTGCCTGGGTTCGATTCCAGCGAGGCAGAATTATGATGAGTTTTAATTTATGTTCTCTTCTTGTTTTTGTGGCTATGAGTGTGGGTTTTGTAACCAACGATAAACATAAATCACCATCTTAAAAGTTAAACATTAGATTGTCGTGATGTCCGCGTGAGACGAGTTCCCATAATTCCCGCCGCCGTCATAATTCCAATTCCATGGCATAACTGTAAAGAACTTCAAAACATATTTGGTACAACCGACTTTCCATGTAGCTACACCGTACAGAAAATAATTTGCCGAGAATTCTAAGAGAGCGGTCACCTTGCCAGCATATTATAACCCTTATTTCCTAACGAATACAGTCGTACCACGGGAAAATCGTATTCATTTATAACGGGCGTAGCAATAAAAAGTGACATGACGATCTCTATCCATATATGGTTCAAAGTTGACCGAAACAATGGCATTGGCCATTACTACGGCAAAACTTGTCAACTCTAGTTAACAACCCTATCTAGAAAACAATAAAGTCTAAATTCTATTGGAAAAGCCACGTGAAACTGCAGGAAAATTTTGGCGCGGTCCTAACAGACAACTTTGTGTTTTCGTGCACGTAATACAAATATTGCACTTGTTGCGATGGATTACAGTCGGTTATTGCGTGCGTAAGACGGTTACGATGGCAATATAAAGTTGGCGAGCATGTTCGTGCGATGCCTGTGAAATATTGAATGATCGAACTATGCCAGTCGACGGACTCTGGTCAAAACGTGACTATAAAAACTGTCACAGCATATCAATGTTCTCAGAGCACGGCCATACGACTTTCAACTTTATTTCCATAGCTTTTGAAATGAATTAGACATATCAAAGTAAGTTTTAACAAACTAATCGGATGGCATTGTTTATTGCACTCGTATTAGGTTTGTTTCGTATACTATCATTTCTCTAGCGTGTCCTTTCGTGGTTGGATATGACCTGTTTTGATATGAGACGCCATTATGCCTTCATATTTGAGATAGGAGGCAGTCGGATGAACAGTGAAATACGGTACTCTGACGAGGCAGGCAACGGCATGCATTTAACAAGACTGGGAAATAAATGTGCACTGAAAACAAACTTTCATCTAAAGGAACATACCAAAACCACGTGACCCATTTTCTCCAACTTTTTACCCCCCTCCCCCCCTTCGTGACCATCCGTAGTATGAGAAGACCCCCCCTCCCCCCTAGTTTTCACGTGGTAATTCATAAATACGGTTTTCAATACTTTTTTGCAAAAACAGAGTTAAAAAATAATAATTTTGCTTATATTTGACGACTTGTGTTGCTAAAATATTGACTACGTGACAAAAACCTAAACCCCCCACCCCTCTGTGACCAATCGTGGTGTTTTGAAGACCCCCCTCCCCCCCTAAATGGGTCACGTGGTTTTGGTATGTTCCCTAACTTGAATTCTATTCAGTTGCGTTGTGAGAATTTTTACACAAGCAAAAGCTTATCTGAAGTAGGAAAAGTCGGAGCAATATATATGATGTGACACCTGTACCCGTCTTGTATCCGACAAACATTAAGATATCAAAAGCTTGGCTTCAACCCATTAATGGCCCACTACTGGACACAGGTCTCTCTTCTTGAGGAGGCCTAGAGCATACTCCACCACGCTGCTCTAATACGGATTGGTGGAGGGGTTAGTAGCCAACCCGAGTGTCGGAAGTTTTCAAACCGCCCGAGGGCCTCCGACATGGCTTAACGACTATTATGATAACAACCGGGATCGACGGCTTAACGTGCCCTCCGAAGCACGGAAACGCTCAAGATTTTTTTGCCACTAGCGGTCACCCATCCAACTACCGACCGCGCCCGATGTTGAGTTATCAAAATTTAGTGACCTCTAATATGATGACTTCTATATGAACTATAAGTATAACAAATATAATAATAATATCAGTCTGAAAATCCTGGAATGTGGAATAATGTTAAAAATTAGTAATTTTCACATTTATATGATACATTATATGATTTTGTATACTATTTATGACATATAGACATTATTTTTGTAACTCACAATTTGATTTCACAAGTGTGTACAATATCACTGACCTCAAATACACATACTTACGTGTTTTATAGGTCAGTGACCTATCTCTGACAACAGCAAGACGTCAGACGTCAAACACGTCACTAACAATCAAGCCCTTTTGCAATTTTTCAATACATAATGGAATTAAGGCCTATACAATTCCAGCCTTACAAATGGTTGGACGAAGCCGTGATCTTCAACAAAAGAGACGAGCAAGTACCCACTGCCTGGATCAAGGAAAATGCCAGCACTATCGTTCTACTCTTCACAGCTAAGGAAGTAGATAAGGACGGAGCTATTGAGAAGTTCTACGAAATGTACGAGAATGTAAAGTTTATCAACTTACCGATAGAAGTGATATATGTGCCCATGGATGAAACTGAAGCAGATATGATAGAGAGCTACAAGCGACAAGCCAACTGGTTCACTCTTAAGTTTCATGATCCCCTGGTACATATTTTGAAGTTTATGTATGGTGTCACTAGTATACCGCACATTTTGGTGATGAAATCTAATTGTGAAGTAATTTCCTACAGTGGGGTATTAGATTTATTGCAATATGGCAAAAACACCATCATAACTTGGCTATCGGAAGCTGCAATACATGCCAATCATAGAAAATTTAGTAAGGAAATTGAGATGTATGGAGAAAAATGGGAATATTTGAAAAAGGAGGATCGTGTTGGGTCAAAATCTGACTATCAGAGAAAGTTTAGTTCTAATTAAATGCATTTCTTTGTAATCATGATCTCCCAAAGCCTTCAATTGTTTTTTCTGATCTCTATCCATGATATGTAATTTTAAGTTTGGTTACAAATAAAGACACCATGAACTCTGTATAGATTATTGTAAGTATTATTATCATAATATGGTACCCAGTTCATTTAGATGGGTCCAACTGAAGTATTTTATGTTATGATATACAAAAAGATTCACAAGAAAGAAAAACCAAAGAATAGACGAACTGTGATATATCCATAACTTTATTAGGACGCATTTTTCAAGTATATTTATCTATACTAATATTATAAAGAGGAAAGATTTGATGGTTTGTTTGCATTGAATAGGCTCCGAAACTACCGAACCGATTTGAAAAATTCTTTCACTGTTGGGAAGATACACTATCCCCGGGTGACATAGGCTATATTATATTTTTTTTTTTACTATTTTTCCCGAAGCGAAGTGAGGGCGATATCCTAGTAATCTATAAGTGTAGTACTAAATTATCAATGTAACATTCCATTTTATTCTTACACCTGTCAATCAAATTGATTGATAACAAGAAACAAAGCTAATCGCTCATCGTTGACCACTTGATACCAATACAAGTGGTATAATAACCTATATATATAAACGGTAGCCACCACCAGCCGCTGTCATTGGTGATGAAACCGTATTATGTAGGTGAAAGATGTGAGTGGTCGATATCATCAGGGTTGTCAGTCAGATTTTATTTATAGTTGCCATTGAAGTATAATGTCATAGAACAGACATCTCGAACAAAATGTGTGTCCCGCCCGGGAGGTTCCATTTTCAAAATTGAGACCTAGTTCTCCTTTCAAAATCGGAGAAATCCATTGAAGATTGAAGCCCCGTGGTGCCAATGCATTGGGACATACATTGTGTTCGCGGTGTCGGTTCTATACGCTAGTAATAATACTTCAATGATAGTTGCAGTATTTTTATTTATAGTTACCGCAGTTAAGCAACTTCAAGCGAAGAAAGAAGAAATAACCGACTTCAAAATTAGGGATAACTCAAAAACTACTCGTCAGATCTTTCGACTCGATCGTCTTTAAGTGGGACCACATAACAAGCACCAGCTTTCGATTAAAAAAAATCATCAAAATCGGTTCACTCAGTCGAAAGTTCTGAGGTAACAAACATAAACTAAAAAAAATACAGTCGAATTGAGAACCTCCTACTTTTTTGAAATCGGTTAAAAATATTATATGTATATTAATTCTTAGTATTCAGAAATTAGTTTTAGCATTAATATTCAGAAACTAGATGATTATCTGTCCTTAAAATTCTTTTCATTTTTAATCAGTCTTATTTTAAAATTACAAATTCATATAAAAAGTCACTGTACGATTTTTTATCAATTAGGACTCATCAAAAAAATGGACTAAAGTAATATTTATCTGTCACAACAGCTACGCTACGAGTATAATACCCGTATATTCTGGTTGCAATGCAAACCAGCAGCCAAACAATAGCCTAATCAGTTTTTTATACAACGTGCAACCGATACATCGATCCGTCAAACACTACCACTTGTTGAGACAAGCCTAGCTTGCATTAATAACCAGAATAAAAGGTTACCTCGAACGATGGTGTAACTAGCCAAGACTTCTTAGGTAGGTTACTTATCGCTAGGGTTGGCTATATCATCTTCGAAGGTAGACTACTAGAGAATTGCATTAAATCCGTCATTTGTGATGTAATTCGTCATTTTTACTGACTTCAAAAAAGGGGGAGGTATTCAATTCGACTGTATTTTTTCATGTTTGTTACCTCAGAACTCTTCACTGGGTGAATCGATTTTGATGGTTCTTTTTTTAATCAAAAGATGGTGCTTGTCATGTGGTCCCACTTAAAGAGTGAGATCTGTCGAATAGTTTTTGAGTGATCTCTAATTTTGGAGTCGGTTATTTTTTGTCAAAAATTATATGTCGATGACGAACGAACATAGGAGCCTTCTGTTGGTAAGTGGTAAGCGTTGGTGGTGGACATCAGCAACAACTTAGACATCACCGATGCGTTGCCGAAAAAAAATGCAAGAAAGACATAAATGTACCTTACGCCTTTTTCGCAACATAAATTGTTTAAAGGTTTCGTGTATAATAAGATAACGAAATTTTTGCTCTGGGCACACAAGATATAATTCAGGTCAGGTTCGATCAAATTCTTTCGAATGTTAAATGATAATCAGTTGATGTGAGAAAACCCTTTAATCGCTCGTGATGTTTAAAGTCGTAGGCGCGGCGTAGCATGAAATCTTTTCACATTGAGCCATTTAGAATAATAAATTGAAATAGGGTTAATTTATAACCTTAAACTAACTTCCCATAAACGAAATTATACTTAGTTAAATGTTTTCCGGCTCAATTTGACTTGTTTAAGCATACAGAAGGCTAGTAACTATGAATTTGAATAAAGGCCAAGGGCCTTAGTACGCAGTAACATAATTGAATCGTAGGCCCCGAGGGCAGGAGATAATAGAATGGTTACATCGGTTGCCGGAACAAATAGATATGCAAATGTCTGGTAAGCTATCGTTGGTTTGAAAGTCTTATTCGCGACTGTTACTGAGCGCTCAGCAGCGTTTGACAGTGACCCCGTTCGTTCCAAGTTTAAACTTTAAACTGTAGTTATCATTGAAGTATAGAACATACACTAGCGTATAGAACATACACCGCGAACAACCCAATCCCAATGCATTGGCGCCACGTGGATTCAATCTTCAATGGATTCGTTCCATTTTGAAAGGAGAATGGGAGCTCAATTTTGAAAATCGAACCTTCCGGGCGGGACACACATTTTGTTCGAGATGTCTGTTCTATGACATTATTTATACTTCAATGGTAGTTATACAGATTTTCAGAAAACTGTTAGAATAGGAAGGTACTAGAAATTAATGAACATGTAAACATTTCTTGTGTTGTGTAATAATATAACTAGAAATAATTAGGCAAAGGCTTGTCATATCATATGAAAATGTATTAACATATTATCTACGTATATTATCATTGTTAACATATTGAAACGCAACAATAAATTAATTTTAAGGGGGTCTTTGGTAGACTAAGTGCGTGTTAGCATTCACAAACTTTGGAGAATTCTTTCTCCATTATGTAAAAAAAAGAAAATTAATTATGCAGTGGGTATTTCTCACGATTTTATCTCCAAAGACAATTTCACCAAAGTTATAAAATGAAATATTTTTTCAAACTTAAAAATATAAAAATAATTAAATATTCGTGTAAAAAAATATTATTTCCTTATCAGAAGCTTTCTATTAAAATTCTATTAACTTGAATTTCAACCGTGAAAATGATATAGAATCAAAAGGTTTAAGTTGACAGCTGAGCCCGCTAAAATATGACCGCGCGGCCATTACGGAGGACAATGGCGGCCATATTGGAATGCGCGAGCGCATAAACAATAATGAATTGCGTGCTGTTGAATGCATTAAAACGAATGGCGACGCAGTAAAACATGTTAGACATAAGCGCCACGGCTCTCTTAGATTCTAGATATCGCTAGAATAACAATTAGTTAAAGTTCAATCTTTTAAACATCCTTTATCTGCCATCTAGGTTATGGCTAACCAGAGTGACCAGAGAGGTAAACTAAATGACTATTAGAATTACTTAACGTTAAGAATTGCACAAATGCAAAGTAAGCTATTTATATGATTCTAATGTAGCGATGAAGAAACCACGCCTTTTTAGGGTTCCAATGTAAAATCGAAACCCTTATAGTTTCGTCATGTCCTTCCGTCCGTCTGTCCGTCAGTCCGTCTATCCGTGTGTCCGTCCGTCCATCCGTCCGTCTGTCCGAAGCAAAGCGCCGAGACCCTTAGTGCTAAAAAGTTGTAATTAAAATAATGTAAAACATTTTTTTTTCCGGGTACCTGTAGGGACAGATAACGTGAGGATGAATTTTTTACCAATTCATCATTCATCAAATTCATCGCGTACCCTATAGTGGGGGGTATCGTTAATAGAGATCTTTCAAAAATAGTATGGGTCTTCTAAGACAATTTTTGGAATTAGGGGTGTGTTTGCGAAATATTTGGCTTTAAAGTGCTAATTTTGGTTAGAGTCAAGTGTCTCCCCATGCCGGCCATACGGTTGGAGTTGGACAAGTGAAAAAAATCTCAAAAATAGGTTATAAGTATGATGAATTTAGAATAACCATGACTATGATATGATAAGTAGTTAATGAGTAATAGTCGATAAACTATAGTCGATATATATAATAGTCGATACACCGGAACCCTACATAGCGCGTGGTCTGACACGCACTTGCCCGGTTTTTTATAGTTTATCTACACCAATCTACAGTCCCAGTATGGTTAAACAATGATGTAACATTATGACGTCTATGATGAAAGTCTCATAACTATAATGATACCCATACCCATATAGGTTCACTTAAGCAACTACCGAATTGACCAATTGCTAAAATTAATTATATTATAGATAGATATTTAAAATACGATTTTTTTACTACATATACATCCCCATTAGTTACAAAATGCAGTCTACCTACTACGTAGTCGCGGCATTAGTGGATTTTTCATGTATTTTTTTATTACTTTACTCCATCTACATCCATCTACATCTACTGCTATTTGATGTGTACAATAAAGAGTATTCTATTCTATTCTATTCCATCTAATAACTAAAGGTGGGTACTTAGCACCGTGATTTAGACTTAGTTTACAGTTTTTATAGGAAATTCTAGATTACATTGGGTCAGAATAAATATAGTAAAATTACTTAAAGGAGACAATAATATATAATTATGCTTGTGAGTTTTGATAGTAAATCCTACTGCGATAAATGCGAAATTTTTATGGATGTATGTTACTCTTTCACGCAAAAAGTACTATACGAATTTTCATGAAATTCAGCGCACAGGTAGACCATGATCTAGAATAAGATATGGAGTGCTTATTATCCCGGAGAATGTGAGCAAAGCCGCCGGAACAGCTTGTGAAAAACCTAGCCGAAGAGTATCTGTTATTACAAAATAGAGTTACCAAACATGTTAATATATATCCATAAATTACGTCAGTAAGTTTACACCTAGAAATTATTAAATTACACAGCAGTTCAGAAATAGTTTTATTTTCATTAATTGTTTTTTTTTATATTTACACTATACATACCAATTATTTGATTTTAAAATGTGACGTCATGAAATTTGGGACGCCTCCCACCCCTTGTCACACAATGTCACACTACATCGACCGCCCCGGCTTAGCCGATTTTTATAAAATTTTATATGCATATTCAATAGGTCTGAGAATCGGCTACTATCTATTTTTCATACCCCTAAGTGACAAGGGTTGTCCACCCCTAACATTTTTTAAATTTTTTGGACAATTTTTTTTATAATGTGGCATTAAAAAATACATACAACACTAAATTTTCACCCTTCTATCACCAACCCCTATTTTGTAATAGTCATTTTAGAAATTTAATCATTTTTCATCCCGCTCAATAACTAATCAATTGTTAGGCGATACGAAGTTGGCCCGGTCAGCTAGTATTATTCTAATAGTCGTCTCAACAAAAACTTAAAACGTGCGTTTTTGCGTCAATATATCAGTCAGGCAGGACATTTCTCCTTATGTAGTTTTAAGACAGAAACCTGCTTGTACCAACGTACTTGTTACTTCTTAAGATGAATGGATAAAACCCAGTTAAACTAGATTGCCCAGACAGCCTGTCGGTTATACTCTCATTATTTTAATGACCGCTCATTTTGAGTTAGCTTTATCCGGTTAAGTCACTAGCTTTTGTGTTCAGTTGAAAATGTAAGTAACTAACAAATTATTTAGGTATTTATTACAGACTTAAAAAAGAACCAGACGGATTGTCAGCAACCAATTCAGTGAAGCACCCATAGTAATACCAACTTTTCTATTCGTACAAGTATCACACGCACACATTGACACCATGCTGTTATTAATCGGCCGCCATTACCGCGTCGGATTGGTCGGACCGCACTAAAAATTACGCACACATGGTAAGCGGGCGGCGTCACTCTCGATAAGACAAGATGACGTCTGGTATTTTTTAAGTCTGTGGTATTTATGTACAAAAAATATTTTTTGAGCTTTAGTTGACACGACAATTTTAATCATCATTCGTGAGTACCCGCAGTGCCGGCGTTAGAGCCAGACGCCTTAGGCATGAATATTGTGGCGCACACACAAGAAAATCAAAATCGAAGCGAAGCGAGGGCGATATCCTAGTTTTAATATAACCTAAAGCAAAAAGCAAAAGCAAAGCAACAACCCATAATTGTCCCACTGCTGGGCTCGGGGTCTCCTCTCACAATGTGAGGGGTACAGGCCATAGTCTACCACGCTGGCCAAGTGCGGATTGGTAGACTTCACACACCTTTGAGAACATTATGGAGAACTCTCAGGTGTGCAGGTTTCCTCACGATGTTTTCCTTCACCGTAGCAAGTGATAATTAACTTGTAATACGCACATAATATTTGAAAATTAGAGGTGCGTGCCAGGATTTGAACCCGGGCCCCCGCGTTCGGGAGACCAACGTTCTAACCACTAGGCTATCACTGCTTCCTATATATAACCTATTTATAACCTAACTTAACCTCAAAATACAACAACCATTCCTCACCATAACACTTTCCTTCCTTCCAGGAGCTCTTCGTTCCCATCAACACGAAGGGCGAGATGTACGAGGTATGTCCCGAGGAGTTGTCCCCGGCGGAGTGGGACACTGAGGCCTCGGGCGCCCCGGTCCCGGCTGACGTCAGCACGCGGGCGCATCGCCTGCCGCACCTGCTGAGTTTGTGGCGCCTGCCGACCAGGGTGAGGCTGCTGGCTGGGACCGTGCCTATTGAGATGGCGCATGACGTTGGAGGTAATTAAAACGTGGTAGTTGGTCTTATTTGACCAAGGTGCAAAGCACAAACAAACTAAAAGTATTACTCTAAGCCTTGTATGAATATTTAATAAATAACTTGTGTGAAATGTTCCGATGGGTCTTGAAATCATTGAATGTTGCCCACATTATTACATATTCCTACAAAGAAAAGGGAAAATTGAGATAATAGAATCCAAATAAAAAAATACTTTAACTACTAAAACAAACTGAAGAGTGAATAGGCAGTGCGTTGGTAGAGGTATCGCCCTTTCAGTTGGGATTATACCTACATTAACTTTAATAAATTCCTTTGTGACTTTCAGATGATCTTCTTCTTCGAGCGGCTGTCACCGAGCCGGTTTTGGTGATGTGCAATCTTCCCGAGTACAGCTCCTTACCGTCCAGTCCGAGCAAGCAGGTGGACCCTCGTTACCATCCCAAGGAAACACTTCAGATCCTCCCTCTCAACAGCAGCATCAAGGTCCGACGTACGCAGCTCGGCTTTGAAAGTGAAAAACGAATGTTCCTCTCCGCGCGCCTTCAGAAAGCTCTAACCTTCTGTCAACTGAACGTTGACAACTGGATCAGGCAGATCTCATACGCCAACTCAACAGTCGTCAGTAAAGCGAAGACGGCCGAGGATCTCATCAAAGAAGACCATGAACCGGTCAAATTTGAAAAGGAAAGAAAATTCACTCTCCAGGGACTAAAGATTGATACATCAAGATTGTTTGGCAAAAGCGAGAAGGTACTGAAAGATATACCAGACGAAACCGAGGGCTCTATAATATTTCTAAGTAAAAACGAACTTGAACATATGAACTATGACGTATACAGCGATGATGAAGGAAAAGATGATAAAAGTGATGTAAAAGTTGAACAGGAACAGTTTTCCAGTGACAAAATGCAGGTATTCAGAGAAGATTCTGAGCCAAAGAAGAGTAAATGGTTTAAAAACTTGAAACTACTTAAAAGTACGGAAAAATTAACTGATGAGAAAATAACGACAATTGAGAGCACTGAAAAGTATAGAGACATTAAAGATCCATTCGATCCTCTTGGAGAAAAACATAGCTCTATTGAAAGATACCAAGATATGGCTAAATTAATAGAAGATCGTTTTGGTGCTTCGAGAAAAAGTGACGGGACAGCCGAAAAGAGTCATTCTTATAAGAGTCTTACCACGTCATCGTCTGATATGGGAACAAGTCAATGTAGTTCCAATCACAAGAAACCTGTCCTAACTAAATCTGTGTCAGTTCAAACGGGAATGCCCGACAGCCCTTACACTGAAGAAGACAGTGGTATTAATATGAAACATGGTCGAAAGAATCTTAGTGTTGATCAAATAAATTACTTTGGTTCCATGGAGAGTGACTCCAGTTCCGGACGTAAATTGAAATCATTGGACGAAAATATGCTTAAAAAGTCATCAGCAACAAAGTCTTCCACTAACTTGGAAAGGCGACAGAGAATACAACCCGATTTGATACCTGAAAAAGCAATTGTAAAATCTGAATCTTACAATCAGATTCAAAGTTGCGAAGACATCAATATGTTCGGAGCTGGATCTTTATATAATGATAACGATTTTGAAATAAATTATAAACAACACTCTTACATCACTGAAAAATTATGCTCTGAATTTCACGTTAAAACTAAGAGAGTTCTAAGCAAATCTACTTCGAATTTACTTCATCCCAAAAAGTCAACTGAAAAGAAAGAAGGTAGTAACAGTAACAGCATGCCGACAAAAACAGAAAGATCCTCTGAAGGAGACAAAATTGTCAATTTTAGAAAAAAAATAGACAAGCCAAGGGCACCTACACCTAAATCAGAAATTGAAGAAGATATATCTGCAATAGACATCTCCGAAGAAGAACCTCAAAGACAAGTTAAAATCAGAAGATCGATATCATCGATTCAAAAACGTAAACTACCAGTCATTGAAGATTTGCCTTATGGTCAGGTTGCCGATGCTGTGCACGTCGAAGAGGAAGTAGTTGATAATGATTCAGTCTCTGACAACATTTACGCAGAAATATGTACTCCAAACGGTAATAAAACGAGTGATGAAGAAACTTACGACTGTAATGTTGATGTTATAGCAACTGACCCTGTTATTTGTAATGTTAAAAAGGAAGTTATTATCCGAAACGATGAACGAGCGAGGCAAATGATAGAAAACCAAGAGAATCCGTTTAGGCATATCGAAGTTGTGGTTATTGAGAAAACCACTGATTTCGATTTGGACACGTCAAGCGTCACATCGAGTGAATTCGATGAGACGGGAAGCAAGAATGACGTTTCCATAGCTATAGATTCTTGGGAAAGAGATAAGGTGAAATCCGATCCAAAAACTCATGCTATTAGATTAGAAATAACTAGTAATATGGATGATTACCCAGTGGAGAATCAGAGTCAAAGTATAGATAGGACCGAGGTCCATCTTAGTAAAGATAATTCGTTAAGTTTTAGCAACAGTATCCACTTGAATGGTACATATCCCAACGAGGCCATTTATGATACTTTAAAATAAGTAGTTGTAATATAGTGTCTGCTTTATCTATAGGGTCACGAACTTGTTGTAATAGTCATATTATGTTATAAAATTGTGCTTTACATCAACTACCCGCCAATCTGTATTTATTCTTGGTACCTTCAGTTTCTATAATATTTAAGAAAGTCATAATGAGATTAGATGCGTATGTTTTGGTATTGTATCTATCAATGATATTGTATGTATAAAAAGAGGTAGATATGCCAAGAGGGCGCTAAAATTAAGACAGTCGAATTTAGTCAGGTGTAGCGATTTCACTAAGACATTTGACAGCTTACTTTGAGTGATTGAGTCTAAAGTTGTCATCAAAAACTGAACCTCGCCATGTATGAGCATAACATATCTGTAGTAAAATATCTTTGGTATTGTATACTGGATAGTTAAAGAATATGGCCAGTATTTCTGTCCATATACTCTTACTTCTTATTTAAAGTTATCCATTGGGAGTAAAACTTCACTTTATGTTTTCATATTGGTATCTTCCAAAGAGAATAGAGAAAACATATTATTTTGCATATTTGCCTCATTCCTTCTGAATTTCGTTGACTTTTGAATGTTAATACATTTTATTTTTATATCTTCTATTTTTCTTCTTATTGATAATGAAAACAAATCCGAATTCTGGTAAGTAAATAAATAAATGTGCTCATAATATTCCGTAATAATAGCTACCATAGTATTTAGCAGGGGTTAGATTAAAAAGATATACTATACGCACACCTACCAATACATTGAAATATTATTTAATTTTAATAGTTCAATGTACCGTTATACGTATTTGTACTCTACGAATGTATTTTTTCGCACGAAGTGTACCACTTATTGTTTATGACGCACTGTTTTAGATAACTATTCGTAACCATTGAAATATTATTACTAGCGAATAGAACAGGCACCGCGAACACCATGTAGGTATGTCCCAAGTCCCAATGCATTGGCGCCACGTGGCTTCAAACTTCAATGGATTCGTTCGATTTTGAAAGGATGGGGCTTCAATTTTGAAAATCGAACATCCCGGGCGGGACCACACATTTTGTTCGAGATCTCTGTTCTAAGACATTATACTTCAATGTTCGTAACAAGTAAATTATAAAATGTACATAAACAAGTAAGCGATTAATTGAAAAATGGAAAAGTAATAAGTATAATGTTAGATACTGTTATACTATAATGAAAACAATGTGTTTTCATTGTGAAGTAATGTGTATTAAGTATTTAGGAACTTTTGAATGAAATGTTTTGTGTTCATAAAAATTATTATCTTTTTAATAACATACAACCGCGTCAATCTCTATTTTAAATAGGTACCTAATATTATTCTGAATCTGTAGTCTTTTATTTTTTTCATTTAATCGCAAACTTGAGCACAGGAAACTAGCACAAGTTTCTTGCAATGTAAAATCGATTTTTTAACACTCGAAGCACCAAAATCGATTTTACAACCGCACTGGGATGAGGTGCACGCCATAGATAATATTCTATGTAATATTCGGTCATTAGTCTTTAACAGTTAAGTCGAAATTGACCGAATATGTAACGAAGTAATCACAATTATTCGTAATTATAATTGGTGCTATAATTAGGTGCTCAATTTAGCTGTAGGGATCTGTTACATCACTAGACGTTTAAATTGGTTGCTGTACATTATTACTTTTGTCAAAAAAAATAAGTTTTTTTTTTAATTCTAAGTGACCCGTGACCGTAGAGCCCAAAGGTTTGTAGAAAAACTTCCATAAATCGATGTCTCATGTGAATCAATATAAAAATAATTATTCTGTGGGAGATTAATTGACTGGATAGATTTATGTCCATCTACGTAAAAGTATAGTGACATTCTAAAATACGTATTTAACTCCCACCTGAACCAATTAATAAAATGTTTAGGCTGAAACAATAAGAAAAATCACTAGAATTGGCATTCATACATGATTTAAGTACCTACGTAGCTATAAGTAGCTTTGTATTTCATCTTCATAATATCGTCAGATCAAATTATAGAGGTAGATAACTCACCTCCTTCAATTTGATAGTAGTAGAGAAACAGCAAGCCGGTCTACACAATGTGTAATACTTTACGTGCAATAACGCATGTCAAACCAAGTTAAAACTAAGCACTTGTACTGGCAGCACAGAATACACAATAGTAAACAAATATACTATATTAGTTCATTGATAATATTACCTTGCTGGCAGGTAAGAGGTACCCAATTGGCAAGAACCGGCTTGGTTTAAACGTATGTGCAATGATATTATATATTAAAAAGAGGTAGATATGTCATAAGCGCGCGCGTTGTGTGACTCAAAAAGTTCCCAATTGGGAACTCTTATTCAGGTGAAGAAAGAGATAGCGATGTAGTTTTGACGCGAGAGAGATAAAGACGTGCGATAAAGCAATAAAGCGTGCCTTGCGGACATCGGAACAGATTTTTCGGTTGATTTGTAAGGGCATAACGTATCTATATTTATTTAAACATCATTGCGTATGTGTGTGTGCGAATGCCTGTAAATACAGGAATTGCGTAGACCGGCTTGGTATTTCAAGGCGGTGAGTTAACTACCTTATTTATTAATCTGAGATAATATCTAATAACTTTCGTAATCATTTTTTTCAGTCCCTTTAACTAAAACTGGTGTAACAGATCGGTGTGTAAGGGTCCACATATCACATGACAATATTGTAAATTGTTTGTACCATATAGTTTTTAATATTGTATAAATAAAAATTGATTTTAAGTCTGACGCTCTCAATAATATGTAAAATTAATCTTAAAAGAATAATTTGTGGAAATACGAATAAACGAATTATACACTGAATGGTCTTTATTTTTTACCTGCCAGCAAAAATTATAATTCAGTTATTGTATAGAAAGAATAGGTGCCTAATACATTCTACGTCTGCGGAAATTTTTTCGAAAACAATTCATCGAATCAATAATTCGACGAAAACACGAATTTGTCTAAACATTAACGGTGACAGAAACGAATCACTGTAAAAGCTCTACTGAAAAAATTAGAAATTAATTGTTTTATGTCAAATAATTAGAAGTGTTTCCGTGGTTTCCACTTACAGGTTATAACAATAATTTTGAGTGGCTTACTAGGTGTTTATTTTAAAATGAGGCGATCTGTAGAGATCGGTAATGTAGGTAGCTACATTATTTTTATATTATTTAAATTATGTTACTATTGTTTTAACAAGCAGGTAAATGATGCTAAGTTCTCTCCATATACATTTGCAACCAGGGCTGATAATAATATGATACCAACGAGTTGTCTGATCGGTCAAGTTTCAAGAACGAACCATGGACCCGCTTATTGAAAAACCTAAAATAGGAACTTTCTGGGACGGCACAACTGTGCTCCTGTGCATAAATAGTCATTGGTCCATGGGGTAAACGGGGTCATAGCATTGAAAACTCTTATGTAGAAAGTTTGTTCCACAGCTTACAAGTACGTACCTACTATAGAAAGACGTGAAAACATTGAAGTATGTCATAGAACAGACATCTCGAACAAAATGTGTGTCCCACCCGGGAGGTCCGATTTTCAAAATCGAGCCCCCGTTCTCCTTTCAAAATCGAACGAATCCACTGAGCGAATCCATTGAAGATTGAAGCCACGTGGCGCCAATGCATTGAGACATACATGGTGTTCGCGGTGTCTGTTCTATACGCTAGTAATAATACTTCAATGCGTGAAATCTGTATTGTTGCATGCGACATTACGCAACGAAAGGTCAATTTATAGAAATTGTCTTGATAGCTTTTGTTGGAGACATAGCCTGGTCCATGGAAGTTCTTGAAATTACGGAGCAGTTTGAATTTCTGTTCTCCGTCTGAGTGCTGTCTTTGTGTGTTGTCATGGCAACCACGGGGTCCTAGTGTGGGGGCTACGAGTTTGTAGCGTTAACCAAAAAATATACGTATTCCCCAGAATATGTTATTTTACTACCACAAGACCCATTAAAATCGAAAAGGCGCTTTTGGAGAAATAAATAAATGATTATAAATACGTTATAACAAAAAAGTTTTTCAATAATCCATATAAATTGTAATTTATTGGAATTTCATGATTGGTTTTCAAGTAAAAAAAAATGGTTGTCTGTAAAGTCGGTTTACGGACGGTAATTTAACATGACAACGTCATGACAAAACGTTGATGAAGTAGTGCTCGAATATAATATTATCTCTGGAAATTAACTTATAATTACAAACTTTTATCTTTATACTATAACGCCATCTAGAACTCCTGAACTAAACTATTTTTTCAGCAAGTTCCTTTCTGACTTAATTGTGTATATAGTTTTGTTCCTTCAAAAGCGCCTTTTCGATTTTAATGGGTCTTGTGGCAGTAAAAAAACATATTCTGCGGAATACGTATGATTTTTTTGGTTGGTGTAAATATATTACAACTTGGGAATAAAATCTATATTATTCTCTAAAATTTCGCTTTGGTTTCATATTTTTATCTGTCGTAAGTTTCGAAGAAAATTGAATCGAAAAAAAAGGTCTTTGTACGTTTTCTCAGAAGCTGTTTAAAATAAAGGTCAAAAATGGTATGGATCATGTTTTCATTGTACGCTCATATTAAAATGCATTTTATTTTATACGAGTAACCGCCCTCGCTTTGCTTCGGTTTTCTTTATTTTTTACACCTTGGGTTACAATATTGGAGTTTTATTAAGGATCCCTAATTTTTTTGAAAATATAATTTAGCCTATGTTACTCGGGGATAGTGTAGCTTTCTAACATTGTAAGAATTTTTCAAATCGGTTCAGTAGTTTCGGAGCCTATTCAATGCAAACAATCAAATCTTTCCTACTTATTATTAGTATAGATATTGCTCATGGGCGCCAAATCGCCATGCTTATCCGGTTAGACTCTTTGAGAGACATCTGACGAGTAGTTTTTCAGATACTCTAAGTTTTTCAGTTATCCCTAATTTTGAAGTCGGTTATTTTTTGTCAAGAATTATTGACGATCACGATAAGAAGGCAGCTTTAGTCATTTTGTTGAACTTGGCACTATGTTTTGTTGCAATGTTACCGTATTTTCTATTGATTTGAAAAATATAGAATAGTACTTACCTACCTGAACAGAAATTAAATAATTTTAGCTTAACATAATTTATAAATTCTTTTCATTTTGTATCAGACAATTTTTTAAGTAACAAGTTACCATACTAACCAACTGATTAATAAACAAACTGTCTATTACTAAATAAGACTTGTCTGAGAAAACGGACTATAAATGATTTATTTTCGACAACAAGTACCAAATGCCTTAATCCTTATGCTGGCCATACACGATCAAGTATACTTGTCAAGTTTTCAGCGGACCAGACGCGGCATCCAGTAAACTTGACGGTGTATGGCCACGGTATGGCTATCTGGCCATATAGCTATCTCATGCACTGGGTGCCACATCAAGTCAAACTGCAAACTTGACAAGTACACTTGATTGTATATGGCCAGTCACCATTACATTTATCAAAACAATCTTTGTCTTCGAACGACTTCATTACAAGATACATTTTAATAAAACAACAATATGACAAATATATCGTATTTAATCAAATAAATTACAATTAATTAAAATTAATAAAGTACCGACAAATAATTTCGTTACAGTGGCGCGGATTTCAAAATAAATTTCATTAAATACCCATAACACATAGGACTAAACTTTAAAAATATGATATAATTATAAACACATAACTTTGCCAAACAAAATTATGCCTTTGTGCGACTTGTGTCTCAAATAAAATATAGGAATGAGAAAAAAACAGAAATAACATCTAAATGCTTTTCTTAATATTATAATTAAATTTTATACAATATACAAGAATATAGTAAGTATTACATAGTCTGATAGTCACTTTCAATCAATGAGATGTATATCTGCGTTGACTACAAAAAAGGATGTACATATTCAAAAGCTACATATAAGACAACACACAGACATAACGATTATCATATAATTATGTATAGGTACACTATAGTATTGTAAACAAATTTACAATGAGACTTGATGTTTTTTATTAATCTGTGGCATGATACAAAAAAGTTTTGACTTCACAAGAAATGGCGGTAAAAAAAACTGATAATTTTTAGAGAAGTACAATAATGATTTAGCAAAAACACTAAATTCTTTGCATGTTTTCATTGCATTAAACATGGCTATTTAAAACCAGTTACAGAAGCTAAAACGGTTTAATTTAATGAGTGTTAACATTACATAATTTTGGAACATTTGGACACCTACAAAAAGTACATTGACTAACATTTGATGAGAGCAATATACATTAACTAGCTCAGTTACGGTTGGAATGATTGGAAAGTTTGTTATGTAACCGATGGGTATCCGTCTCACTCATTCTAGGTAGGTGTGAAAGAGAGCATGCCACAAACGATTGCACTAGATTATCAGTCGGGTGGGAGATTAGGCGAGCCTTATAGATTGGATTATTTGGAAGACCGCTGAGCCGCACACTACGAAGATGAATAAGGCCAATAACCACGGAGCTACGGGGTACTGATCGTCCTTTTCCTGAAAAAAAAAAAAGAATAAATCTATGTATACGAGTATAAAACAAAAAAATTATGTACGGTATTGAAGTATAATGTCATAGAACAGACATCTCTAACAAAATGTGTGTCCTGCCCGGGAGTTTCGATTTTCAAAATTGAGCCCCGGTTCTCCTTTCAAAATCAAACGAATCCATTGAAGATTGAAGCCACGTGGCGCCAATGCATTGGGACATACATGGTGTTTGCGGTATCTGTTCTATACGCTAGTAATAATTGTTCAATGATGTATGGATGTCTTTTATAGACTGAAACCATCCAACTGATGTGCCTCAAACTAGTCTCATTTGAGAGGCAATAATGCAAAGATGGTTTGAGACCACTAAAACAATGCATTAGGTACATCACACACAATGCTTAAAACTTGTTTTAATCTGTTTTTAAATGTGTGATAGAAAAAACACGGTTTAAATTGCAAGTGTTTTAAACATGTGTTTTAAAACAACTTGTTTTAATCATGCCAACAATGATTACAAACATGCAATATCAGATAAGATGAATTTAATAATATGCCTTATATCTTAATCCATGTCCATAAAAACATGATTAACTTCTCTGATATTAATAAATCAATTTCCAATGCCATTCAAGCATTGATAAAGGCTTTCAATGTAAAACACATTGATAGTTAAATATGTAAATAAAAATAATGATTTTATTCAAGTTTGGAAGAAAACAATAAATGTAGGTCCACTGCTTTCATTTTGGTCCTGTGTGGTACTGTGTAAACTGCTTATGTTTCTTTATTTGGTAATCGATCATCGAATTTCCGCAACAAAGTAGTGAGCGAATTGCAATAAATCATGTGGTGAGGGAGTCTCACCTCTCGAGTGCAAAGGGTTAAAACAACATTTCAACTGTTATTTATAAAGTTCCTCATTGGAAAATACGAACAATCTAAATTGCGCAGCATCCCAGCATGACCAATTTCGCTTCGCTTTCACCAAGGGCGCGAGACAAGGACAAAAGTATTAATAAACACAAGAAACGCCTGTATTGCATATTGAATTGACACAAGTGTATTTCATGGACATAACATTGTTACATATTTTGTTATTATTATTATTATATACAATCGATTGAACTACGCAACACTGAGGCATTAAAACTGATAAGCTGCTATGATAATATATGAGTAATTTTTTTAAGTAGCACAAACATTTAGTGTAAAAATGGGTGGTATTTTTATACACAATACTTATAGTATTGTAAAATTAAAATTAAAATTTCTGAAGGCTCATTTTTTAGGGTTCCGAAGTGAAATCGGAACCCTTATAATTTCGTCATGTCCGTCCGTCTGTCCGAAGCATAATGCAGAGAGCCTTAGTGCTAGAAAACTGTAATTTGGCATGGATATATTTATTAAAACTCCCAAAATTGTAGCATAACATATTGAAAAATAATTTTTTCAGGGTACATTCCCTACAGGTAACGTAAGGATGATTTTTTTCATTGTGTACCCCATTGTGTGGGGTATTATTGAACAGGTCTTTCAAAATTATTATGGGATTCAAAAATAATATTTTACGGATCACAGTCCAACGGCATCACCAACTTGTTACAGATCGAGTAACAGTTGTCATTGAGCCTAGTTTTTATCATTACCTATTATATCTGGTCAGATTGAACTATATTGCACATAAAATTTTTGCCAATAAGTTTTAATTTTGAAATAATTTCATTTCAGTTTTTTTTATTAAAAATTTAGCAACACCTCTCATGTACTGTGAATAATGTATAGAACAAATTACCTTTGTGGTTTTAGGGACATTTCCTCTCATGGTGATGTTTTTGCTGGCGATCTCATTTGCAATACGCATCCTCTGCTTTGGCGCCATTTTTGTTTGCAGTTATATTTGTCCTGGAATATTAAAAAAAAGTTGTTATAAAAGGAATTTAAAATTCACAGATGCAAAAAGTTACTTGAGCGATTTGAAATGGTTGTTCAAATGTTTCTTAACAACAACTCAGCCACGACACTAAACTAACTTTTTAACGACACCAAGAAGGTTTGCATCAATTGGTAATGTTTCTTTTTTAATTCTGATAAGTTTAGACATATAATTTGTTAAATCAGTAATATTATTTGGCCTTATCTAGGAAATCTATTCAAAATTGTTTTATACATTTCTTCTTCATTGCCTAATTTGGCCAAGTGTATTTACGCGAATGGCATGTTCAAGAAAAAATGTGCATGTGGCAACAAAAGAAAGTATAATACAACGTCCCTACACATTTAATACAGCTAAATCTATGGTGATCTTGTACCAGACATAAAAGGAAAGTACTGTGTGATGAAATATGCAATTTAAATTTCAAAAGAACTCTTTCAATAGGTTTGAGGAACATAGTAATATATTGTCTACAGAAAGCAGTCTCCAACAAAGGGATGACGATGTTTTAGTGTCAATAACCGGATTTATTACCGTAGAAGTTTCAAGATTTTATGTTATGAACGACACGTTACGTATCGTCAAAAATATCTTATATAGTGTTGTTAAATCGAACTAGTGGCCTGCCAATACACTGTATATCTTTTATGTAATTGGAAAATACTCTAATACCAAGGAAAACAGAGGTTGTTTGCACAGTTGTGCTCACATATGTTAGCAAAATTGGTACAAGATATGTACGTAATTGACATTCACGCCACATTCTTGTATTTAGAAATTAATTTTTAAGCAAATTAATTAACGACCTACAGCAAATCTCATGTTGATATCGCAGAAAATTAACTGATTGCGATCGTTAACGAGAAAATGTTCTAGATTTTCCGTAACACAAATACTCAAAGTTTAATAAGGAAACAAAAGGTAATGGTAAAGATACACTTGGAGGATATATCAAATATTACTTTGACTGCGAGAAAAAGAGTTTAATACTTACAAATTTTCCTAAAATTAAAGGCTTTTCAGCCAAACGCACAAACTCACTTGACACGTAAGTAAAAAGTGAAACGAAGACGAACAGTCGATTAGGTTCCAGACAAACTTCAAAATTTACAAACATCAACGTCAGCAACTCAACACACGTCGCGTCTGTACGTCAAATGAACTCACAGACTAATAATCCAATGTCAAATGGCATCAAACCACAGCTTATACACTTTTCATGTAATTTATAATTTATTTATTTATTCCAAAATTTAATTTATTGGTTAATTAGGTATATTTTTTAATCACGGTTTTTAACTGACTATACAGATAGAATTATGAAAGAAGATATAAAAATTAAAATCTAATTGACCTTAATGATGCATAATGCTGTAACAGAGCCATCTATTAGAAATTGTGGAATCATTTTTAGTAAGACCTTTTTGCCGTATATCGTTCATAATTTATTCTATAGATGGCGTTATTATAACATAGCATCGAAATAACTGCCGTTATTAATTATAGATGGCAGCAGTTTATCCTAGATAATAAAAAATAAAAATGTAAGGAATAAAATCTACGATTTTCATCATCTGTGAAAATCATCATTTGTGAAATCCGCGATAATGAACTCTTAAAATCAATATTATCAATATTATTCCTCCAAGAGTCCCTACAACCAGCGAACCCAATTTAGGTACTCGTCTCTTATGACACCCATCCGACGTTAGGATTGTGGTCACGTGAAGAAGACAGGTGCAGGTATGCGCTGGATGTAGAAGACTCAGGACCGGTCAGAATGGCGTAAGTCAGAGGATGTCCAGCAGTGGACCTCCAAGGATGAATGGATTAGTTATTCATTGGAAAAGAAAACTGTGATGGTTTCTAATAATCTTAGGCTAAAAGATCGAAACAAGCTGAAAGTAGGTATGCTATTGAAAGATTATAAATTATTAAGTTATCTTTAAAACTTGGGTGAATTTTGACAATCTGTGAGTTAAAAGATTTTTAAAAAGTGACATTATTAAAACTGACAAAAAAAAACGTTAAGGCATGATTCCACCAGTGTGCGGCACTGTAATGCACAGTGTACGACACAAGTAAATGTTCACGCTGGTCGAGTCACTCGGGCATACAGTAACAAATTGTCCGCGAACATTTAAAATTGTCACGCACATCTGTATACTTTTGTGCGCGCACACATGTACGCAGTGGACTCGCGTCGACGCGTACACGCTTGTTGTTCATGAACTCAGTCTTGCTTTTATTCTTCGTTTCTTTATAAGCAAACTAAATAATAAAACACAAGCTGCAGCACAAAGCACTACGTTTTCCTGCCCGTCCATATTTAACATCTGAAGACAGAAAACTCTTCTCAGTGAACATGTTTGTGCACAAGTGTGCCACACTGTGCGTTTACAAAAGTTACGCACAGCCTTGCCGGTGGAGACAGCAGCTAAACGCGATACTAGCTTAAAGTGCAATGCTGGAGTTTTGCACAAAATGTTTGTAAACAAATGTGCTGCACACTATTTTGGTGGAATCGTGCCCTTAGATTTACAATAAGATGGTTTACGATATTGAGCCCTGATTCCGGAATTCCGGAACTGGTTTCGATATTAGTACAGTCAATAAAGTAGTTGTAGAGTGCGTGAGCGGGAACCTAAGTAATTTCTTCAGAATCTTATTCAGGGTGCTTAGGGGGATAACATACTAAAAGTCCCCGCGTCTAGGAGGTGAGCCGGAGGGAGGGGGGGTTACAAAGGTCTCAATTTTAGGTTTTTCGCCAATATCTCAAAAACGGTGCGTTGTAGCGAAAAATGTTCTAGGATGAAATGAAAGCTTATAAAATTCTCTATAACTTTCATTCTGTACACTTTTTCTATATCTCCAACCGTTTTTGAACTACACGCTCCAGAAATGTCGAAATTAAAATAATTCAGCGTGATAACCATTACCTGATGCGAAAATGATCTTAAAATTTATAGTAACCTAAGCTGGGAGTACCTTCACATAGTAAAGGCAGTAACAGTAAGAAATCGCGTTTTTTATAACAGTGGATAACTGAGCAGAGGCGGGAAAACAATCATGATATTGATGAAGATTTCTTTTCGCTCAATATCTTTAATGCTCGCTGTAGGAAACGCGACCTTCTTGGCTAAATCTCCTATTGATATTGTATACTTGCCTTCGGGCTTATGTTATTATAGGTTTTCGCAATTTTATTTTGTCTGGCACGGTAGTCTAGCCGGTAATGCAGGGGGGCAGCCACAAAATATTCTTTTCACATATACATACACTGTTATTAGTAACACAATTGGGTTATCCAACATGAGTACTAATAAGGGTCCTGTATGCATTTTGTATGACGAGAATGTCGTTGGAGGAAGTAACGATGTCTCTGAGGGAAAGGAAAGGGAATGCCGGGTCGTATTAAAGCTAGTAAGGAAAGGAAAGACGGCAAATATCGAAGTTTCCTTGACTTGACATCCCTTTTGATATACATCAGCTGTCGTAAAAATGACACCCGAATTGATACCATTAAAAAAGACGTTAGGCAGGCATCTTTATCTAATGAAGAGGCAGGGCAGTCGCAGCTCAGACCTTCTGCTCCACCATTTGCCTTCAAGAATAATTGTTTTTTTATGTGCATGTTGCCTTAATGAAGATATAAAAAAGCCTTTTAACAAAAACAAACATAAAAACGAGTACCTCATCGTGGGAAAGTAATCCATGTAAGCAAATATTTCTTCCATAGCCTCTACGACATGGGTATCTCTAGAGATCTCAGTTTTGTAGAGTTTTGGGTAACTGACAGGCTTCACAAGTGAGTAACAGTGTCTTCGTGATATTTTGCTCCTTCAGCAACAATATCGGTAATGCAGGAAAAAATATCAAGAACTTCGTTACCCCAGGCATCATTTCTCGAAGAACATACCTGCTTGATACAATATTTAGCAGCTAGAGTCTCAACTGAATGTACAACCCGCCTTTTTTTCAAAGGCTTTTTTATATCTTCATTGAGGCAATATGTACATAAAAACAATGATTCTTGAAGTCAATTAGTGCAGCAGAAAATCTGAGCTGCAACGGAACTGCCTCTTCGTTATATAAAGATGCCTGCCTAACATCTTTTTAATGGTATCAGTTCAGGTGTCATTTTTACGACAGCTGATGTGAATCACGCTGTTATCACGCTGAATAACTTAAATTGCTACATTTCTGGAGCGTATAGTTCAAAAACGGTCGGAGATACGGAAAAAGTGTATAGAATTAAACTTATAGAGAATTTTATAAGCTTTCATTTCATCTTAGAAAATTTTTCGCTATAACGCACCGTTTTTGAGATATTGGCGAAAAACCTAAAATTGAGACCTTTGTAACCCCCCCCTCCCTCCGGCTCACCTCCTAGACGCGGGGACTTTTAGTATTTTATCACCCTAAGCACCCTGAACAAGTTTCTGAAGAAATCGCTTAGGTTCCCGCTCACGCACTCTATACCCTCTTTTGAGTCATTCCTTGACTGGACTAATTGGTTGTTTAAAAAATTTTTTGAGGACGAAATAAAAAAGTTTGAAAGTAGGTATGCTTTATGAACTTTAATTATTTATTGAAAATTGAGTTGAACTTAGAAAAATTTTAGCTAATCACGATAACATATAATTATGATTAGATAACTTTGTTAAACTGTTTTAATAAATCACATTTATTTTTTGTCTTTATAGTAAAAACACAAGTAATAAACAATATAAAAACAACAGCTCTAGCTATAGTCTTGAGCATAAATCACAGTTTTTGAAGCTACATATTAAATTCTATATTCTTGGAATAATTAACATGACTATACTAACAATTAACACAAACGAACACCATCATCGCTATCATCTGCGTATGGGTACAGAGACAGTGGTAGAGAGATACCTACCGAGTTCCAGGGCCAGCAGGCATGAAATTCAGTCAGAAAGAGAAGCCATTGTGAACGTGTGAATCTCACACTTCGAGCCGTGTCCGAGAGGGGCGAAGCCAATCTTGTGAGATTCAACGCCACTAAACACAGACGTGTCTCTTCACCGCCAAAAGGAGTCCGCTCACCTTGGCTCCTACTTTTTAGAATGTATCCTTGGGTAACACCGACTGCCTTCAGCTGTTAGGAGTTGAGATATCCTCCAAGCTCAACTTTGGGCAGTTCATCAAATCTTGGAAACTTGGCGTCCTTGCGAAGGTGCGGTGGTACTTCACACCGAGGCAATTGTTAACCTTATACAAAGCTCAGGTTAGGCCATGTGTGGAGTACTGTTATCACATTTGAGCAGGAGCAGCTAAATGTCACCTTTCTGCTTTGGATTCGATGGAGAAGCGTGCGGAGAGGCTCATTGATGACCCAGATCTGGTTAAGACCAATCTGCAAAGTCTCGAGCACAGGCGCAGAGTGGCTAGCCTCTCGATTTTCTATAGGGCACATTTTGGAGAGTGTGCGCAGGAATTATTTGAATTTATTCCCCCTTCCCCGTTCCTCCATCGAATGACACGACGCACGGCGGGTATCCACCCTTTCGTGGTAAACATCCCGCCGGTACGGACGAGGCGGTTTGCATCGTCATTCATTATGCGCACCGCGAAGGATTGTAATAGCTTGCCTGCGTCTGCGTTCCCACCCACCTATGACGTGGATGACTTCAAGAAAAGAGTGAATAGGCTTTTATTAAGCTAGTGCGCTCACCACCCTGGACCATATCTTCACTTTCCATCAGGTGAGATTATGGTCAAACATTAACTTATTTTAAGTAATAAAAAAACATAATTGTGATATAACCGATATTTGAAATAAATGAACACGCGTTCGAAATAAATGAACACTCGAAATCACTACTTTGTATAGTAATAATGAATATCGAAATTTCGATATTGAAACACTCAGTTCCGGAACTGAAAAATTGTCCGAGATTCCGGAGTTGCGAAATCTCGAAAGTCCGATATCGACGCCCTAATACGTAGTAAGTACGCGAGGCATAGGGGGCGATAAATCGATCTAGCTAGGATTCATTGTTAGAAAATGTCGATTTATCCGTGTTTTCAGGCAATAAAAAACTGCTACAATACTCTTTCTGACATCTATTGGCGAGTAGCGACACTAAACAGAGCAGAGCTCGGTCATTCGGGTACTCTTATTTTAAATGTAAAATCGATGCATATAGTTCTTGAGGTATTTCTATGCCATTATGCAATAGGTACGAATTTTATTACAAAATACGATGATAGATAATAATTAACTTTTTTATTATTCATCATTTGCAATTTGATTAGGTACCTACTTACCTATTCCTAAGTAACGAATCAATTCCAATTGCAAAATCGATTTATTTTGTAACGTAAATTCACAAATACTGATTTTTGAATTTCTCTTTTTCTAAATCACGAATTAACCTGATAATAACCTGATAACCTGATTAATTAACCTGATATTTAAAATTGAAAAATATGATCGTAACTTTAAACCAAATCTATGTTTTAAACGCTCAATTTGCTTGTTTCGGTCGATAGCCCAAAAGTACTAGTCTCCTTTCCGAAGTTAGGTACCTAGGTAACCTTAGAAACCTTACACCTACCTGCCTAAAACCTAGGTAGGTACCTAACCTTTTTGCCGGAGATGACTTCAGTGTGATGACGCGGCGACGGTGACCATCTACCATCTGTTGGCTGGTCTACTTGTTTTTTGACAATAATTGACAATCTTATGAAATCAAATAAACCTAGTTAAGTAAGTATACAGGTTTATTTGAATGAAAGAGCACAGACAGCTAGATAAAGCTAGACCTCGTCATGAATGTCGTCAGTAATGAAGGTCCTAGGTTTGATTCCACCATAATAATGTCTGTCTGAGTATTGAAATATTTTTCTCAAATCAGAAATTGATCTAATTAGGTAATCTACGTAACATTTGCGTGACTAACAAAAACCCTGATGATACCTATCTATACCTACGCATTTGGTTAATGTTTTATCCTGTCAAGGTACCCAAACCCATTGTGAGATTTTTGAGGCAGTTTTAAGTTGTGAATTGTGATGAACTAAACTAACATAAAATAAATCAACTAAGAAATATACCTATTAGCAATGATCTTATAGGAAAAATTCTAAGATCATTGCCTATTATACTTATACATAAAACTAAGGTAAGGTTTATGCTTGTACTGTGTAGACATCACACATCTACGAAAATCTCTACTGAAAATTGTGAAAATGTACAAATGCGTCCTTCTCACACTGAGAGAGACAAGAAAGATATAGGACAAATTAATTAGAAGGAGATGAATGTATTATCAAAAGGATACCCAGGATATCACTATCAGGTGTCAGCGAGCCCGCCAATCAGAGCTGCAGGTTATCCTTAGAGGGTAATCCTTGCTCTCTGATTGGTTCTCGCAGATAATGCTGGGTAGGGCAACGCCCCCGAATAGAATCCATTTGAATTTGAATGTTGAAGGGGAAGGTCATCGTTGGGATTGAGAATGAATGAATACAGATTATAGAACGATTATTTTTTATTTTGAATTTGGAATGTCGAATGGAAAGTGAATGTTTAATTTCTTTAAGTTTTTAGATTGATAAAGCCTAATATACTCGTAATTGTTATACCTACTATAGGTACCTACCTCGTTTATTTTTTGTTAAATCCGCGAGTTTTGAGATTGATAGATAACAGATCTCTATTATACCTACCTACTTTACTAATTTACTTACCTACATGTTTCAATTTTAATAGTTATTAGGTAAGTTAAATATTAAAAATGTTGTAGAAAAATATGATTATTATTTAAGCGTCTAACTACCTAGTTAGTTTTTTTATTTATAGGTATTATTCATTTACTGTGGTACAGGTTACTTAGTTATCAATGACAATATTCAATATTGACAATGTACCTTGGTACTTTATCGGTGTAGAGAAAAAACTTTCTTAATGATTTTGGCTTTCAATTAGACCCTCTATCTATTCTGTACTTCCAGAGGAATCAGAGGACTGGCAGAGTCATTGACCGTATTGTAGAGCGTCTCAGGAATCATTACAATCGAAAAATAATTAATTACCTACCATACTTTACCTAATTCCTGGTCCCAGCCAACAACAACTTAGTAAAGTAAGGTATAGCCATCGTTGACAACCGGGCTGGCTAACTAACCACTAACTAACTGGCTAACTAAACTAACCCCTTCATTCTTATACTTACTCTTTAATATGTAAGTCATTTTGGCTTTACACGCCTGAAGTTTTCAGAAGTCTCTATTAAGTACCTAAGGATTAGGTTCATAAATTGATAGGAACGCAGGAAAATATACCTACTTATTTTTTAATTAAGTAGATATATATTTAATTAATAGCTATCTAATCCAAGAGCAACGGCGATTACAGAGGTCATAGCAGTACCTAGAGTCCTCCGACCGCTCTACATTAAATCACTAGTTGTTAACAACTAAATAAAACAAGGTAGTAGGTAGGTAGGTAGGTAGTCAAGGTAATGCTTAGATAATAAACGCTTTTCAACAAAACTGAAAACACCTGAAATACTGTAACCTATATATATAGTACCAATTAGTACAGTATTACCTACTAGTTAAGTACCTATTTACTTACCTAGAACAAATGACAAGACTGCTTGGACATGAGTTTTTTATTATATCAAATATTGCAATAAGTACTTAGTATTAAGTGCTGTCTGTAACTGTGAGTAGGAAAAAAATAATCCCGGGAGTTTCTTGCCGCTTCTTCTCCCGGGACCACTCACGGTAGGGATTTGTTGAAGCGATGGCGTTGAGTGACTTTCGAAAAGTGTTTGTAACAAACCTACTTCGAATAAAACTTATTTCATTTCATTTCATTTCATTTCATTAGAGTTACTAAAGTCAAAATTTTGAAGCATTTCGAATCCCACCTACTTACCGAATACTTTTAATGCCATCTCGTGTCTTGGCCGCATTAATCTGGCGCCCGACGGTTCGCAAACAGCCAAGCCAGTCCTAAGATAACACGGTTCGCAAAACGTGTGCCGGTTTGTTTAGCCAAGCCGCCCGCGCGCCCTGACGCCGCACTCAGTAGGTAAGTACGCCAATGTGTTTGACAGATTTACAATTTTGGCAAGCTGTAGCTAGTTATCAACATACTTATTTATTATTTATTTATTTCTTTATGTACCATACAAAAAGTACAGAAACAAAGGCGGACTTAATGCTCAAAGCATTCTCTGCCAGTCAACCTTTGGACAGTAGTATAACAACGATGGCGGTAATATTTGATAAAGGATAAAAAAAATTAAAGAAATTAACAAGTGCAATACATAATATACATAATACACTCTACTCTCTATACTTATCTACAACTCTAAAAGACAGTAACGGATTGCTTAAGATTTCGGGAGGGGAGGGGTTTTGTAGCCCCAAAACTCTCCCTCTGTTTATTGGAAGATAGGTACTTATTAGCTGTCAAATCTAAAGACAATTAGGTAATCACTTTTAAAGTCATAAGTAGAGTCTATTGTAGATACCCACCTATTTATTGATGACTTGGCTAAACCTAGATCGGTAACATCTCTACATCTCTGTTAGAATTCCAAGAACTACCTCGGTAAATAAAAGGTAGGTACAAAGTGTGTAAGAGTAAGGAATTAGAGTTACTAATTAATTAAATTTATATTTAATTAGAATTACAATTACTTGGAGTAAGATTAGGCACCTATTTATTATCTTCACTTTGATTCAGCTTTTCTTTTGGTATCTACTGCATACAGGTACTAAATTTGTCCAATAAACGCAATGCTCTTCAATTAAATACAATGGTATTAATTCGTAAGGTTTTTGTAAAAAAAATGTAGGTGATAAAGTCTCCTCTTAAAAACAATTTCAACAAAAACTACCAACATTATAAGAATTATAAAGACATTCAATAAAAAGAAGCATGTCTACATTAAAACCATTTTAAACAACACTGCATCTTTTAAACAGATTTTCCACCGCTCTGATCAAATCCCTAAATCCCTTTTCGTACATTTCGCAATGGAAAACAACAAAAACTTAAAGAATACAACAAATATAAAAGAAAAAGATAAAATACCACTTTGTTCTCTATAGCATTGTCACGTTACAATAGATAACAATCAGAGATTTTAGGTTTGATAGCGATCGTATACCTACTTAGGTAGGAGTAAAAAGTGATCCTAGTAAGCATTAGTTATTAGTAATCCACACCGATACATGTAATGAATATTAACATCTTATAATAAATTAGTAAACATATTATATAAAGATATATCAGTAACAATCGGCCATCGATCCATTATCTATGTATGTCCTAGAGGATCGAACATAAATATACTTACCTATCTATGCTGACCTACAGGCACTTACATAAGCTGTAAGTACCTACATGTTTCCTATAACCCACTAGAAAATTTTATATAAAAAATAGGAGCAAAAACAATATTAAAATAAAATCTTAACACTAACAAAATTTCAATTTGAGAACATCCTTGATAACAATCAGTATTCATTCAATATTCATAAAAAAACATGGCCGCGTTTGCGCATACAAAATTTTTCACATCACTGGTTTCCAATAAACCACCATTAAATTGGATTTGGGTGAATTTTCCACCATAAACCCTGGATGTGTGGTCGGTGGTATTGCCAGGCGAGCTCCTTGCATTACGTCAAACCTCTTCAGAACTCAAATCAGGCAGAATGGCGCGGTGCCTTGGCCGATTAAAAAAGAAAATAATCGTAAAAATGAAGGCGCGAAATCTTTGCTGCAACCTAAGTAATTTTGACTCTATTACGTATATTTAAAGTATATTTTGGATTGTACAGTTGATATAGGCCTTGTTAAATTTGTGTATTTTTTTCATGCTAAAAAGATAGCTATGGGTATTCTGGTTGACCTCTGCGATGGTGGTCGTTTGTTGTTTGTGTAAGCAAAAGTTTCGCTAATAAACGTTTTTATTTTATCTTAATTATTTAAAAAAATGCATTCACTAATACTATAGTGATGGAAACACTGTTATTAAAGCATTTTATAGTATAAGCATAACCGCATTCAGCTAATGAGTATTTAACTGGTTGAGATGCTACATAATATCGGCAAATGCCAGACAGTGAGAATTCAATTCACTAAACTGAATTAATAATAGCTTTAATTAGGTATGTAAGTATGTATCCATTAACGAACCTACAATTAACTTGTCAGACTTAACACCATATTATGGACAGTTTAGAACTCATTAAGTAGTCATTGCAAAACAACAGAAAATTTGCAACGAAGTCATAGGTACAGCCTCGTCGGGTTTGGTCAATCAAAAATAGAACGTCACAATAACTAAAACTGAGCTAATAATAATGTTATTGACAATACCCAGGTATATATTACTTATATTAGATAAAAATATTCAGTAAGAAAAATAATAGTACCAATATTTTGTGTAATGTGTAAATATTGCATAAAAATATTTCAATGCTTATAATAAAAATTTTAAGGTCATGCATAGAGTATAGCGTTGTGAGTATAGAGACACTCGTAGTACCTATGTATATAATATACATCCGACTGATAACGTAAAACATGAAAGATGAAAAAAAAAACAAATCAATGCGTATTCGAAGTTCAAAATAATTGCAAACAGCGTCGCATTTTGGCGCCGAAAGATGATGCACGAGTGAGTTCCATAGATTATATCCCTGTCTGCCTGCGTCTGTTGCATTTTACAATAGCAGTTTTTGTCTTTCTGCTCGTTTGCACGGATTCTATTTAATCTGTGCCGATGGGCTCAAGATAAACAATAATTATTACGAAATGTTTAGATCTAAAAAAAATGGAACACTAGGTAAGTACAGACATACACAGTAAACAGACGACATCTACGTTTCAATGTTTGTTTTTTGTAGAAAAGTAGACCGTAGTATGTAGTAGTAGTACGAGTAGTGTAGTAAGTAAACCGTATGAATGTAGGTAATTATATTTATGTTAGATAACCATCTATCTAAAAGAAAGCAGTATTGTTAATTAATACCATTATTACTAGGTACCTATTATTATTTCTCCAGGGGTTCGCCTGGATAGCTATCACCCTCGAGCATGAGTCAGCCGCCAAACGGCTGGGGGCTTGAGAACCAGTTCTTTCTCTCTTTCTCTTCTTTCTTTCTTGGCCGGCAACGCATCAGTGATGCCTTTGGTGTTGCTGATGTTCATGGGCGACGATAGCCACTTACCATCAGGTGGATCGTCAGCTCGTTTGCCGGCTATTTCCATAAAAAAAGCAGAGAGATAATTTTGTATATTTTCCGAGTGACACAAACACGAAACACACACAGACGAAAAAGATATGAAAAACTCATCTAATTACGCGTCTTATTTATTTCTGTCTTATTTAACATGAAGGCTGAGGCTCATAATGGAGCTTTATGAGTGGAATAAAAAAGTGAAAAATATAACTTCCAAAATACGTAACACCGATTCGGTAACGTTACAATTTTATTATTAATACAGAATAAATAACTTATTAAAATTAACATCAAATGTGTATAAAACTATGACAAAGAGCCATCGTAATTACCAGTACAATACAAGCATAAAGTGAACATCGGCTTCTACCATTATTATTCGAGTCACCCCCGGCCCGTACATATTGCCCGGGTTATGGAGGGATGTTCATTTATTCGCGTAATACGATATTTTATTGTCGCTTTGTTTAAACAATTGTGCAAGTGATTGTACGCTCTGCACCTTGCTGGGATGGCAAAATGCTGTATGGAACCAATTAATTTAAAATTTTAAAGTAGATTTTAATTTTTTACGTATTTTTATTCTTTGTGAAGTACTTATGTAACTATATTTTGAAAGTACTTATAAGTAACTTTGTAATTTGACCCGCCATCTGTATGCAAATATTATCTTGATTTGATAGAACAAAAAACTTTTAAATTATACCTATATCAACATTTCATCTCAGTTTAATAGTAACAATTGATCGACAGATAGGGCAACACTACATAATATATATCTGTGGTAGAGTGAGGTGAGGCACAAAATTACTTATTACATTAAATGACATTTATAGTCAATGATTCAATGAGAATAAGATCAAGTGTGTGTATACTTTGCTTTGTCAAATTTGCAGTTTGACTTGACGCTGCATTCAATGAGATAGCTATATGGCCAGATAGCTATACCGTGGCCATACACAATCAAGTATACTGGATGCCGCGTCAAGTCCGCTGCAAATTTGACAAGTACACTTGATCGTGTATGACCTCCATTAAATATCTGTCATATTTTGCCCTTTGCCCCGACTTACCTTACTTCAGATAAGAGAGTTTCCCTATCTGATTTTTTTAATGTTTATTAAAATTTGAAATGTATTCAAATTATTCTGACGCACTTCACTTCACTTCAATCACTAATCACTTCTTTATCTTTGCTTGTTTTTTGTGAATATGAGTGTGAGAATCTTACATTTTGTTTGTGCTTTGCTCCTTCGAATAAATGCTTTTTCTTTCTTTCTTTCTTTCTTTCTTTCACTATAACAGTTTTTTATTTATACTTGTAACGAGGTGTAATAATACCTCGTTCAATATTCCTTGGCTGGCAGATGCATTTTCTTCTAAATTTTTAAATTTTGACGACTGTCTTTTTACAAAATGCATCTGTCAGCTGGGCTTCCATCATTATTATGGGAGCTTAGGAAATTTATAAAGAACGTTTTATTATTTTTATATCACTTTTACATACAGTTTTTTAATTTGCATAGTTGTGTTATGTTTACTATCTATACTACTATCTATCTACTATCTATGTCTGTGGTGTTATGTTTAGTTGCAATATAATGGAGAATCGAAGTTGTGTCTCAATAATTATACCTACCTACCCTGCCCTGAGAGTGAGTCTTAATACCTGATACTTGTGGAGGATCTACACCCTCGCACTGGCGCCCAATAAGGAATAATACAACACCTGGATAATTATATGGAATACCTATATACCCAGGACATTTCATGGACACGTATATTTTAGAAGACTACTTGAAATTTTTGGAGGACAAGGAAGAGGAATTAAATTAAAGGTTACTACATAATTAACATATATTTTTTCAAAATTCTAAAAGACATTATCGTCCCCTCCACATAGCGGCCTTTATTCGAATCATTTTTTTATATACTTATAGACTTATAACAATAGATACATGAAATAATGTTCATACTTAAATATTTTTATATATTGTTCATATCTGTATTCTAAATTTTATTATTGTGACATAAGAATGGCATTTTGTTATTTTTGTTGTTGCTCAGCAACGATTATTGAATGTCAGTAATTCCTAATATTTTATTTTTATTGTTACGTTCACAGTAAGTAAATCCCACCAAAAACATAAATGTAAAAAAGGAGAGCCAAGTTCAATACCAAAATTATGCTTGTTTGTGGGCTTCGCCGCAAAAAGAATGGAGATCTAAATGAGTGCCAAGTTCTATGCAAAATCTAAATATGTATTTATAGGAACAAAATAACATTATGAACAAGTATTAAACTCTATTTCTTTGCTTTATTGGATGCCTATAACAATTGCTGTTATTTAAAAAAGTGAGACCTTAAAGTAGGTTATATTTGACTTGGCCAGTTTTTATCAGAATTAAAATGTTGAATAACTTTATAAAATCACTGATGTAATGAAAACTGGCCAAGTCAAATCTAACCTACTTTAAGATCTCACTTTTTTAAATAACAGCAATTGTTATAGGCATCCAATAAAGCAAAGAAATAGAGTTTAATACTTGTTCATAGTGTTATTTTGTTCCTATAAATACATATTTAGATTTTGCATAGAACTTGGCACTCATTTAGATCTCCATTCTTTTTGCGGCGAAGCCCACAAACAAGCATAATTTTGGTATTGAACTTGGCTCTCCTTTTTTACATTTATGTTTTTGGTGGGATATCATTAATTTTTGTAAAGAAAATTATACGGTGTTCACAAATATTAGAGACTAAATTGACGTTTCATGGGTGGAAACGCGTAAAATTACGGGTGGGGCTGCGGTGCGGTCTACAACAGCTATGTTCGAATATCTATTTGGCGGACACTAGCGCCATTGATTAGGGTGGCATAACTCAGCAAACTTCACTCCGTTTACAACAGCCATGTTCATATACACAACAAAGGTCGTACTGAAAATCAGTAGCCGTGGTTACCCTTTTTTTCCCCGGGGGGAAAAATGCATTACGCATACCACCCGGGCGCAGGGGGTACTCGAGTGGTTATGTGGGACTCCCGTATAGGCTAATGAGACCCACGGTATACCCACTAAAAACCCCCCCATCTTCCTTCTCGCCGCCTTGTAACGGGGTTACGGGAACGCTTTCGCACACATCCGCGACCCCGCCAGCGGCAGCCGCCCACAAGCGGCTCCATCGCGAAAGCCCTCCACAATGGGTGCACCAGTTGGTAAGGTGCGCCTCCCCCCTCGGCCTCCACCAGTACTGTAGCAGACTCCCCCCGAGTCTGCTACTAGGAGGCCATGGAAACCAGATAACTGGTACCCGGTGGAAGATTAAGTCTGTGGTTTTTCCACCGACCACACCTCGGCCGCAGAGGATAGGGCAAGCGGCGCACCGTAATACCGACATACCTCTTCTTCTGCAGCCCCACCAGTGCCGTTTCGGCGGAACAGCCCCGCCAGCTCGCAGGGGGTAGGGGGAGTGGCGCGCCGTAATACCAACACGCCTCTCGCCCTGCGATCCCTCCACGGCCGCAGAAGATAGGAAGAACGGCGCACCGTAATACCGGCACTCCTCTTCTTCTGCGGTCCCACATCCACGCGCGTCCGCAGCGAACTTGTTCAGCCCGCTGGGAGCGCCCTTCTCGGGCCAACCGGCGGCCCAAACTGGCCGGCCCTGGTTGCCTCTTAGCTTCACCGTGGGTGACCAGTCCACGGTTACTAAGCCCCCCCGCCACGACAAGGCGGGCAACCCCCGGGGGGGAGCCCGCGGCATATGCTGAGTGCGTACCTTTTTTGTTGAGCAGTGCTGCAGCAGGTTATGTCGATTTTATAACTTATAATATTTTGTAAATGATTTATTTAGTGTAAATTTTATAACTTGTTGCAGTGCTTAGCAAAATAGATAATTTCTTTCTTTCTTTCGCATATCTATTTGTCACACACTAACGCCATTTAGATATGGCCATTATTGGAACCTCTATTTTTTGTAAACAGCTGGAAACTTTTTCAACTTTCCCTTCATATGAGATGGCCCTCGTTCTACCTCAATACTCCATGCGCTGAAGTATGTCATATTGAGCCCCGCGTGCACAGAGGCCTTAGTGCGAGTTTTACGTGACATAACGGGCTCACAATGTAAATGCGAGTTGGCTAAGATTTGTATGGGGCCGAAGCTTTTCTTTTCACTGCCGCTAGATGGCTCTGCTTCGGTATCATACAAATTTTGTATGGGGACACCACTTATTTTTCGACTTTTTCTAATTTTTTGATTTTTTCCTACGCTTACACACAATTACGAAGCTGGATTCCAAATTTCATCCTTCTAGGTTACCTGGAAGTAGGTTAGATTTAGGTACTATATGTCAGTCAGTCAGTCAGTACTAAAATTTACGACTTTTTGACCTCCATATCTTTATAACCGTTTGAGCTAGCTTCATGAAATTTGGGCTTCTACATGTCCTTATGTATATAATTAAACACACGTAGTTTTATGTGTTTACGTTAAAGAGGTTTTGAGTTATAGAAGGGTCAAAAGTGGCACCAAGTGGTTCGTGTAATATTACACTCGGCGCTGGCTAGCCAGTTCCTTTGCTTGAACTTGGCTTGACACGCTGCCGCGTGTCTAGATTCTGTTGAACGGAACTAAATCTATATCTACTATGTCTAAGTAGTTACAGAGCGGATTACAACTCTATAAATAAGCCTAAGGTACGAGCGGATTGTGACTCGTTAAATAAGCCTACACATTACTTATTTACTATAGTTACAGAGCGGATTACAACTCTATAAATAAGCCTAAGGTACGAGCGGGTCGTGACTCGTTAAATAAGCCTACACCTTAATTCTTAGCCTTCTGGGTTATTTCTCAAGAGCGGATGACAACTCGTAAAATAAGCCTCGGTCGCATATGAATGTGAATTCGAATGTGTATGTGAATATAAATATGCATCAAATACAATTGTGTTACCTTTTTATAAAAATTTGAAAGTACATAGGTGATTAGTCTGTATAGTTTTCAATTCAATATCAAGATGACAATCTAAATAATTATATTTATACTGTTAATATAAATAGGTGACTATTTATACTTTCTTTATACTATTATACTTTCTTACCCTCTTTATATTACTATACTTTCTTTATATTTTTATTTCTACTTTTATAAAAAAAAATCTTTTAGATTTTTTTGAGGGGAGCCCGGGGTATTGTAACGAGGTGTAATAATACCTCGTTCAATATTCCTTGGCTGGCAGATGCATTTTCTTCTAATTTTTTAAATTTTGACGACTGTCTTTTTACAAAATGCATCTGTCAGCTGGGCTTCCATCATTATTATGGGAGCTTAGGAAATTTATAAAGAACGTTTTATTATTTTTATATCACTTTTACATACAGTTTTTTAATTTGCATAGTTGTGTTATGTTTACTATCTATACTACTATCTATCTACTATCTATGTCTGTGGTGTTATGTTTAGTTGCAATATAATGGAGAATCGAAGTTGTGTCTCAATAATTATACCTACCTACCCTGCCCTGAGAGTGAGTCTTAATACCTGATACTTGTGGAGGATCTACACCCTCGCATACTTATGGAGTAGATTTATCCGTGCTCCATACAGCATAACACATCCCGTCCCATCCCGTCATTCACCCTATAGTCTATCGAGCGGTGACGCGGTACGTCGCGGTACTGCGGGCTATCACGTTACATAGCTCTCTGTTCTCTGCTCTGTGCTCTCCTGCCTGTCTGCTCCCGTTTGTACAATTTTAGTTCGGCGAGGATCGAGAAGCGCCTTCATGTTATTGTTACGTGCTCGGGATTATGAAGTTTTATAAAAATTGCGGGAAGTTTGCCGTCGTGGGGTAGATAATCTAGTCGATTATTACATCTAGTATAGGAAGTACTTAGAATTATATCCCTTTGAGGTCATTTTGGTGTAAGGAAATCAATGTAATACAAGCAATAAGTATGACCAATTTAAAAAAGGTGATCCACCTAAGCATCGAAACAACTAATCTGTAATATAATCTTTTGCTTAGGTTTGAAAACGCTGTCAAATTCAGATATAAAATTATGTAAGAAAATTAAACCTAAGGTAGGTTTAACTTTCCTTATACTTTTCAAACTTATTCTCAAAGTGGTCTAGATTACTTGCGCCACGATTGTTCTTTTACTTTCAAAGCTCGCACTTTCTAAAACTTCGGTTATTCCAAAGAAAATAAAAGGATCGCCTCTACAAAGTACCCATTTAAAATATTTAGTTCTTTTCATTGAAAATTAATGTAGCATAAATTGTCTCTTCTATAAGTACTATTACAATAAAATGGCCATTGTCCGTTTGTCCAAACCACGCGTCTCCTGTGACGCAATATTTGGCGCCACATAACAATGAGTCGGCCATTTTGGATTGCGATGCAATTATCAAATGTTTCGGCCAAGTAAATGCATTGTATTCTGCCTTCGAGAATGTGGATGTGTTTTATTTATTTTTAAATCTTATTTGGGTCGAAATAAAGACGAATTTAGTTAGAACAACCTTCTGTTGGGATTCGTCTTTTATTATTTTAATAGGGTTCTCGAATTATTTCACATCATTTCACACGAGTTCATACTTATTTCAAGGTGCTCAATGGCCTTTTATCCGGGAGCATATTTTTTCAAAATATTCACTTTCATACTCGTTACGTCAAAAATACGCGCGGTTTGAGATGCAGAAAAGTGTCATGAATGTCTACTTTTTGCACTAGATGTAATTATGGTTACCTACTTGAAACCCTTGAGGGTAACTTGAGAAGGTATGGGTAAAGTTATCCGGGTATAATTGTGGCGCAATTATGTAGTCTCGACTTTCGTATAATTGTTCAAGGCTTTAATTGTTCTTCAACAATTTACCTATTACCTGCATAGATAGTAGCAGTATCTTACTCATCTTTGGTGCGTCTCTAAAAGATCATCGAAAAAAATTAGGTAATTTATATGTTACCAATCATTCTCCTATGAATTTTGTTTGTTGGTAAATTGATCTTGTAGAGAAACCGATTTATACAAAAATAACTGCAATTTCATTAGAGTCAAGGACTATTTAAATACACCTCATTTTAGGTACAAGGCTCCCGATAAGGGTTGCCAGATGGCAAGACTGAAATATCTAAATGACATAACTTCAAAAAGTGGGGATTTGTTGGGACAAAAAAAATGTATTTGCAAATAGCCGCCTAACGAGTTGACGAAAAAAAAACGGATAGAGCGCGTGCGGCAAACGCGTTCTGTTGAATCGAGTGAATTTTCGGGACATTTTGTATTTTGTTTTGTCAGGACTCTGGACATCATGTGAAATGTCGGGACAATCCAGACGAATCTCGACCATCTGGCAACCCTACTCCCGATGTAGTTATAACATGGATAATAATCTAAGCTAAGCCGACATCAATAGCTGACCAAATTAGCCCACACCGTTAAATTTTCCAATGATAGTTAGGAAACTAGGTACATACATGATTCGTGTTCAGGTATCTCTTCGAAGCGTGTCCTCCAGATAGTTTAACCTTCTTGCACAGACTTAAAAAAAAGAACAGACGGTTTGTCAGCAACAAATTCAGTGAAGTACCCATAGTAATACCAACTCCTCTATTCGTACAAGTATCACACGCACACATTGACACCATGCTGTTATTAATCGGCCGCCATTACCAAGTCGGACCGCACTAAAAATTACGCACACATGATAAGTGGGCGGCGTCACTCTTGATAAGACAAGGTGACGTCCAGGTTATTTTCACGTCCATGCCTTTTTGGTTCAGCTAAACACATTGATAATCTTTTTGAGCTGGATTCTCCTTCTGTTTTCTATCCTGTTAGTAGACAGGTAGTTTGTAGACTAATTTGTAAGCAGATCACACTGTATGTCTGCCTTTATCTACATTCAAAACGATTAACAAAGGCAGACAGACGCCTTAATACCTAAGCAAGCGACTTCCTACAAAAACATGAAATAAAAACAAACAAAAACTTTTAAGCTTTTTATTTACGCGAGGGGAGGGGCTTCCTACAAGGTTTCCGTGTTTCCCTTGTTTCGTCACCCCTGAAGGGTTGCGAAGCCAACACTGCCTTGTTTGTTTTTACTCGATTACGTTTATCAACTAGGGAGTATTTTTGACAGTAGGCATCTGTTTCTTTACTGGGCATGAAAGTTTGTGAAACCACCACAATATCTGTTCCATCACATCACATCACGTTTGCTTCACCAGATAAAAAGGTTTTTTTTATGGAAATAGCCGGCAAATGAGAAGACTACATCACTGATGCGTTGCCGGCCAAGAAAAAGAGAAGAAAAAGAAAGAAAGAACTGGCTCTCAAGCTCCTAGCCGGAACACCACGAGTCGTTTGGCGGCTGACTCATGCTCAAGGGTAGTAGCTATCCAGGCGAACCCCATGGAGAAATAATAATAGTAATAATGGTATTAATTAACAATTAAAATCAGTATTACCAATTTAATCCCTCGAGGGCCCTACCACCAGCGTGCCGGATTCAGTCGCCTCTTAACCATTCTAACTATATTTCTTTCTTTCTTTCTTTTCATTCTTTAGTTTTTATTAATGATGGTAGTGTTTACATTTTTTACCATCCGTATTGTTTGTAGTGAAGCCGTTTTCTATAGTTAATCCGTCTGCCTCAGTCAACATCGGTATTGTCCGGAGGATATTTGGTTTTGGTTCTGGTTTAAGTGGGCAATAAAATGTTGCTCTCACACTTTAATCTGAAACCTACTACTTAATATAATAAATATGAATGTTTGTGAAGATGTATGGATGTATGTTATTCTTTGCTCCAAAATGCACACAACTATTTATTTCCTCCACATAGGTTCATGTTTGTTCATTCATTTGCCTCCTGATAATAGTAGGTAATAATATAATATAATATTAGTATGTATTAATATTATTAGATGTCAATGACATCTTGTCATACAGCGATTTTTGGCTTGAGAGTCAGTTCCTTCTTTCTTTTTCTTCTTTCTTTCTTGGCCGGCAACGCATCAGTGATGCCTTTGGTGTTGCTGATGTTCATGGGCGACGATAGCCACTTACCATCAGGTGGATCGTCAGCTCGTTTGCCGGCTATTTCCATAAAAAAAATAGTCTGAACGGCAGATGTCAATAATTTCCTATAACCCATGAACCAGTCCCTTGTTTCATTCCAATAGCCCAGTCATAATATAGATTTTTATTTTAGATTTAAAATAATTGCTGTGCACACGGTGGCGACTATCTTCGGGTGTATCAGATTGTACAATCGAGGGCAGTATCCACCTCGTGTCCTACACGTGCATTTAATTACTGTTTCTCTAAGAAGCCTCTTCATGTGTCCCCATACCTGTGTCCCCACGCAAGCCTACCAAAGTACTGGGTCCACTTAGCTACATATAGGACACGAGAAACTTAGAGATAATATAATAATTATGATTTAATAATACGTATTACTGTACTGATATTAAAACACGATATTAAGTCGACTCCTATCTATACGCTTATCCATCTTAGCGTCCCAATACAATCCAACATTACATTAGAGTAGTTTTGAGTGCGTGTACCGTCTGTTGTTTGTCGGCGTCCGTCCCCTAACTGATGGTGTTTGTACTGGATCAGGCCGTATTGTTTCAAGAGGTACGCTGTGGACATAACTGGAACGATGAGTTTAGGCCACTCACGAAAATTGAAACTAAGTTTAGAAAAAATAATAATAAGACACATGCGGTATACCTCAGACGAACGTGGTATGAAGTAAATAATTTAGTCATCTTTTCGGCCAGGTTTTATCAAAATAGAGCATGTCTAAAGTTAGGTTACTTTACTTACTAACTTAATCCATCAGTGGCAGAAATTGGGGGTAATGTTGATAATTGTGGCAACATTCCACTATTCGCTCCTGAAACATGATTTCAGGCATAAACATCTGAATCACGCTATCGAAGTTTTCTACATCGCTGCCATCTAACTATTCTTCTTTGTCCAATGATACGAGTATTATAAGTAAAAAAGTGGTAGATATGACACTAGCGCGCCGAAGATGAAGATCGTAAGAGCAGTCAATTGACCTCGTCTGCTCGTCGCTCTGCCAATACAAGACGATAGACGCTTTTGTTGTTGTCAGAAGTGCTCGAGATTTGAGATTTGCATCAAGGCTGGAATTTTAAAAATATCGATAAACATAGTCGCTAATTGTAAAATGAAATCACGAAAAAAAAATTATGCAAATAATAGTAGTCACGTACTATTTTTAACATTTTAAATTAATTATGCTTAATTTACTGTGATTGATTTCGACAAAAGAATAATATTTTAGGTGTTCAAATGTTTCCCAGTATACCAGATAACCTTTAATTACCTAACCTATTATTTTACCTATTACCTATTATTACTATTACCTTTTACCTATTATTTTAACTTACTTGTTTACAATTTTACCTGACTTGTTTAAATCTTAATTACTAATATTATCAAAGTAATCGACACTCGAACGATAACAAAGCGTGTTGCAGATCAAATAGAGAGCAAGTTCATTACTCTAAACAAATTAGAATCGACAAATACAATACCAATCGACAAATACTTCTATTGCGCGATATGTTTGTCCAAAGCTCTTATAAGACGCGTGCTGTTAGGTATATGTCTTACCGTAGGCGTGGCGATAAGCGAAGATATTTTGTGATGGGGTAAATAAACAGTAGGGTAACACTAACATACCACTGGAGATGGCAAATGTGGCTTTTCATGTGACACAATACCGTTATTATTCAAACGTTTCTTCTAGAAAAGAAGAAGAAAAAAAGAAAAAAAAAAGCTAGAAAGATTGGCTAGCTAAGTCAAGAGCTCTATCAAGCATGCACGATGAGATAGTCTACTTTAAAAATGAATGTGCCCTCAGTAAATATTATAGTTGCAACCTGTGAATGAAAATATTTATTTCTACTTATTTAATAGTGTGATAAAATGTTTCCTACTTGCACGTTACAATAATAATATAACGTGCCCCTAGCTACATTAGTTTTTTATCAACATTGATGCATTTGATACCTGTGTCCATGGGCGACCCCGCGATGATGGCCACATTTGTCGGCTAGTCCCATAAAATTCTTTCTTTCTTTTTCTTCTCTCTTTCTTGGCCTGCAACGTAACGTGATGCCTTTGATGTTGCTGATGTTCATGGGCGACGATAGCCACTTACCATCAGTTGGATGGTCTGCTCGTTTGCCAGGTATTTCCATAAAAAAGTTACATAAAACAACTGCCGAGAGTGAGACAGGTACCTAACGCGCACAGCTCTCGTTACCAGTAAGCGATATTGTGTGCCGCTTGGATCAGTGGATCGCTTGAAATGTGCTAACTACCTACAGGTACGGCTTTTATTTGTTATTTGTTTAATTATTAATCTATACTAATATTATAAAGACGAAAGATTTGATTGTTTCTTTGCATTGAATAGGCTCCGAAACTACTAAACCGATTAGAAAAATTCTTTCACTGTTGGGAAGCTACACTATCCCCGGGTGACATAGGCTATATTTTTTTTTCCGAAGCGAAGCGACGTCGATTTCTTAGTACCTAAATAAATTAATATCATTAACTAAATCTATCCTACTAATATTATGAGTGTGAAAGTATGTTAGTGAGGATGTTTCTTGCTCTTTCACGCAAGAACTACTGAAAGGATTTCCATGAAATTTTTCACACTGTGAGACCATGATCTGGCATAATACAGATATATATATTATCTGTATTATTATATCTTATCTTATACCTATAGGGTACTTATCATTTTTGAAAAAGTGCTAGTAATGTTAATAAAGCTAAAGGTTTTTAATTTACGATTCGTTGACCGATAAATACTTACCATCAGCTGTTCGTTTATCGGTTATTAAACTGGTTAAAAAAGGTTCTCAATAAAATTAGTTTAACTTCTGCCTGCCTGCCTGTCTGTCTAACTAACTACACCACCAAACGACTCGTCATCGACCAGCAAGTGAATAAATTGGTAGGAAACAATGATATTTAAAAACCATAGATACGTCATGCCCTTACAAATCAACCAAAAAATCTGTTCCGAAAAGAGCTACAATACAACACACACGTTTATCTTTTGTTTCACTACACCAATCACACTAAAATAATACACGAAGGCATTTTAACGTTGTATGTCAAATCTCAAGCACTTCTGACAACAACAAAACTGCCTATCGTCTTGTATTGACAGATCGACTACGAGCAGACGAGGTCAATTGACTGCTCATACGATCTTCATCTTCGGCGCGCTAGTGACTTATCTACCTCTTTTTTACGTATAATATCATTGGTAGGTAATAAAAAGGTTATACTTGAGGGAACTCGAGGCCGCATATTATTATAGAAATTTAATTTTGTTAGTATTAATGAAACATTCGCATTCAAAATCATCTGTTACCTATTACCTAACATTATCAATAACTCATTAGCTTAACGATGAACGAAAGCCAAAAAATGACGTGCATAAGTGTTTCAGTGATACCTATATGAAAAAAGCAATTGTGTGGCTTTATGAAACCACGGTAGGTATAAGTGAAACTTTTTTTCGTATTGTAGACATTTAACTAAAAATTTTTGAATAAATATTCGATTTAGGGTATTACAAGATTTAGGGTATTAAAGGCGCTCGACAGAGCAGCCGAGGCCAATATGGTGCCGCCATATTGGCCTCGGCTGCTCTGTCGAGCGCCTTTCACTTTACCCCCACTCCGCGGCCGACCGTCACGCGACATGCGACACACAGACCAAAAAGTTTGAGACGATGTAATAAAAGTTTCACTTTAATAAATTATTTTGAATTTTGATTTGCCCTGGTTGGTAACCCTTGGTAGTAATACTCGCCGAGCCTTCTGAAGTTAGCGAAGCAGGTGGTACGGCAAATATTTGTTACGACGAAGAAAAAAGTGTTCGCAGTTCGCGGCCGAAGCTTAAAGCGCTAATGAGCTTTTAATGACTCGCTCGGCTACTGGTCAAACAGAGCTTTGTTTCGTTGGAAGCTCAGTTTATTCAGCTGACCATCTGTGGACTCTGGTCAGTGTTGTGTAAGGTTTGAAAAGTTTTTATGTTATTTTTTTAAAGTTAACTCATCGTAGATTAAACACAATTTTTATGACGATACGGGTTCTCATGATATTCATTTTATACTCCGATATTTGGGCCCGTGAATGCAGAAAGTGTTCAAATCAAATCATTCTTTATGGTGAACAATAGGTTTGTATAAAGGTTGTTACATAGGTTATAAACAAAGACCGCTATGTCCTACTCCTACCTTAAAGGCTTACAATTTGTTACATTGTTAAATTACAATCATTACACATTACACAAAGAGAAGCAAAGCAAAGCAACAACCCATAATTGTCCCACTGCTGGGCTCGGGGTCTCCTCTCACAATGTGAGGGGTACAGGCCATAGTCTACCACGCTGGCCAAGTGCGGATTGGTAGACTCGAAAAGAAGGTTAAGAATTAATGTACCTACCTAATTGTCAAAAATATTAAGAATGTCAGAGCTGAGTGTCCTCTAATCTAAATACTCTTTAATGGAATTAACTATAACATTTATTCAGCAGCAGATCTTGAAGTTTTTGTTTGAAAATTGCCAATTCTGGCCATTGAAGTATTATTACTAGAGTATAGAACCGACACCGCGAACACCATGTATGTCCCAATGCATTGGCGCCACGTAGCTTCAATCTTCAATGGATTCGTTCGATTTTGAAAGGAGAACGGGGGCTCAATTTTGAAAATCGAACCTCCCGGCGGGACACACATTTTGTTCGAGATGTCTGTTCTATGACATTATACTTTAATGATTCTGGCATATATTGTGTTATGTTCTGATAAATTCTGGCCTATGTTGTGTTGTGTGCTATGCGGCAAAATGTGGCCCGTGTTAGTTGTAAAAGTTGAGAGACTTATTTACCTATGTACTTGTGTCAAAAGTCATCTGTCATCCTGTCAAAAGTTTCTCCGCACCACCTCAGTTCAGGCCTCACCGTGACCCATGCAACTGGGTCGAAATATCGATGTATACCTAAAATAAATATCGTGAGTACCTATATTAAACACTTTATTTTACTTTACTATTAAATGTCACATCCATCAGTTTTTCACATAAAGCATCAACCAGGACTGAATTGAGATTGTAAGAAATTAAACTTTCTTTTTTCGTTATACGTATTTAAAAATATATCCATCTCTACCCTACATGGTAGTCATGGTAGTCAAGGTACTTAACGACGGCAAATTACTGACTATCCCTAACAATGCACCCCATAAACATTTTCCCATTAATTAAGGACTTTCCATCCCATAATAGAAGTCACGTGGCCCGTCACATCTCCTTTGTACGTAACCACTAAACAATGAAAACTATTCTACTTGCTTCAAAATCCCTCCCTCTTCGATTTTCAATCTTCTGCACAGGCAACAAGAGTTGAAATTGCTTAACTCAGTAAAGGCTTTCCCAAATATTTTTTCTTTATTTTCAAAGCAAGCTCTTTCCGAGTAACGGGATTTTTAACCTTACGGCGCTTGAAATAAGGGTTGTTTGAAGTTGTACAAAGGCAAGTATTGTCAGACGCCATGCTGTGCAAATCCAAATTGTCCAAAGCGCGCCAAATCACCTGTCAAAACTTAATGGTGTCACGTGACATTTGTGTAATGTTGTTATTACTGACACCTTGTTAAAGATACGCACGGGCCACGATACCTAAGTTTGAAAAAATAATTTAATTTTGTGATTTTTTGAAGTTTTAGTTTTTATTGGAGGTTAATTTCTTTAGAATCGATTTTCATATATTATAAGCCCGGGCTATGAAAATTTATGGAGAGTAAAATCAAACTTTCTGCTTAACGTTAGGAGCGCTATGCGTTAGTTCTGTAATTCGTAACACAGAATCTACATGGCGTTATTACTGATCAGTAACAGATAAGATGGCATTGTAAACTTGTTACTGATTTAACAGTCACAAACTAGATGGCGTTGTTACTGATTTGACGATTGTAAACTAGATGGCGTTAAACTCCAGTCATACGCCAGAACTGACACACACAATTTTTGGAACGAAGTTCCTTATTTTATTTAGGGATTGGAACCGATATCAAATGGAAATGTAACAAGATCTCAAACAGCAACTATTGTAACATAGATAATTGTTTGTGCTTAAAAAGACTGGCTGATAAGACTGCCAGTACCTCCTTAGTGAATTCAGTATCGCTGAGCATCCATCGTCCGTACGGACGATTTAGTTTAAGTAAAGTAGTAGTTTTAGTGTAAGTAAGCAGGTACCTGCTTACTTAAAATAAACCGGTCAAGTTCGAGTTAAACTCGCGTGGAGAAGGTTCCGTACGTTGATTATCATACATTTATTGTTATTTTTCTATTTTATTTATTTTTGCCGTTTTTCTAAGACCATAGACTTTTTGTACATATTTGTATTTGTAATAAATAAGTTAAGAAATATTTTCTTTATTTTTTTCAAAATTCTAGCCTCAGTAGTTACGGAGATAAGAAGTGGGGAATGATCAATTCTCGTGTTTAATTTTCGTTCTTTCTTGAATAATTTTAAAACCATCCATTGAAGAACTAAAAAAATATATATATTTGAGATTCTTATAACAAGCCTTTTCATTTGACATGCCACACGTTACGGGTTGCAAAACAGTTTTTATAATTTTATTTTGATTTCATTAACTGGCAAATTTTTTTTTTCAAAACTTAGTTGTTTACCTTCGTCTTAACATCACAAAAAAGCATATGAGTACCAAATTTCAACTCATTTGGTACTGTAGTTTCAGAGTAAATTAGCTGTAAAAAGCGGACAGACACACACACGACTTCACACGAGTGATCCTATAAGGATTCCGTTTTTCGTTTTTTTCAGACGGAACCCTAAAAGTAACACTTTAAAATATAACAAAGATTTGTTCCCTTTTTAAAACTGTACGTCAAATCCGGATGCGTTGTAATCCGATATACAGGTTGATTTTTTTAGATCCAAGGAGCCCACCGCTTCCGTTTCGGATAGAAAGAGGCTTTTGGGAGTTTTATTTTTATTTGTTTTTAAATTCAAATGTACTCATATGTGTAGTTATAGATGTATTGAACACAATTCAAAGGATTAAAAATTCTACTGTAAGTGTTAAAGTTTATTAAACTTTGTCGCAGTTTCTTTAACTACTAGAACAACGGAAACTGAACTAAACCTGAAAGCGCTAACTTTCAAGAACGCCCGACTTGGTCTTGGTCAGAAATGGTCGAATTGTAATTGATACCGTCAATATCAAGACCATGGCTTCTACAACGGTAAAACTATGAAGTCTATGAATGAGAAGGTAATAACAATTTGACACAGAAATGTCTCTCGCGTATCATTCGTCCCAAGGCTGTGAGCTGGTCGTGGACCGTGAAGCGTTGCGGGAACCCGACACCGCGCGTTGCTTTACAAATTCATCTGCCGAGACGACACAGGTATGGAGGGTTTTGTAATGTCTGTTTTAAATTTTAAATCGTATTGCAGTAGTACAGTTATTATGATAAAATTGTCTTGGTATAAAATATTATCATGAAAATCAGGAAAGCTATGTTCAGCCTTATTATGTTCAAGAACAAAAGGCTGACTTAATGATAAAAGCTGACAATGACAATGGATTGTTAATAAGCATTAACCTATAATTTCGTGTACAAAAAGCGAGGGCAACTTGACCAGCGCCCAACGCGTCAAAATTATTCCTCCATGTTCTAAAAAACAACTATACTTCCTATCTGTCAGTATTTTGATGTCCAGTACTGGAAATAGGCCTCCCCTTATTGACACCTCTCCAGTCTATTGCACCTACTAACAATAAGACTTATTATTTTACTTTATTATCAAATGTGTATAAATGAATAATTAAATGATAAAAGTCTTTGTTAATAATCTTCTCTCAGTAGTTGTTTCGTCCTTTTTCCGTCTGCGGTTTGTTTGCGTCACCGCTACGGTCGCGCTCGCCGGTGAAACTTACAACACCATGTATACTGCATAATAAGAAGTACATAATTTCGATTGTAATAAAGTCTGAAATACTCAATATTATTATACAACGTAAGTAATATACAACGAATTTTGTTCCTAAAACGACGATATTCTGATTTACGTTGCTTCTGTCAGTTGCAAAAGTCATGGAAATATAATTAATCGTAGAGATTTTACTATACATACAGTTTTATTGTAATTAAGGTTAGGTTAGTGGCAATAAATGTACGACAACATTGACGATAGCTAACCTACGTGCATTATAATTTTAATAAATATCTATTGGAACGAAGTTCCTTATCGCGCGTTGTGAAAGGGGGCTAGACGGAAAATTACGACACTTTTTGATTTTACGAATGACGACACTTTTTTTGAAGTGATTCAGTGAGTTTTACAGAGATGGCGCTGTACTGTACAACTTTCTGAATCACGCTAACGTGATTAATTAAGTTTTACAGAGATGGCGCTGTACAACAAAACAATACTTAATCGAAAGGAACTTTGTTCCATCCGGGTGTCCCTAGACACCTCTCATGTTTTTTCTAATCTAAATCTATTTTTTTCACATCAACGGTCTCACACACTCAGTACACAAAGAGTTGCGATTGGCATGAAATATTTACATCAGCAACACCAAATACACGAGTGACGATTGTCGTGCAAGAAAAAAAATTGTGTGTCAGCTCCAACGCACGACTGAGTTTAACGCCATCTAGTTTACAAACGTTAAATCAGTAACAAAGCCATTTTAGTTTGCGATCGTCAAATCAGTAACAACGCCATCTAGTTTGCGTTTGTCAAATCAGTAACAAGATTATTACATAGCCATCTAGTTTGCGTTTGTCAAATCAGTAACAAGATTATTAAAACGCCATCTAGTTTGCGATTGCCAAATCAGTAATATTATCATTAACATAACGTAACGGAGAAAGTTTGATTTTACTCCTCATAAGTTTTCATACCCCAGGCTTAAATATGAAAATCGATTCTAAAGGAGGTAAACTCCAAAAGAGAGAACAAATAAAAAAGAACTGAGGCTCTCAAGCTCTCAAGCTCTCAAGCCGGAGCACGACGAATCCTTTGTCGATTCAAGCAATAGGGTGGTAGCTATCTTATACTAATAAACTATTAAAATCAATATTACCAATTTAATCCCTCCTACCACCAGTGGGCCGGATTTAGTCACCTCCTATGGCACCCATCCGGCGTGGGATTGGGTTTAGTATTCTAAGCCGCCGCATACGTTTAAAAATACTGCAAAAGCCGCTACATTCTTATCAAACAAATAGTTGGCAGAATATTTTCTCATACATCTTCATATCAAAGTGTATTACGTGAAACCCTACACTACGCCAAGTGTCAACTCAACGCCTCCGAGCTGTTTCGTTTTCTCCTCACGCTTGCATCGAATATCGAGTAGGTGTAATGACGTTACACTTAGCGTGTGATCTATAAAGCGCACTTGGACTTAGCTTGTTGTCTAAGTTGTCTAAGCAAATGTACTATAGATGACTGCACTTTGATAGTATGAAAAAATTATAAAGTCATTTAAAACGGCTAACGTTAGTTGATTTAAGACCATTATTCTCATTCGGGTATTTATAAATAAGAAAGAATTTAAAAATCATTTTGGAACTATTATCACAAGATAACAATTTTTTTTTGTTTCTGTTCTAATGCTTAAATTTTGATTCTAGACACCGAAAAACACTTAAATTTCCATATTTAGCTTCTAAAGATTGCTTTTGTCTGATTTATGCAATGATATTATAAGTAAAAAAGAGGTAGATATGTCACACCGCCGAAGATGGAGATCTCACAGTGCGCCGAAGATGGAGATCGTAAGAGCACTCAATTGACGTCGTCTGCTCGTAGTCGCTCTGTCAATACAAGACGATAGGCACAGTTTTGTTGTAGTCAGAAGTGCTTGAGATTTGTGTATTATTCTCCTTCGTGTATTATTGTAGTGTGATTGGTGTAGTGAAACAAAAGATAAATGTGTGTGTGTTGTAGCTCTTTTCGGAACAGATTTTTTGGTTGATTTGTAAGGGAATGACGTATCTATAGATTTTAAAACCATTGGATGTATGCCGATAAGTAAGTTTTAATATGTGAAGTCGGAATCAGTTGTAGAGCCTAAGAATGTATTGACACCCGCGCCGTTACATATATCTAAAATTAGGCCTATTGACAGTTGACACAATTCATAAAAGCTCTGAATCCAAGTTCTGAAACTTTCGAATATTTAAAGGGATTTTCCCAAATTATCTGAAGCTAAGGTCAAAGTGAGTATTTTCAAAATTATGGGCTACGGAATGTCCCCTAAGCTTCATTATGTTACATCCTCACCTGGACGAATTCAAAGATAATATGGGTGCCTACTCAGAGGAACAAGGAGAGCGTCTTCACCAGGATCTGATTGACTTTGAACGACGCTACCAAGGACAGTACAACGAGAATATGATGGGAGATTACTTTTGGAGTGTAATACAAGACAGTCCATAAAATCAATACGAAAAACTTTCGTTTTTAAACTTAGGTTTTAGTTATTTAAAATTTATAATAGGTATGTTATTTTTTATCACAAATATTAAATTAAAAAGATTATGATGTTCAGCAAAAACTTTTGTAATCGTAATCTATACTAATTACTAATATTATAAAGAGGAAAAACTTGATTGTTTGTTTGCATTGAATAGGCCGAAACTACTGAACCGATTTGAAAAATTATTTAACTGTTGGGAAGCTACACTATCGCCGGGTGAAATAGGCTATATTATATTTTCAAAAAAATTAGGAATCCTTCATAAAACTCCAATAATGCACCCCAAGGTGTAAAAAAATAAGCAAAACCGAAGCAAAGCGAGGGCGGTTACCCGTTTAAAATATAATTATATGAAAATAATTATATAAAAAAATATAGTCAATGATTTTTGCATAAAGATATTCAGTGATTTTTTTCAAAAATTCAAAAAATTGCTGTAATTTCCACAAAAGCAAACTGATCCAAATAATATTTTTTTCTTTAGTTTTAGTGTCCGACAAACCAGAATTTCTCATGCAGAAGTCAGACCCAAAACTCGTGTTGATTGATGTTATTTTTGGTCGGATAATTTTACGTCTGAGCAAAACCTAAGCACCGTTTATAGATAAGGGAACTTAGTATATAAACATATTGTACCTGCCGCGTGTCTCCTAATGACTGCACGTGCCGTCTAATGGAATTAATTATTCCAATCCCGCCCTTGTTATTGTAATAACATAATTTGACGTGCTCTCCGCCTATGCGCGCCTGGTAATCACTTGGATATCATGTACATTACCTATTTATACTACCTATATAATTTTAGTGATTTACTGTTGCCCGCAGCTTTGTATACGGAAATTATGTTTTAACTTATTCAAACTTTTATCCTGTTTTCCCGGGAAACCTTTTTACTTTCCGGGATGAAAAGTTGCCTAAAATATAACCCAGGATATCAGTAACAACTTTACCAATTTTCATCGAAATTCGTTCAAGTCAACTTATTGCTTAATGCTCTTAAGTCTTAACCAACCTAATTGTTAATGTGACCGCTAGTGGCAAAAAATTCTTGAGCGTCTTCATGCTTGGGTGATAACAGTTCCTCGCGGAACATTAAAACTTCAGACACTTGCGTTGACTACTAATAATCCCTCCACCACGCTGCTCCAGTGCGGATTGCTTATGCTCTAGGCCTCCTCAAGAGGAGAGACCCGTGCTCAGTAGTGGCCCATCAATCGGTTGAAGCCATCCTAATTATTACCTCGTTTATTGTTCAGCACAACACAGATAGTATACAAACTAAACTAAAACTAAACAGCAACACTATTACTCTACAGCAAAGTCGGTACGCAAAGCACTTTATCTGTGGAAACACGAAGTTATTCAGTATCGTATGTTTATTGTTGATGTTTAATTACTCTGCAGTTTATCCTAATTTGTGTTGTTAGTCGAAATGGGATATCTATTGCTTAAGTTTCTATTTAGAGATTAAAATTTATAGGTCTTCTGATAAAACTAGCAGTATATGTATAATTGTAAGTGTGAGACTTCGAGTGTATTATCTAATCTCTTCGAACGAAATACCTCACATAATTATGATAGAACTTCACTTACAGGTAAGTTCGTTTAATCATTAAATATAATGTGTTACGATTGGTCGGATGGTGGTATCTTTTTGTGGTGTGTATTTGTAGTGTGTTGGTGGGATATTATGCTGGCCTGGATAGCTACCACCCTCCTAAAATCGACTGTGATTTTTTTACGTCCAATTCGTCTTTAAGTGCCACGTTTTGTGTGCAGGTTGGCCGTATACGCAGTAAGAAACAATTTATTATAAAAAAAGATAAATCCATCATACAATAAGGTTTGGAGCCCAGCTTGGACTTGAAAAAGGATAGAGACTAGAGAGCATCATGCCCCTATAACTATATACATACATATAGTACACAAAGATATTATTTAAAAACTATAAATACGTCATGCCCTTACAAATCAGCCAAAAAATCTGTTCCAAAAAAAGCTACAACACACTCACGTTTACATATCTTTTGTTTCACTACACCAATCACACTAAAATAATACACGAAGGCATTTTAACGTTGTATGACAAATCTCAAGCACTTTTGATAACAGAAAAAGCGTCTATCGTCTTGTATTGACAGAGCGACTACGAGCAGACGAGGTCAGTTGACTGTTCTTACGATCTTCATCTTCGGCGCGCTAGTGCCACATCTACCGCTTTTTTACTTATAATATCATTGGTTATACATAGATTTGACCACGTATCTCCACGTTGCGAAGTTACCCACGTCCAACGCTGGGTACATAAAGCCCCCTAACCGCAGTGCTATCAAACAAACGGCCCTCTTCCCAAAATGTTTGTTTCAATGCCCCTTTTAACAGAACAAACAGGGTAAAAGGCCGATCAGTTTTAGGGTTCAATTCAGCGAATTTCAATTCGATCATCCATTATGGGTAACTCTACACCCATCGATGATTTCCCCTTATTGAGGCGCCGTTACAGCCGTTTGGAATCTAGTGATTAATTAAGCAATTTAATTGTAAGAAATTAAGCGCTGTGGAAATAAATTGGAGATAAATATGAAGTAAATGTGAAATTCATGTTATAAATTGGGGCTTGAGAATTAAGTTCTTTATTTTCTCTTTTTTTGAGAAGCGTGTTAATGCGGTTGGTGTCACGGACGGATTAAGGACAGATGTCCTTGGGCAACGGTGACTACCAAGGATATTATAGTATAACATACCGTACCAAGGATATCCTTGGTGACCACTCATCGTAATTCGTAAGGTAGCGTCTGCTGTTTGTTTGTTTATTACATAAATAATCTTAGATTTTTTTTATGGAAATAGCCGGCAAACGAGCTGACGATCCACCTGATGGTAAGTGGCTATCGTCGCCCATGGACATCAGCAATACCAAAAGCATCACTGATGCGTTGCAGGCCAAGAAAGAAAGAAGAAAAAGAAAGAAAGATTATATTTCAAAAAACAGTCTTCGAAAACCAAATCCAAAACCGCCATAATTTATACCTCTAATATTTGAGAAGTCGTAAGTCTTCATGGATGTGTTGATAAATGACGAAGTTTAGAGGTAAATACATCAAAAAATATAACCGATTTGAGAACCTTCGTTTAAAAAATTTGGTGTTTACGTGTACCTAGTACCTACCAGCTCTTTTGTTAATTTACTGCCGGGATCACCTAATGGAGTCCATAACGATCAAGTTTGCAGTTTGACTTGACGCGGCATCCAGTGTGCATGAGATAGCTATATGGCCAGATAGCTTACCGTGGCCATACACGATCAAGTATACTGGATACCGCGTCAAGTCAAACTGCAAACTTAACAAGACTCTTACTCTCGATCGTTTATGGCCTCCACTATGTATACCCGAAAGGCAACGACCTCCAATGGCTCCAACTGCAGGGTTCAGTAGGGTGCACCGAGGGCAAGGAAGGTTGGCTTGGAGTCTGGTATCTGATAGCAACGCAAACCAAGCGGGCAGAGATATAAATAAAAACCACGCTCAGTGGAAAAAACGCATCAGATGAAAATTGCAATTTTACAGGAGAGCAAAAAAACTGTTAAAATATCAGTAAGTAGACATGGGTCGGTACGCGTTTTCGTAATACCGTAACTATGTATTGATATTGTCGCCGATAAAGGGTTTTAAAACTGTTTATTTTAATAACTATGTATTGAAAGGTTCACTCGGTTTATCTGGTATCATCGGTATTCTCATATTCTCGGTAAAATCGGTATTCAGGATAAAGGGTTTTAAAACTGTTTATATTAATAACGATTTATTGAAATGTTACTCACTTGAACACAATACCCAAATTTTCCCAAACAAAGAAAGTTACAAATCAGCCCATGAATTAGAAATATTTCTAATTATAAGAGGTTCGCAGAGCACTTGTCTTAGCACTTTTGTCTACAATTGTACCTGCGCAGACGATAGCCATTTTGGTTCAATGTATGTACCGCGATTTATAGCCTAATTGGTAGCAACCCTGCCTGCGGAGCGAGGGGTTTCGGGTTCGATTCCCGGCCGGGGCAGATATTTATGTGACAGATAAATATTTGTATTGGGGTCATGGGTGTTGTAGTGATTTGTCGTCCATGCCACCCGCGATACAGGTAAAAACTCACAAAACATTAAAATTTTAATAAATTAAATATTCTGTGTAAAAATCTACTGCTGGGGTGAGGGGTATGAATGTGTGTAAGCGTTTGTTTTTATATACAATTTATTTGTAATTTAAAGTTTGTTAAAGTACAACATGTTTTTGTATTATTTAACTTTACCTACATATTTTTTTTAATTTTATCATTTTTCATACCCGCAATAGAACACGCATAAATACTATAATAAATTGGTATCTATTTCTAATTTCTATATTTTTTAATATTAAAACCAACTTAAATAAGTCCTTGAGCTAATTACTATAGTTATTGAAATAGGAATAAAGGCGATATCCCGTTGCATTTAAAATATTAAAAAGCGTGTAAAAATATTATTCATTCACGGTTTGGTTTGGTTGCTGCTCAGTCTCGCTCTCTCCTCTTACTCCTCTACTCTCCTCTCGCTCTAACATAGGTGTCTTATTGTGTCACGTTCGTATTATTTCGGCAGCGCTTGAGTCTGTTCCTCGGGCGTAATCGGAGTACCTGACCTCGCAATACCTTGTATTCACGAATAAATGGTTTCTCATAATACACAGTTTTTGTGGCAAAGGTTTATTGAAACTGTTTATAGTTTATACCACGTTTTCATACGTTACCGCGCATTGCGCAATACCTTGTATTCACGAATAAATGGTTTCTCTCAATAAACAGTTTTTGTAGCACGTGATATCGTATTTGTGGTATTATACAAATAAATGGTTTTTGAAACTATTTATAGTTTTTACCGCCCATGGCTATCAGTAAGTAGTCAAAGGAATTTCCATTACGATCTCTTGCACAAACCGTCAACATTAACGATAAAAATTTGAAAAAAATTGAGCGCTGCTTTTGTCCCTCTTTCCAATCATATTAATTAGGTACTAAAATTCAACGTAAGACGATTTATGCTTTTTTCCACTGAGGATGCGAAATTTAGAAGACCTGAAAATTTTATTGTGCCTGTATTCCACAATAAAAATTAAGATCGATTAATGATTGATTTTTTTGTCTCAGACAACTTAGTAACAACATAGAACGTGCTCACATTATAGATTAGTTTTAGTTTAGTTTAGGCAGGTGTCGCCCGGGTGGCGGCGCCGCGATATTTGCCGACCACTCCCGCTACCCTCGTTGGGGGTTGTCGGGGGTTGTCAAGTTGGACAAATATTGTGGAAGATATGCAAAAAGTGGACGGATATTGGGGCAGAACCCTGCGAGTTCCGACATTAGCCTCCTGCTTATTGTAGATAAGTATATTGTATCTATGGTTTGTAGAGTCACGTTAATTTCTCGTAAATATGTACTTAATTAATTATTTTCGGGGTTGGACAAATATGCAAAAAATGGACGGAAACCGTATAAAAAACAAAAATATGTCATTAATACTCGTTTGTATGATAGAAATGAAGTGAAAATTGTGACAAAAACTGCAGTTGACGTTATGAAGTGGCAGTTTATTTTCTTCATATAACAAGCCTACATCTTACATAGGCACCAGCACTAGCATTGACCGTATAGATTTGTTACTATATTTATAACAAAAAATCGTATTAAAATTATAAGAAAAGAAACCTAAGTAAGTACTTACTTACATCAAATTCATTCAAAGTAACATTCATAAAATTGGAGACAAAAAATGAATGAAAATACTTCACATAAAATGTATTTCGATTGGCAATTTTTTTGAATAAAAAATATTAACCCGGATCAGAATTCCCAAGCGAAAAAATAAATTCTCAAGTAAAGAGTTAGTTCTCAGTCTCACCCAATAATTGTTTGATAAATCGAGACAAGTGTATAACAGGAAAAGAATCTATAAAAGGGTTTTTTAAGTGTTTCATTATATTTTGAAAGGGTTAAATTGTCACGACCCCTTGAGAAATGTGGTGATCGAAAAAACAACATTGTTGACTTTCCTTTTTTTACACATTTTTGCACAAAACCTAATAATTGATTAAGTCACATTTCTTAAATTATTATGAGTTGGAAAAAAACTTTTAATTCATGACGAATTACTTTTTAGCAAAAAACCACAATTCTTGAATAATGCTGGTGATTTCTCAAAATAATTTATAATAAGTTAGGTTTAGGGTTCCGAAGTAACATCGGAACGTCCGAACGTCCGTTCGTCCGTCAGTCCGTTCGTCCGTCAGTCCGTTCGTCCGTCAGTCCGTTCGTCCGTCAGTCCGTTCGTCCGTCAGTCCGTCCATCTGTCCGTCTGTCCGAAGCAAAGCGCCAAGACCCTTAGTGCTAGAAAGCTGTAATTTGGCATGGATATACATATTTATTAAAACTATCTATCTATCTAAAATATTGAATATTTTTTTCAGGGTAGGCACCTCCCCTACAGGTAACGTGAGGATGAATTTTTTTCGCTGTGTACTTACCCTATAGAGTGGGATATCGTTGAAAAGGTCTTTCAAAAATATTATGGGTCTCCTAAAACCATTTTTGAATTTAGGGGTTCGTAACGGTTCGTTTGCGAAATATTTGACTTTGAAGTGCTAATTTTGGTTAGAGTCAAGTGTCTCCCCCCCTGCCGACTAAACGGTTGGAATTGGAACAGTGAAAAATTTTCAAAAAATAGGTTATATTGATGAATTTATAAGGAAAACTATCACGGCTATGCTAGCATAAGTAGTTAATGAGTAATAATCGATAAACTTACTACTTCGAAACCCTACATTGCGCGTGGTCTGACACGCATTGAAGGAAATCGAATTATTTATTGATTATTTTATGATTATTCGAATACAGTTCGTTTATCTTATTCCAATTAATCATTCGACAATTACCTAGGTAATTGTTCATTGATAGGTATATAAACATAATCTTATTACCATTCCTCGCTTCTGTCAGCTTAAAAAATGAATGCTGGAATGTAGACAAAAAGCTGAACTACAGTATGAACGCACAAGAAAAACCTATGCTTGTAACAAAATACATAACGTTGAAGCGTTGAATATTAGTTCGATATCCGTGGGACTGGGGTGCGTGGCCAACCGCGAAGCCTAGAGAAACTGCGGCTAGACCAGCGGATAACCACTATAACTTTATACCGCCCTGGTACCTCGCTACACTTGCACCTACTAGATATAGTAAAGTAGCGAAACTAGGCAGGCGTTTCCCACACAGATTTACTTACCGTCCCGGATCAATAAAGCCAAAACTCACTGTATGTCTCAATGAGTTAATCTCAAAAAATACTTCGACAATTTTATGAAATATACGTATGTCTTTATAGAAATTGAAGATTTGTATGAAAATTTTAAAATATAAAAATTTTGTTAATTTTTAATTTTAGTTATTTAATATTATTTTACTTATTCAATTTCACACTTTGATTAGCCCAAATCATCAATACAATTTTGCCATTTTGATGGCAGTTTGTTTATTCCTTTACTGTAGAAGTCTGCCGGGCGGGAGGCGATGAAGTCAGCAAAAGCGTTTTGTACTGCCTCTCGGGTGTTTAACTTTTTCCTACTTAAAAGATTGTCTAAATTTTGAAAAAAGTAGATCTCTGTCGGGGCAAGGACCGTTGAGTACGATAGGTGACGGAGATCTTCCAGCTGTAACTCTTGTGTATTCGAAAATTGTACGAGTTTTCAGTTTATCCATCCAAAAACTACCACAATTTCACATTAACAAAAACATCATAAGATAACAGTCGTTAAGCCATGTCGGAGGCCCTCGGGTGGTCTGAAAAATTCCGACACTCGGGTTGGCCACAAACCCTTCCACCAATCTGCACTGGAGCAACGTGGTGGAGGCATCCTCAAAGGGAGACCCATGCTCAGTAGTGGGCCTTCAATTCGTTTTTTTAATAACGCGAGTTCAACTCTACTTTTATTTAATTTTTTTCATCTCGAATAGAAAGAAAAATTTGGAATATAAAAATCCCAGTACATTATGCTTAGCAGTACCAGGAGCGCAGGGGAAGGCGGAAAGTCGCTGACAGCTGATTGACATCTCACTCGCTCGACGGCAGCATGTTTATCTCATTTCTTTTTACCAACATTCCAATGCCATCCAAATAAATTCCTTTCAACTTTATTACAATGACAGTAGAACGAGTTTTAATCGTCGACACCATTTGTCGTTCTGGTACGAAATTACTAATGTATGAATGACTAACAAGACAGAACTAAAGTAAATAGGAGCTAGAAACGGACCAGCTGTGTCCGGTGCCCGCTTTAGTTTTAATTCTAAATGGGTTTAATTGAAATACGGTACGTTACGTTACAAGGCAGTTTAAAATTAAAGCAGGTGCAGTCGACGGAATTTGAAATTGGAACAGATTGATTGACTGTTGAATCTGGCTAACAGTATTTTTTAAACGCTTTTATTTAGCTTCACTTCGGAGCATCAAAGCATCAAATCTTGTAACGTTAATTTGAATGACTTCCCTTTAATGAAAATTGATGAAATTTGGCAGACATGTGTATTTCCGATGACAATACACGAAAATCATATTTTAAACTAATTTTCATTGTTTATTTGTTGTTAAATTAAAAAAAACGATTTTCAGACTTTAGACGCATAATTCTCTATGTTCTATTTTACGTAGAGACTTGAAATTTTCACAACTTGTAGCTAATTTTATAAACTAAACATTATTGAAATAAAAGCGTTTAAAAAAAAAATTTTTTTTAGGATTCAACTTATTTTTACTAAGCGACATCCTTGATATTGGCATTACTATTCTGATGACAATGACAGATCAGTGTTTTTGTGTTGACGTTGACGTTGATGCGCCATCTTTACATATCATTTTCAAATTGTTGTATGGAAAAATCTAGTTAATCAATGGACCGAATGTGCCTAATGCATTGTTTTAGTGGTCTCAAACCACCTTCGGATTATTGCCTTTCAAATGAAACCATTTTGAGGCATATCGATGGGATGGTTTCAGAATCTATAAAGGATATCCGTGGAAATTTTTTTTGTGCTTTATAGACATAAATACCTAGATAAAACTAATTGAAGGAATTGAACTACATGTATTTACATGTATTTCATTTCATTTCAAAAACTGTTTTAAAAAAGATGTTTTTATATTATTTTATTTTTTATTCATTCAACAATGAATTCAATTATGTATGTATTTTTATTGTGTTATAATATTATAATAAAAATTGTTTCCTTTTAACTTACGGAATAAAAAGTACGTTAATGACCTATAACATTTTAACTTGTTATATGTATATACATCGCTAAAAATACTATAAATCTTATTAAAAAGTTACGTCCTTGGGAGAAAACGATTAACTCTTCAGAAATAGTCTCAGTTCTCACACCAATTTGTAACTCTTTCATTTCTTGACAACAAAAAACTTTTTTACCCGAATATGGATTTTTACGTGACCCTATAAGTCAAAGGTCAGATAATAGAGAGCAAAATTGTAAATTGTCCAATTGTCAATTAAAATAGGGTCACCCTTAATAGCATTCGGTGTACCACAAAAGGGCTATAATTTTGTAAAAAGAAGTAAAATGATACAAAAGCTGACCCTTTCTAGGAAGAATTGGCCGCAAAGTAAAAAAAAGTATTATTTCTTTTTATTGACCCGAAACTCAAAACCGCGTGCACATGCGCGAATAGTGGAAAGGAAAAATAGTAATTTTTTTATTCATCCAAAAATATCGAATTACGGCCCTATGAATTTCCGAACGGAATAAGTTTTTTGGTACTTTGGTACATGTGTTATTGATATACTCGTAACTTTGTGAAAGTAGTTTTTGGGAGGAAATGTGGTAACTGGTACGGTTATTTTTATAATATTGTATAATATTTTATTAATTTCTACACTGATATAAGACTAAAATTTTAATTTACTCGTTACTAAAACAACAAAACTAACAGAAAAAACCTTAATCTAATTACACTTAAGAAAGAATTCCGAACGTTCCATAAACAAATAAATCACCTAACTTTTTCTCTGGCTGTTTACAAAAATAACCGCGGCAGCCCAATGTCAATTTAAAAAGTAAACGTTCTAAATTAGAATCCTCATTAAAATGGATACGCAGAAGTGTCCTACGGCATAACATGTAAAGAGCACGCCGTGACAGGAGGTGTCGAATGGCGAAAATATTTGTCATGTCACTAATGACTAAAGGGTTTGGCTTTCTTCGACTGTAAATGGAAGTAGCTTTCCTATAAGATGGCTTGTATTATTTGAACTTGTAACTTTATTAGTCCCTCCAGTAGGAAGACGCTATGGATTCAATATTACCTCGTTTATGATCTGAAAATCTGAAGCATTTCAACACTAATAATTTAATATCAATCATGTAATCAGCTTAAATACCAAACAAATAATTATATAATTTTTTTGAAGACAGGTACTTACAAAGGCAAAATGACAATAAAATGAAGTTATATTGAAATGAAAGAGAAACATAAAGATTATTTATTGTTATCTAGATAGAGCTTGTCTACTTTAAAAATGAACGGGGGGGGGGGGGTGCGTTATTATTGTTACAACTAGTAAGTGGCAATATTTAGAAAACATTTTATACGAAATAAATAATAAATAAACATTTTCGCTGGTCGCGTGGCGTAATGGTTACCATGCCGGATCGCTGGTCCAAGGGTCCTGGGTTCGATTCCCAGCGAGGCGGAAATTTGAATGATGAGTTTGAATTTCTGTTCTCGGTCTGGGTGTGAATGTCCTTGTCTTGTGTGTTGTCCATGTCACCCACGATACAGGGAATCCTAGTGTGAGGCTATGAGTGTGAAGTGTTATTATTTATTTATTTATTTATTTATTTATGTTGTATTAAATAAATATTACGACTTACAGGTTGTAACAGTAATATTTAGTGGGAGCACGTTCCTTTATAACTAGATGATCTCTGCTTGCTGTAAAATGACATTGAAAATCTACATATGTACCTACTTAACATAATGACATGTCGAAGAGTTATCAAAGCCTTACTATTGAACATCAAAATGACAAAACTTGTTCTTTAATCTGTGGACCAAACACTATTCGTGCGTTAAATGTCACGGACCCCTTACCACCAAGCCATCACTTGACAAACTCACACGCCCCGCCGGCCATTATACGTTTATTAATAATATTAATCCTATACACAACCAACCACCAAAACAATTCGTTCATCAAACTACAGATCACACACGATACAAAAAGAAAAAAAACATAACAGGCTTCAAGATAAAAGTCCTTTGACTTTTTCTACAGAGTAAAAAAAGGAAAATTAAAAAGAAAACTTAAGGCCGCGCCATACTGTCTGCTATCCGATTTCCGACATATTAGGTTACAGCCGGAATGATGGCTTTACTTTTATTCGAGGACGTAAAAAATTATAATTTTCTTTATTGAGATAAATTGTATGCGAACGAGGAAATTTTACGGGCCGTTTTAAAATGTTGTTTACGAAAAGTTTGTGATTTTAAGGCTTTTTAGACCTTTTTGGCCCTTGATCGCTTGTGGGTACCTATGTTAAAATTTGAGTTGAAATTTGGTGCTCATGTGCTTTTTTGTGACCCAAAAACGAAGGTATAATAAACCCAAATGAATTTTGAAAACAATTTTTTTGACGAAATCAAAAATAAAACTGTTTTGCAAATCGTATCATGTTGCATATCAAATGAAAGGGCTTATTGTAAGGATTTCAAATATAATATATTTTTGTTATAGTTCTACAATGTATACTTTTAAAATTATTTAAGAAAGAATGAAAATTGAAGACGAAAATTTACCATTTCTCCTACATTGCATATGTCATAAATAGTTTCTAGTAAATGAGGTTAAATTAATGGAGTTTGCTCCTTACGAAGGTTCTAAAATATATAGATAATCTATATGTATACTATTCTATAATCGTTCGTAAGTAGTAAACTCCATTCGTGCGTCGAATTTTTTTTTACTTCCTTTTTTAGTTACTTTGCGAATATTTTATAAGCCTAAAAAACCGGCCTAAAATTACTTCATACATTTTTTATTCCAAACCAGTAAATCAGTTTTATCGTATGATGAATATGTACATAGTACCTAGGAACTAATAGATAGATAAATAAATAAATACCAAGGGTGCAGATGTAATAGACATGCTGAATAGTATAGCATATTTACATAAAATTAAATAAGCTTGTGCCATGGAAATATTTGTTATTCAGTAGATAAACGTGCTTTGCATAAATATAAATCCATCCATCCATCCATCCATCAGCCTTTGGAGGTCCACTGCTGGACATAGGCCTCCCCTAATTTGCGCCACTCTGACCGGTCCTGAGCCTTCTGAATCCAGCGGATACCCTTAAAATTAAAAAATAAAAATAAATAAATAAGTAAATAAAAAGGTAAGGTCGTTAAGGCCAACAGCAACTATCCACTCGAAACAAAAGGAGAACCCCAGTTTCCATAGAAACTCAGGCCTAAGTAGACAAGACTGGAAATTGGCTGTTAATTAGATTATTGCAAAAAGTTCAATTTCTCCAATTTTCACGGCTGCCAGCAATGGCCAACTAAGGAAATCCTAGAACGAATCACCTTAATTATAGGTTATGATTATGTCATACTCGTGTCACAGTGCTATTTAATATGTATGTTACACTTACGTTGGCGGGTGTCTATTATAATTCTACTACTTCAATGGTTTTCACCCAAAACGAATGTCATAAAAAGGTTGTATAATAAAAGCTATTGCATATTTCAAGAGATTTTATTAGTTATCATTATAATATATTAATATTTCGTGTAGTTGTGCAGGAGGCGTTATATTTCGTTAGTACCTTGCCCAATCAAGATACCATAATATACTCATTGTAAGTATGGCCACAGCAACTTCCTGATCTTCTAAAGATGTATAGGGTACGTTATCCAGTGTTCAGGACTTATTCTGAACCTTTGTCAGTCACAAAACAGGCGATTAAGGAGTCCATATTCATATAGTATTGGTTTGCAAGAAATTGTAGCGAAACTGCGAAACACATTCACCAAAACACAAGTACGAAAGCGAATACAATAGAAAATTAAAATCACTGTGTACGTGTCGATGAGTTTCAATAGTAAATAGGACTCCAAATACGCTGAAAATATTTGATAGTAAAAATATACAACAACACGCGTAGAAAGATGAAAGATCGATGACAAATATGACAATACAGTGGTGTTATTTATAAATACTATGGTTACCAAAATGACATTATTAGGGATTACATCATCATTGTTGTCAATCGATTAATCATGTCAAAATATTCGAAATGTAATTTAATAAAATTAGCGTAACGATTGAATGGTAATTATAATATATTACATAGTTTTGATTTATATGGAATACGAAAATATGTAAAAAATAAATTAATATTATAATTATAATCACTAAATAATACATAAAATATATTATTATGTTCCATCAATCGATCATTATCAATCGATTCAATCGATTATAAAATCGTATGTAATGAGGTAAATACTGTGAAAACTTTTTTGCATTATTTTGTTCATTTGGCAAGAGCAGCTGAAGCTAAGATTTAAATATGTTTATCTTATAAATAAGACGAATTTTTTGGTATATAGTTTACTCTTGTCTAGTCCGATGTTCTAGCACAGATTACATATGGTTCGGGGCCGAAAATTGGGGATCGCCTTTAAGTACGAATTCACTCAAAAATGGAACATCGCATATTTTTCATTACTCTGCAATTTTTTTGTTTGACACACTAACGTGACTTTGAAACACCGGGCGTCCATAAAACGTAAGTGTTACCGATAACATTGAGTAAGCAACGATTCTGCTGACGCGAGCGGCCGTGGCGCCCCGCGTTGACAGATATCGACTATTTACATTTATGTTGGCCTGGTATTTATTATGAATTTGTTTATAAATAAATAAATAACAAAAGTCTTAATTAATTCCTTTTTTTGCTTTTTTTGGAAAAATTAAAAAAACGCCACTAATATCCAAAATTACAAAAAATAAATTGAACAAGTAAACATATTTTATGCGTAATCGCAAGCACCGTAAAATAAGTTTTTTATAGTTCCTACTCCTTACAACAGTTTCGATCACAGGTTTCCATAGAAAACGTGAAGCTCCTAATACTTATGACATAGCGGACATAATTATGTGCATTCAGCCTTAAACGGCGAATCAAATCAAATATCAATAAATATTTTAAGCATTCTGGGTTACCTAATTTGTCTACGGTAAGACCAAATAAGAACAAGAAAACTGTCTGGTTTCATTGTGTTATTATTTTTTACTTAATTTCAAAACAAATTGACTAAACAACAAAAAAAATTATAAAGCCATGACTTTTAAATAAGATATTTATTGACTTTGAAATACCAAGCGCACATAAGTTTCATGTAGGTAGAGTTCCAATAATACTGAGTCAGCAACGTCCAACTGTTGACGTAAGCGGCGCCAGTCCGATAAAACTTGTACGGGAATTATGTTGCCCTGACACTTTGTTATTAATTGTTTAATATTGCAATTTAAATTAGATTACAATTATACTGTGACTATAAATACTATACTATACATTATGTACATGTTATGTACTTATTATTTATGTTATCATGTCTTCTGTGACTTTAAGTGGGATTAGCCTGTACCCTGTACGTAGCGCATTGATTTGTAATTTATTGTTGTTGTTAGTCGTCATAGGCAAGTATTTTCCGTAATGAAAATATTATGATAAAAATGGTTACCGTAAATTATCCTTATTTTTAGAACTTTACATAAGGAACAGTTCAGCCATTCATTGAGCGCACGCTGATAAGCATAATTTTGTGCGACATCTTGAACAATAAAATTATTGTTATATTTCAGCCGGTTCTGACAAAACTTGTTTTTATACTTAAGCTTTTTACATAATCCACTCCATCTTTTGGTGAAAAGTTGAAAACTGTACGAAAATCCGTCCAGTAGTTTCAGAAATCTTGCGTTACAGGACTTAAAGGAATGAAATTGACGCGGCGCGGGGACTTCGTAATTTAGGAGGAGCTCTAGATAAACGGCTGTAAAATCCACTTAAAGATTTCAGTTTAATGGCATAAACGATTTTTTTTTATTCTACTAATATTGTAAACTAGCTGTGGCCCGCAGCTTTGCATACGGAATTTTTTTAACTTACTCAAACTTTTATCCTGTTTTCCCGGGAAACCTTTTAATTTTCCGGGATGAAAAGTTGTCTAAAATATCACCCTGGGTATCAGTAACAACTTTACCAATTTTCATCGAAATCCGTTCAAGGGTTTTTATGTGATGCCCGGACAGACAAACAGACAGACAGACACTTTGAGTTTTATTATAGTATAGATAGATAGATGTAAAAGTTTGTGAGGATGTATGGATAAACATCCTCGACTACTCTACTCTGCTTCTCTTACTACTGAACGGATTTTCGTGAAATTTAGCATACAGGTATACCATGATATGGAATAACTTAAAGGGTACTTATTTACCTAGAAAACGCGGGAAAAGCCGCGGGCAGAGCGCGGTAATTTTTTAAATACTAGACACATAAATCTACAGTAATGCATATAGAAATCTAGAGCTCTGTGCAATAGTACAAACAAAATGCTTACGTATGTAATTGAACACTGAACCAGTTCTTAGAAAGCCTCAGTTACTTAAAAACAGTTCTTTAATGCGCCGAACTGCATTTCACAATATTACATATTTATCGTAAAATGGCGTGACCTTGGCAATGGCTACACACTTTGGAAGATAAGTTCGATACAGTGGGTTAACTTTTTGAAGTTATACTTCTTTTGGCGCGATGGTGAAAAATGATGAGAGTGAATTTCTACGATGCGCGCGCACACCGACACCTAAATTCTGCATCGTGAAGTTAGCTCAATTCTGTATTTTTTCTGTATGCAAAAAAGTTTTCACAGTATTTACCTCATTACAAACGATTTTATAATCGATTGAATTGATTCATAATAATCGATTGATGGAATATAATAATATATTTTATGTACTATTTGTTAATTATAATTATAATATTAATTTATTTCTTACATGTTTTCGTATTCCATACATATTAAAACTATGTAATATATTTAGAATTACCATTCAATCGTTACGCTAATTTTATTAAATTACATTTCGAATATTTTGACATCGATTAATCGATTGACAACAAAGATGATGTAATCCCTAATAATGTCATTTTGGTAACCATAGTATTTATAAATAACACCACTGTACTGTCATATTTGTCATCGATCTTTCATGTTTCTACGCGTGGTTTTTTGTATTTTTCTATTAAATATTTTCAGCGTACCTATTTGGAGTCCTATTTACTATTGAAACTCATCGACACGCACACAGTTATTTTAATTTACTGTTGTATTCGATTTCGTACTTGTGTTTTGGTGAATGTGTTTTCGCAGTTTCGCTACAATTTCTGGCAAACCAATACTATATGAATATGGACTACTTAATCGCCTGTTTTGTGACTGACAAAGGTTCAGAATAAGTCCTGAACACTGGATAACGTACCCTATACATCTTTAGAAGATCAGTAGTTTGCTGTGGCCATACTTACAATGAGTATGTTATGGTATCTTGATTGGGCAAGGTACAAACGAAATATAGCGCCTCCTGCACAACTAGACGAAATATTAATATAAATGATAACTAATAAAATCTCTTGAAATATGTAATAGCTTTTATTATACAACCTTTTTATGACATTCGTTTTGGGTAAAAACCATTTAAGTAGTAGATAGTATAATAGACACCCGCCAACTTAGTTTTAATCATTAAACTCGTAGATTCTATTGGCAAGTCACGTATTAATTTTGGGATTTTATTATAGAAATGTACACCAAGCCCTATGAAAGATCGTTGCACTTTATTTTGGCGGAACGAAGGCGTAATTAATTGATACATTCTTTTTGTTTGGCGATTATTAATATCAAAATTTTGTTTATACGCGTTTATATTCTTCCATAAAAAAACTACATTATTAATTTATTAAGTTGGTTAACCTTAGCTGTGTGTTGTAATGTTTAGTTTGTACGATTCCCTAACATGAAATATTACATGTTTCTTCTGATGTATATAAATATTATTTACTAGGTTGATCCAAAAGTAACGATAGTAAAAATGATACACGTTCAAATAAAATAATGTTTTATTTTACAGTCTCCTAACTAATCAGTTCACATTCTCGGTAGTTATATTAAAATTACAACAAATTGAATTGCTTTAAATTGGGTTGGCATACGAATGATCCAAACGCACGCCTAATGATAAATAATCACTATCGGACGAACATGAATCATCAAAACTGCTCTCAGATTCCGTATCACACTCGTCTTTCAATTCTATAATAAATTTATCAATTTCCTCGTCTAAGCTTCCATCCATTTTACAAAACTTATCCTCAATATGTCGCACATGTTTTATACGCAGTCGGGTTTTTTGTATTTTTTAATTTTTTTGTGTGTAATAGACCTATAATTGATTCAGTTGGAAAAAATATTAGAACACGATTTCGTGAGCCATGACCACGTTTTATGCTATAATATGTACCTACGTTTGCCCAAAATTCTTCTGTATTTTCATTGAGCGACTCAGTTTCTTTTGTTTTTTGTATTTATAACACTATTTTCTATTTTAATTTTCAATATTATATTACATTGGTAGAAAATGCAAAAAATCGGGAGAAACGGTCGCTAAAACGGGATATCGGGAGACGATAACCAAAATCAGTAGATCTCCCGATAAATCGGGAACTTTTACAACATTCGTCACTTGACAGCAAGTAATGCTAATCTAATGGGAAGGTAATGACAGCTTGTCAGAGGTAAAATAACTGTGAACGGACTGTAGTAGTAAATAGTAATCGATACTTGTCTTTGGGACTAGGAGCACATTCTTTTTCTCTCCTTAATTTGTATTAAAGTTTAATGCCTGTCGGAAAATAAATTATTCTTCAACTGAACTGAATAAAATCTTTCATTCCCTCCCCCCCACAAAAACTGGTTTTACAGCATGGTATCGTAATAGTTATCGTAATAGAACATAGATGGTGTTTTTACAATTGTAAAAACAGAAAAAAAAAGATTTACAATTGATTTGTTTTTGCAATTGTAAAAACACCATCTATGTTCTATTACGAGAACTATTACGATACGTAGCAAAGTAATATTAGAATATACTACAAAATTAATCACAGATGGCGCTTAACACATATAGTTTGGCTATAGAGATTCGTAAATTAAATTATTTCAAAATATTATTTCATTTTTATTTTTAGTATTGCTGTTTTTGAATATTGTATTTTGAACAATGTTTTTTTAATATTGTTTTTTGATTTTTTTTTCATGTCAAAGAAGTATAACTTCTCACGCGCGTACAAAAGTACACGCACCCTTTTTTTTGTTCTGTGTATGAAAAATAAACCAGCCAAGTGTGAGTCGGATTTGCGCACCGAGGGTTCCTTACATAACTACCTGCTTGTAGGTAGGTGCTAGAATCAAACATCAATTGAATTGATTAACAAACTAGACTTTGCCGTCGGAAAACTGTGATCCCCATACATTGACATAGGTCGCGATCAACTTACCAACTGCAAATAAGCAGAAGTATTATTTTTTGTTGTGTTGTGTTGTGACTTGTGACTATAAATGGTTTTCAAAATTATTCCTTTTCTGTGCTATAAGAAATTATTGCTTCTTGCCAAACATGATTTAAGGTTAGCGGGAAGTACCTATCGTAATAGGTTTGATGGTTTGAAATTTCGAAGCCATGCTATCCTTCCATGGAAGAAAACATCGAGAAGAAATACCATCTCCGTGAATTTTCCATGGTGTTCTTAAAGTATAGAAATAGAATAAAACTCAAAATATTCGCTCAAAGTATCGAAAGATAGCCCTCTCGATGTGACTATATTTAAAAAAGTAAATGCCAACATCTATGCATCTATGTTACATACAAATACCTAAATAAAATTAGAGTGTCTGTTTGTAATATTAAAATAACAGCGTTTTACTAAATGCATTTGGATGTATAGTTATACACGGTACATATACCAAAACAACATTTTTTACAAATTTTGTCTGTTTGTCTGTTTGTTTCGGCTAATCTCTGAAATGGTTGGACCGATTTTGACGGGACTTTCACTGGCAGTTAGCTGATGTAACAAGGAGTAACTTTGGCTACTTTTATTTTAGAAAAAAATAGTTTTAGAAAAAAACGCGATATGAAGTTCGCCGTGTCAGCTAGTTTAGAATATAACTGTGACTAGACAAGAGTCAATCCAAGCAACCTCTGAGAGAATCCAATCCTCAAGGCATAAAACGTTGAAATAACAGTAAACACTTCTACAAAACTATTCTATGTACTCGAACAGCAAACTCAGCAACCAGTGCTAACAATGAGGTGGAACCAGCAACTCAGCAGAAACACCGTGGGAATGTTTACTAACCTACTTTACTTTGTTACTATAAACTGTCGTAGTAATTATGGGTTTTAACCGAATTCAAAAAAGGAGGAGGTAACTTGACTGTATTTTTTTATGTTTGTCACCTCAGAACTTTTAACTAGGTGAACCGATTTTGATGGTTCTTTTTTTAATCGAAAGCTGGTGCTTGTCATTTAGTCCCATTTAAATTTGAGCGAGATCTGATAATGGCATCCATGAGAAAACCAAACCAAGTCTTAAAGCATTAAGTATGTGTGTGACAAATGGACAAATATTAATAATATAATTAAATTATTATTAATAATATTATCAATCAATATCATGCCAACCGATTTCAATGATACTTCTTTTCTTGTTATTGGAAAGTGTAGATACTTTTTACATACATCCCTTCATTTGAAGTCGGTTCTGTGGTTTTTGGTTTTGTTAAAATTTTAGATTATTTAGTAACGTTGTCTTATAATCGTGCTAGATGACTTGCAAAACATGGACGAAGAAATATCAAATAAGTACTAAAATTGAAAAATTGACAGTTTTTCATTTCTAGCATACTTTTGATTATTATAACAAACAAGAACTTAAATAGTTTAAAAACAAGTAATACTTTAAAAAACTAAATACACATTTTTAGTATAATACGGGTACTCACGATATATATTTTATACGCCGATATTTCGACCCAGTTACAGGGTGAGTACCCGTATTATACTAAAAATGTGTACAGTCCGCGATGAGTTGAGTTTAAAATCATGAACTAAATACACAGTTTTATATTGTCAATGTACCTAGATACTGAAAAAAAAATTGTGACTGAGCTGTTAATCATTAAGGAGTTCTCTCGGAGCCAGATCTGGGTGTAGTATCAGGTCAAGCTTGTCACAGAAATGCATTGTCATCAGAACTAAAGCAAAATGTAAAATTTCAACTCCTAAGTGCAAGAAGGTCTAATAAGGCTTGCAAGATTTGGCCTGTTCAAACAGGGTATGGGTATTTAAACTAAATAAAACCGTTTAAAAAAGAAACCTATTTAACATTAGTTACCAGAACTGTTAACCTATATATACAGTAATAATAATAATAACAGTAATCTTGTCAATACTACGGGCACTACGGCATTATGCTGAGTGTTGTCCTTTTTCTAGGCCACTGGACACATGCGAGCATTATCTATACTAATATTATAAAGAGGAAAGATTTGATTGTTTATTTGCATTGAATAGGCTGCGAAACTACCGAACCGATTTGAAAAATTCTTTCACTGTTGGGAAGCTACACTATCCCCGGGTGACAGGCTATATTATATTTTATTTTTACTATTTTTCCCGAATATTTTTAAGCGAAGCGAGGGTGGTTTCCTAGTCTAGTAATAATTTTGTAAGGAGCTGTATGTTTTTGTTTTATTTTTAAATTCTTATTCTGTTTTTTTCTTGTGTGTTCGTGGCCTTGCGAATAAAAGTTATTCCAAAAGGTTTATGAGTTCTTGCAGTTAAAAGCGGTCAATCCTCCCTTTTTAAGATACACACCAATACTAATACACCCACAATAAAAAACTATTCGGGATATTGCCCTCAAAGGTTCAAGGATATGGTACCTGACATCCCACCACACGGACGGAAGTGGTCATGTTATTCGAGCGAGGGGAACCTAATGGAAACATACTTTAGGCATTTGTATGGGTTCCGTCATTCACAGTGGCTGCCCACTTGATGGAGTGGAGCCCGATGTGATGTGAGGTACCTAGTAACTGTTTACCAATTAAACATCCTCTTGGTAAGGTTCCGGGTTCGATTTCCGGGGGTTTAAGTTACAAATGATATTTGGATGTGTTTTCGGTTTTTTGGTTTTTGGTTTGGTTATTAATAGGTTTAAATAGATTATTTAGTGGTGTAATTTAGCAAAAGACATGCTGTTTATTGAATGTAGCAGAATGTATTTTTAAATCTCCGCTATCGACCTATTTGTATCTACCTATTTGTGACGAAAAACATGTTTAAATTCTTTCTTTAAATCATTTAATTATCTCAATTATTTAATTATCTTTATAAAAGTAAAAGTACCAACCTATGTTATCTCAACATTCTCAACATTACCTATGTTGAGATAGGTACTTTTACATCTATCGGATAGGTGTAAAATATAGATATGGATAGGTTCTACCCATTCACGATTAAATCAGACATCGTCTAATACCCTTCATTCAGTTCAGTTTTTGATAAATCTTTTTCTTCTTCACGACTTTTTTTTAACCCTTTTAGTCTTCCAATTTTTTTTACTCTTCATTAAAATAAAATACATCATTCATTCTTAGTATCTGACGGGCAAACGGGCAAATAAAGACATACAAAGCAAGCAAAAACTAATAATTTATAGATATTAATTGTGAATAATAGTAATTGAGGCATTGAAGTATTATAACTAGCGTAAAGAACAGACACCGCGAACACCATGTATGTCCCAATGCATTGGCGCCACGTGGCTTCAACCTTCAATGATTTCATTTGATTTTGAAAGGAGAACGGGGGCTCCAATTGAAAATCAAACCTCCCGGGCGGAACACACATTTTGTTAGGGTTTCTATGACATTATACTTCAATGTATACCTAAAGGGTGATTATCATCATCACCGCCAACTCAACACCCGCTGAGCCAATTACAATGACGATAAACAAGTGTTGACAATTTGTCGTGTTAACAATCATACTCCCCCGTACATTATCTCCCCTTCCCTCTGTTAAATTCATATCTCTTTATGACTTCACATGAGATTATATCGTGTATAGAAATTATAACCTAAGTGTTAAAACGAAAAGGAAACAAGTACTCTCGATTTTTCGTTTTGTACCGATAATATTTCGACCTAATGAATCATGGTTACGGCAAAAGCGCCATAAAAAATTTTGAGTACCCAATTGTTGAAAATTGCAGGAAAACATGATGTTGACAGTTTAGCAATTTATTTTTCTCTTTTTTTATGGAAATAGCCGGCAAATGAGCTGATGATCAAACTGACTCCTGATGATAAGTGGCTATCGTCGCCAATGGACATCAGCAACACCAAAGGCATCACTGATGCGTTGCCTGCCGACCAAGAAAGAAAGAACAAAAAGAAAGAAAGAACTGGCTCTCAGGCTAATTTCTATTTACATATTTGTTAATTGTTCCATATGTACATACATACACTTTTATAAACCTTCTTACTACCATACAAAAGAGAGCAAAAAGAAATGGAAGTGGATAGAAAGAAATAAAAAACGCATGTTTTTTTTATTGTAAAGCTCGTCAACATAAGACAGCAAACAAACAAGCAAACAAGCACCAAATACCTACGTTACGGTAAATTAGGTACCCATATACCCTAATCCTTGGCAACTTATAAGTTTCATAGCAAAAAGAGGATAAACAAAAAGCCACATAATAAACATGTTTATTCACGATAATTAATTATAGTTTCACCGCAGCACTAATTACCAATTAAACAGATAGGCCCATTAGTCATCCGCCCCATTTACCGCGATTAAGATAGCTTATCGCGCACGCCCCACTCCCCGCTTATCGCTTATCGCTTGTCGCCCCTCATGGGTGACGGTGTGTGACAGACACATTGTCACTCGTCGTCAGATAATATTGTAATACCCGGGTAACATAAAAACATGTTACTTTTATTAGATTGACCAGCGGATAGGTATTAGGCACAGATCACCCCCAATAGATACCGCATACAAGGCAACTGACGCGCGCCATCACATACGTGCATTTGCATGTTCACGACGTTAATTTCGACCAATACTGACCCGTCAAGTTCAAGTATGAATTAGAAATAGCCAATCACAGCGCATTTTGATGTCCTCCGCAAGCCGCACCTTCCGCCAAATTTTGTGAGTTCAAACTCTAAGAAAATTTCACTTATGCGGTACCTATCTATTGGGGGTAATCTGTGGTATTAGGTAACCTACCCGGCGTGTGTAACTACGCCAAAATTTTTGTATGGGAAAAGTCGAACATCGACTTCATTAATGGTCCGAGCCACGCATTGTTTGGTCTAAAACCATTTTCCTATTATTGCCTTTCAAATTGGTTTGGGTACAGAAGAAATAATAGTACTTATGTACTATGGTTTGGGGCACAACGGTTGGATTGTTTCAAAGTCTTTTTTGACGACAGGACATGATCTGATTTCCCGAATGCAGCCCATCCGAGCTGCAGTTTATTACTCAACAATACCTTAACTTTGGTAATACGAATGTGCGCTGGTATTAAGCACTTACAATCAGGTGGCCCGTCTATCTCAGCTATTGCCATAAAAAAGGTAATGAAGGTACCAAGTACCAAGTACGTATTTACGAGTTCCCGCCATCGGCCTCCCCTGAGCCTTATCCCCACATCGTAACTCCACACCGCGCGATATGGGAATAAATTAAATCGACTTAAGTTTTATCACTCTATGTAGGTGGTTTACGGTGTCCCGCGGACTTAGTGGAGGTCGTATCGCGCTATGGCAAGCGATAAGCGATATGATTTCAAACTATATGCTTTAAACTATCAGCTGCCGAGGATTTGCTCGAAATTGAAGAGGTCTGAATGTGAGATCAAAGTTCAATTAAATATATTATTATTATTATTATTTATTCTTTATTGAACCTTACACAAGTAAAGGAACAAAAGGCGGACTTAATGCTAAAAGCATTCTCTGCCAGTCAACCTTAGGGCAGTGGGAGAACAAAAGAAGGAGGTGACAACAAAGAAAGAGAAGAGTAAAAATTAATGATAAGTCATATCAAGGAAAGGAATAAAAGGTATAAAACGTTTATGAACGAATTAATAATACATATATAACAATTACATATATAATATATATGTAAATAACATGTACATAAATATAAGATAATAATAATATATTTTTAAAATTATTTGATCAAAATAATGGTTCTACTTTAACATTAGCCGTTTTAAATATTTTTTTTATTTTTTTCTTTTTTAAATATCCGAACAAAAATGATGATCGTAAATTAACCTTAAAGACAGTCTTTTTATATGACTTTTTATTTTTTTCGTATCAACAAAAAAGTGTCTGTCATCTAGGATATTTGGCTGTTGTCTGAACAAGTCCAAATCTAAGTACGGTTTATAGATCTCACCCTGTATGCACTCCACCACATTGCACCAGTGTAAATCAGCAGGGTCAATCTAACAGAAGATTATAATATGTTACAGTATCTGACATAGCATAACGATTATACTGCTATCTAATACTTTAGAGTTATCAGCGCATGATTACATGCCGTTTTTAACCCGAAAATTGTATTAATTAAACAAAATATAATACACATACGATACGTAATCTTTTACAACAGCGGGCGCGGTCGGTAGTGGATGGCTGACCGCTAGTGGCAAAAAAAAATCTTGAGCGTTTCCGTGCTTCGGAAGGCACGTAAAGCCGTCGGTCCTGGTTGTTATCATAAGATAAGTCGTTAAGCCATGTCGGAGGCCCTCGGGTGGTTTGAAAACTCACTCAGGTTGGCCGCCACTAACACCTCCACCAATCTGCACTGGAGCAGCGTGGTGGAGTATGCTCTAGCCCTCCTCAAGAGGATACACCCGTGCCCAGTAGTGGGCCATTAATGGATTAATGCCAATCTTTTACAATATGTAAAAACAGTAAGGTATTATAACGATAATAAACATGAGTCATAGCTATTAGCTAGCGGTCGGACAGCTCCTTCACGCAAGTTTTGTATCGCACAATGTAATAATTCAAAATCGTCTCCGCGCGGCCGCGGTATAAAGTTGCAAAGGTGTGGGTATTCGTTTTTGGCACTTTTAAGCCGATGGTGGGTTCTCTTGGTACGGAATTTATACCTGAAATGTACTCAAGTCATTATAGATCAAAATAATATTGTACTTAACGTCTTCAACAATTATCGTCGTATTTTAGCCAATTAAAAAAAAAGCTTAATGATAATAATACATGGGCCAACTATGAGTTTTGCCCACATTTTTATTGCTATACATAAAATATTTTTTTCGTTTATATCGGATTTATTAAAGTCAATCTAATTATGCTTATTTTATTGTATAAGTATGTAGTTTCCTTTATTTTTAATAGCAAAAATAATTCGATTTTTGGCGACTAATCGAATAAGAAAGAGAGAAGAAAAAGAAAGATCGAACTGACACTCAAGCCCCCAGAAGGAACACGACGAGTCGTTGAACGGCCGACTCAAGCGTGTAGTTAAAAAATGTACAATCTACCTACTTCGATCGCAATAAGGACGCAAAACTAAAATAGAACAGACGTTTTTATCCCAAACTACTAATCCCTAACAACCCCCGTTATTATTTCGACAAATTGATAACCATAACGGGGATAATGGCATAATCAGTGGCGCCCTCGCGTGTTGGGAATCATTGGTTATAATGAACAATCCCTCAGGGGAGAGAGTACTTATTTAGCAGGCGGGGAAGTGGTAGGAATATGTCAATTTTGAAAATTTGATATGCAGGGACTCACAGAGAGGGATAATCTAGTGTTTTAAGCATTTAAGTATTATTACTAGCGTATAGAACCGACACCGCGAACACCATGTATGTCGCAATACATTGGCGCCACGTGGCTTCAGTCTTCAATGGATTCGTTCGATTTTGAAACGAGAACGGGGGCTCAATTTTGAAAATCGAACCTCCCGGGCGAGACACACATTTTGTTCGAGATATATACTATATACTATTATTATACTTCAATGGTTTTAAGACATTTTGTTATTAAGATTTTCATTTGTTCCTTTACTTTTTAACCCACCAAGTAACAAACATTCATCCATCCTTACAAATAAACTTTCACAATTATAATATAACGAGTAACCGCCCTCGCTTTGCTTCGGTTTTTTTATTTTTTTACACCTTGGGTTACATTATTGGATTTTTATTAAGGATCCTAATTTTTTTGAAAATATAATATAGCCTATGTCACCCGGCGATAGTGTAGCTTCCCAACAGTGAAAGAATTTTTCAAATCGGTTCAGCTGTTTCGGAGCCTATTCAATACAAACAAACAATCAAATCTTTCCTTTTTATAACATTAGTATATTATTATGTAGATTATAATATTAGTAGGATTTTCGCTCGAAAGGTGACCGCTAGTGGCAAATATTCTTGAGCGTTTCCGTGCTTCGGAGGGCATGTAAAGCCGTCGGTCCCGGTTGTTATCATATGATAACAGTCGTTAAGCCATGTCGGAGGCCCTCGGGCGGTTTGAAAACTTCCGACACTTGGGTTGGCCAGTAACCCCTCCACCAATGCGCACTGGAGCAGCGTGGTGGAGTATGCTCTAGGCCTCCTCAAGAGGAGAGACCCGTGGCCAGTAGTGGCCCATTAATGAGTTGAAGCCAGGATTTTCGTTTGTACAACTTTGAACTTGGCTAAAGATCTTAATCATTATGTACGCCATAATCGCAACGCTTCGATATAATACGAGTAAAATGTTCGAAACATGCTAATTCATGTTTTCCTCAAACCATTGATTATGGTCGAATTTCTACCACTGGGAAAACACTCGTAAATATAATTATCGTAGTGTTAAAAATCATTGCTTGTGAAGTGTGTGCCCCCGGGGAGCTGGGGGCTCGGGGGTTCGGTTTGAAGGGGATTCGACACTCGGCTCGGAGTCGGATTGTCTTGCAGATCCAATTTTGTTTGTTGATTGTGACAAATTGATTGAGGGTGTTGATAGCGATTTTATTTTTGGAACGAAGTTCCTTATCGCGCGTTGTGAAAGGGGGCTAGACGGAAAATTACGACACTTTTTGATTCTTACGAATGACGACACTCTTTTTGAAGTGATTCAGAGAGTTTTACAGAGATGGCGCTGTACAACTTTCTGAAATTGTACAGAGATGGCGCTGTACAACAAAACAATACTGAAATCGAAAGGAACTTCGTTCCATCCGGGTGTCCCTTGACACCTCTCATGTTTTTAAACTTACTTTACTACAATCAATTTGTGGTGTTCTTTAGCCTTGTGCTAATTTTAATTGTTTGAATTTTAAATAAAAATCAATTCCATTATTGTTAGTGTAATAAATAAATAAATGGTTACTCAAGTAAAACATTATCAATTTATTATCGTAATGGGATTGAAATAAAACTAATTTAACGAATAGAGGTGAGTGATCGGATTAAATTCGCTGTGAGCGTGACTTCACAGTTGTCGCCTCTGATCGCCGCGCCGCGCCGGCAGGAAGTAGCTACCAGGCTGGCATAAGTGTTTAATCTAATAACTATCTTATATAAGCCGCGCCTTTAAAGAAACGAATCTAAAATGGCAGAAATTATCATTCCCCCTCACTCTTTAATGGTTTCTTTAATGGCGCGGCTTATACGTGTTTTGCTTGTAGAGTCTACATGTCTACATTATACCAAAATGTTACCTGTTGATTTAACTTTCGACCATTCATGGTTCCTTAAGTCCTTTTGTGGTCAAAATGAAACCCGTCATACAGGTACCTTTACCTTCACAACATTGTGGAGAACTTTCAAGCTTTTCTCACGATTTTTACCTTCACCGAAGCTCACTTGCTTCAAAACTTGAACAATTTCTGATACGCGCATGACTTAGAACGTTTTTGAAGCCTTCGCGTTTCAACTTTCAACCCACTACTATGCTATTATTATTATAATTGATATTTATCGGCAAATCCACAGGAAATAAGTACTAGGATAACATAATTAACTGGCTTCCGATATTATATCATGTGACGATTGGATCAAACGCCACCGTGACGCTCAACTCAAGTGTTATTATTGGCTTTGAGCATTTCATTGATTCAATTTACATTTTACCATTATTTTAAGTTAGTAGATGACAGACAAGCAGACAACCAGTCAAGATAGTATCAGTAGTGGTCACCGTCACCCAAGGAAATCAGTAGTACGGCTAAAGCCTCACCGATGTGTTTGGAAGAAAGAAGAACTTTGGAAGAAAGGAGAAAGAAAGAACTGGATTCTGAAAGTCTAAAGCCGCCAGCTGTACCTACTGTAACACGAGTCGTATTCAGTCTTGTAGCGACTGACTGGATAGTCTGGACATAATACCGCGAATCATTACTTAAGAGTCTGCAAAAGAAAAATGGTTTTCAGATTAAAAAACTATATTTTCCGTCAAATCCGACACTGCAGCGACGCATAGACTCATTCTATTTGCGATTTGAATATCGGAAATGATATTTTCAATGGACTCTTTGGAACGTTCACGCTTTGCGTCACAGAGCGACGGTAACCGGACGCCATGTTGCGCGCGTCGACCGTGACGTCGCTTTGACACCTGTCAGATGGAGCGGACATTCGAATATAGAATGTTTGAATCATATTCGCCATTCCGATGCAGATATAAAATTATTATCTCAGATAAATAAAAAAGGAGTATGAAAGACATGATCTAACACTAGATTATGTCTAATTAATACTTAAAGTGAAATTTTGTGATTCTGTACTTTGTATTATGTACTTTAAATAACCGTTATTTAAATATCTCCTTAGTAGTAAGTGACTCTGAGTTGGGACGTAAGTTTTAAGTTGGGATCTCTTAAGTATTTCATTGTCAGATTTTATTATTAATCTACGTAGTAATCTACGCAAATCCTTGCGTAACAGCAACAGCCTTTGTAACAGCAGCTATACAAGAAAGTTAATATACCTAGTATAGATGTAAGGCTATATTTACCGCGCCACAACAAATCTGTTTCCGCTAACTGCAATTAGCGAGAGCGAGCAAAAAGACAAACAGCCTGTTTTGTTATTGGAAGCCAATTCGCTGATTTAACGAGTAATTGCTCAACAATGTTACATAGGGTTGGCACACGCGGAGTCTGTGACTAGGGTGAAGCATAACGCCTTTGACATGATAAAACCACAGACTTAAAAAAAGAATCACCCATACTTATGTATACCAGACGGATTGTCAGCAACAAATTCAGTGAAGTACCCATAGTAATATCATCTCCTCTATTCGTACAAGTATCACACGCACACATTGACACCATGCTGTTATTAATCGGAAGCCATTACCGCGTGGGATTGGTTGGACCGCACTAAAAATTACGCACACATAGTAAGCGGGCCGCGTCATTCTCGATAAGACAAGGTGACGTCTGTTTTTTTTTAAGTCTGTGGACAAAACAATATTTTTCGTAAACATATTCCAAATTTTTTAAGTTAAAGCTTAACAAAGTGAGCTATTTCAATAACTAATTACTTAATAACTGTTTAGTTAATAAGTTAAAAGTTAAATGTGGTTAGCAATTGAAGGTATTTTTATTTCATATGATTTAGGTATATTTAGTTATCGTTATTCTAATAATATTTAAGAATTATTATACCTATAGTTTAGACGATAAAATTTAAATTTACATTCTAATTCTAATTTCTACCTGTACCTATGTTATTTAATATTAACAGATATCTGGTGACATGATATGACAATTTTTGTTGGTCGTCTAATGAAGTCATTATGAGTGAAATGACAAAATTGATAGAGCTATCCGTCTTTCTTTAAGTCTTTTAACGTAACCTCCGCGATGGACATTGTGTTATGAAATGAACAAGCTAGCTTTGTACTATGAACCCTTCCCGTATACCCTTGTTGGTGCTAGGCAACGGTGTCCCAACTCCCATCCGAACTCCCATCTCACAGCACTGACGCTATCCGTAGGGTCGGTTGGTACATTTAATTAAAAGGGACGGTAATGAGGAGAACTAACTTAGTGATGGGGAATAACCATAATGCTTATCTGACTTAAATGTGGGGAATACCAAATACCCTTGATGCTTACTAAAATCGGAATATTTATTGACAGTTCTCGATGTTTAATTGCAGATTTTGGAACGAAGTTCCTTATCGCGCGTTGTGAAAGGGGGCTAGACGGAAAATTACGACACTTTTTGATTTTACGAAAGACTACACTTTTTTTGAAGTGATTCAGAGAGTTTTACAGAGATGGCGCTGTACCGTGATTCAGAAAATTGTACAGAGATGGCGCTGTACAACAAAACAATACTTAAATCGAAAGGAACTTCGTTCCATCCGGGTGTCCCTTTGTCCCTCTCAAGTTTTTTTTTCTCAAAGTTTCTGTTCAATATTTTATCTTTTCTAATAATGTATATTGCTAATAATGTGGGGAACTATTTACCTGTCCCCCTGTAAACAAATAAAATCCGAAATTATAAAGTTTTAATAACTATTGTCAAGCAAGTACCAGGGACTCATAGCGCAACACGATACGTTCGATACGAGTACGTATACTTTCCATGAAAAAGTCGGCGGCAAACTTCAAACTCCTGCAGCGTCTGCAAACATGTCTTGTTTCAAACTAACGCACGCGTAGCACCTCTCGTTGCACAAACACATTACCGCCTTTTGCGTATCGTTAGCGAAACTATAAAACGAATTACCTCGGGGCTTCTGCACACTGGGTATGATTTTCTAGATTTTTGTTGTCGTCTGGAATTTTCTTCTAGATTTTTGGTGTCGTTCTAGAATATTCTTAAATATTTATGCTTGGTCGTCTTCATTCATATGGAAGAACCAATTCTTTCATGATTGGCAACACAAAATACCTCTGAAAAGCGTGTTTTGTTTTGTGTGTAAACACAGTTTCGACGTTGGTGTCAGTCACAGCTAAATAAGAGTAAGAAAAAACACTCTTTTCAGCTCTAGCACCTTGTTCGTTTGGTCTTCTCTAATCCCATTCAACAATATTATTGAATTACCGTTCACCGTTTTAACCTTGTAACCCATGTACCATGTTATTTTCATGACGGAATAAATGTTTCTTTCTTTCTTTCTTTCTAATTATTGAGTTGTTTAATTGAGGCTACTGGCATTGGCATCTAAAAAACGCCGATAATTCTCTTAGGCCCGTGTTAATAAAGCGATGGTTCAAGAATGCGATCAATCTCGCGATCAGGCTTAAGTTCTCAGATCTTTCATTTTTAAATGTAATTTTTACCAACGATTTAACACTATTTCACCACTCGGATCGAGACCTTGAGATCTTCAAATCTTAAAATCAGTTTATTATTAATACGGGCCTTAAGTCTCAGTCGAATGTAAAGTGCTCCTTAGTCCATCCGTTTCTTAAAGACAGACTGCCTGGCGGTTACCTGCCAGTATATTTACTCAGGCTTCTCCTTTTTAACTTAAAACAACCCCCACGATATACACCTGCTTACGAGACGAGAGGTTATTTAAACTACACATTTTTAACTGGGATACCACTAAGTATTTAATATGCCTTTTCCATTGAAGTATTATTACTAGCGTATAGAACCAACACCGCGAACACCATGTATGTCCCAATGCATTGGCAGCACGTGGCTTCAATCTTCAATGGATTCGTTCGATTTTGAAAGGAGAACGGGGCTCAATTTTGAAAATGGAACCTCCCGGGCGGGACACACATTTTGTTCGAGATGTCTGTTCTATGACATTATATTATACTTCAATGGCCTTTTCATGCCAATAGTCGTCAACTAAGACAAAATGAAATGCGTTTAAAATATTTTACAATTGATTTTTGGACGAATAGTCTTTAGATAGGCTGGGTGTTAGGTAGTTAGACTTTAGGTTGATAATATTAATTAAAAATAATAGACACAAATGATCAAGGTGTTAAATGATTAATTTAATTTAAATACTCGTCGTGGACTATGCACATTTTACTAATGATTTTTTTTTAAGTCATGATCATTACTATCGAAAGAGCGTAAAAAATAAACATCGTGAATTTTCTTTCAGCTTTTCAAAACTAAGCTACATTCAAAATTTTAAGTCCCTAATACTATTGAAATATTATTATCATACTATTGTAGAAACACTATTTCCATGCATTGAAGTATAATGTCATAGAACAGACATCTCGAACAATATTATGTGTGTCCCGCCCGGGAGGTTCCATTTTCAAAATTGAACCCCGGTTCTCCTTTCAAAATCGAACGAATCCATTGAAGATTGAAGCCACGTGGCGCCAATGCATTGGGACATAGATGGTGTTCGCGGTGTCGGTTCTTCTATACGCTAGTAATAATACTTCAATGGATATTACGTATTTTTTTTAATATGAATAAAAAAATTAAGATAAAACTTTTGGCAGCCCCGTAATATTCGCCTACAGCCTACAGCTCAATACGTAGAATATTTTAAGAGTTAGACACAATATGGCGGTTAATTCGGACGGGCTCGTTGCGTTCTGATGTTGTTGTTAATTAGAGCTGGCTTGTTTAACTGCACGCTTGCAATGAGAATAAAACTAATTTCTTAAAACATTTACGATGTAAATATGAGGAGCATAAATAATAACCTACTCAGCGCTCTGCTCACGTCTTTGCCCGAGTTTTTGGGATAATAAGTACTAAGTATCCTACGTGTTATTCTAGAATATTTCTAGATCATGGTCTATCTATGTGCTAAATTAAGTTAGTATTAGTCTACTTTGGAACAATCCGCGGTTAACATGTATATACTTTAAGACATGCACGGCAATTCCCTCCTTCCTACAACGGAAAAGCAAAGCAAAGCAAAGCAACAACCCATAATTATCCCACTGCTGGGCTCGGGGTCTCCGCTCACATTGTGAGGGGGGTACAGGCCATAGACTACCACGCTGGCTAAGTGCGGATTGGTAGACTTCACACACTTTTGAGAACTTTATGGAGAACAACGTACAACGAACAACGTACTACAACGGAAACATGTACTACAATAATTAAAAGTATATGCCAACATACATACCAGCATCAACACGTGTTTCGCCCCGAAACGGAGCATCCTCAGGGTAAGTTACGATGGTCAGTCGGAAAGTTCCGATTGACCATCGTAGAGTCAATTTAAAAATAATACTTAGAGTACTTACTACGTACTACGTTACGTACTTAGAGTTACTTAAAAATAATTCTAATACTAATACTAACTTAATAACAATGGATTTCCGCAAAGTAACGCCTGATACTATTAACTATTATGTGTAAAACATGAAAACCCATCCAGTAGTTTTTGCGTTACATAACTTACATATTTATTATAAACTTAAAAATTACAATATTATAGACATAAATTTGAAATAAATAAATAAATTATATTACGTTACACATACCAAGTTTTGAGTTCTGTTGTCTTATCATACAATGTTTCACTACACAACAAAACAACTACAATTCACTAGACAAAAGCGCGTTCTGACATTGAAAATTAATTTCGCGAAAATTCTGAATATTCATGTACCCTGAAAATCAGGGGCGATTGTTTTCCACGGCCATATTATTGGTTATATTCTGTTTTGTTTACTGTATGGTTATGCTGTAGAAATAAGTGGTTTTTTTCTCTTTATTTCCTAATTGTTCATTGTTACATACTTACTATCTACTATTTATAATAATAAAACTTAAGTTAGACAAGAATGTGTAATAATATTAACCGTTATTTTTTTGTAGTATCTATAAAGATGAAATAAACTTAAATTTAAATTAAAAAAAAAACCCGACAGTTTTTTACACTGAACACTCTCGATTAAGTCACTTTTCATACACGTTGTGGAGCCACAGACAGACATACAGAGATACACAGACACGTCAAACTTTTATAACACCTCTCTTTTTTCGTCGGGGGTTAATTAATGAAGTTCGTACATATTGGTAGCTGCAACTCCGAATACAATTAATAATTTTATTGTTGGTGTAAATGCGATGCAGACTTTGAAGACTGCTACTGGTTCATGCGGGCGTTTTATATAGTGGACTGTAGTATGCGTTGAAGGAAGAAAGTCAAGGGTAATTTGGAGGGTTGGCAAGCACACTAACCTGGTTGCAGGACTCGATTGGTACTCGTATTAGCACCGACGGCTAGGCGGCTGCCCCAATGTCTCCAATCTTCTTTCTTCTTGACTTCTTATTGGTTATTATGCCGTATTTGTATGGTTTAGGTTTACTATTACACTTCACAGTAATATCACTTGCTTTATGAGAGTTATTTAGCGGGCGCGGTGATGCGGTTTTTAGATAATATGCGGATTAGTTCATTACATTTGATAATGGATGCGTGTTGCATTCGATGTTGGCGGCAGACTTCTTTACGACAGACTAAACCTCGGCGGTGTGCGAGTGAATCCGCTATATAAGAGTGCGCTTGCCAGAAAGAGAGGGAGGATAGGAAATTAAATAGAGAAGGAATGGATTGCCGCGCTTTCATAGAAGATATAATAATTTTGGCGGGAACAGCGGGAGCAGGCAAATGCATCCACAGAGTAATGCCATTATTGGCGCGAACATCCCCCCGGCCTTGAGGTCTCCTCAACCGGCAAATAAAGATGTATATAAACATAAATATATATAGCGGAGTCAATATCATGAAATAAGAATGATGCGAATGCGGGAAAGTGGTGCGATATAAATACTTTACTAAAAATAGCGTGATGTTATAAACTTAAAACTATCTATAATAATATATAATATTTAAAAATATATATAAGGTTAAGGTGCGAGTTATTGTGTGGGTAGAGGGCACAGTCTAACGACTGGGCGTTGCAGAGTAGAACTCTTAGTTTTCACTTGTGCAACGCGCACCACACCGTCTCTACCGGGAAACAGTTCAGTGACAACACCTAGCGGCCACTGTACAGTAGCGGTGGAATGTTATCCAAGTCAATGAGAACGATTGTTCCCACTGAAATAAGCGTGGAATGTTTGTTCCATTTTTCCCTCGTTTGAAGGGTATGTAAATATTCAGATCTAAAACGTTTCCAGAACGACTGAATTAGAGAATCAAGTAAAGAAAAGCGTGATAATAGATGAGTGCGTTCTTTACTTAGATCCGCGGCGGGTAAATGTTCAAGCGGTTTTAATGCAAGGAAATGTGCGGGTGTAAGTGCAGTAGGCTCCGATGGATCGCTACTTAACACATAGAGCGGGCGTGAGTTTAAGATACACTCGATCTGAATAAAGACAGTAAGCAGCTCCTCGTATATAAGAATTTGCATGCCTATTACGCGAAATAAGTGCGTTTTAACTACTTTTAAATTGGACTCCCAAATTCCGCCCTTATTATTATGAGGCGCATTTAGCGGATTGAGTTTTCAAGTAATGCGGTTATCAGTAAGGACCTGATTAAATAATTTAAAATAAACGTCAGATTGTAAAAATATATGTATTTCGTTTAAGTACGAACGCGAGGCAATAAAATTAGTTGCGTTGTCGCTATGCGTTTGTGCCGAAAGCGAACGTTGCGCTTGTGAACGCGAGATCTGACTATGCGACGTGCGGAAAGTATCCAATATTTTTCGCGTAGAACAGCGAGTAAAAACTGCGGGCCAGCATAAAAAATTTTATAATGATAATGATCAATCAAAAGGTCTGTAATATGCCCATTCTTCGGTAACAATATTGGATGCTTGTGCGATTGTGACAATGACGAATATTGTAGACGTCCACCCACACGGAGTAGATCGTCCACGACAAAAGGGTATAATTTACGTAATGCGGAAGAGCAAGGTAAGCCCTTCTGTATATTTTTGATGTCTTCAGAAAAAGCGATATTTTGTACGACTTTAATTATGGTAGTTTCAGCGTGTTCCAAGTCAGAAGCGGTTATCGTTTTATTGCGTGGTAATTTATTTATAAATTTTAATACGTAAGCTACCGAACGGATATACTTACTCCATTTTGAAAATTTCAAACTAAGCGTGATAAGAGGATGTTCTTGAATATTGCTAACGGTATGAGAAACAGTTTTTTGTTCTGGTAAATTTGTAGAATGAGAAGTTAACTGTTTTATTGGCCACTCACTACTAGGTAGTGTAATCCACGCGGGACCATTGAGCCAAAGATCACAATTTATTATTTGGGACGGTAATAGTCCGCGGGAAATATGGTCAGCGGGGTTTTCTGATCCTGCGATATGATAAAATTGATCAGATGATAAAGAAGACTGTATCTGCGAAATACGGTTAACAACGAAATTGTTAAATCGGTGCGGTGAAGAGCACGCCCAACAGAGTGCGACTTCAGAATCCGAGAACGCGTAAATTTTATCAATCGGATGTCTCGCGGATAGCGTATCATAAACGGTACTTACTAAGTTAGCGAATAACACTAAGGCGCATAACTCGAGTCTAGGCAGCGTAACCGTTTTTAAGGGAGACACCCTGGACTTGGAACAGAGCAGCGTAACTACCGGTGGGTCGGCACCATTAACTACGTGCGAGTAAATCACGCAGCCGTATGCCTTTTCACTGGCATCAGCGAACGCGAGTAGCGAAACTTGCGAGTTTTTATCAATTCTCTTAAGACGTGAGAACTGTAAGCGCGATATCAGAGGTAGCTCTGAAATATAGTGTTGCCACGTTTTGACAACATCTGCGGGCGGAGTCTGGTCCCAATCAAGTTTGAGAATCCATAAGGTTTTTTGATTAAAAGTTTAGCGAAGAGAATAACTGGACCAACTAATCCTAAAACATCGTACAAGCGAGCGGTTGCGGATAAGATTGCATGTTTAGTGCATGCGAGCGGCGGCGGGGACAAAAGAAAACAAAAACTATCGTTAGCTTGATGCCAACGAAGCCCTAATATTTTAAAAATATTATCGTTATCAAAGGAAATGGTTTCCAGTTGACGATGCGTTGCGGGAATATGTTGTGATAGTTCTGAACTATTACTTGTCCACTTAACTAACTCAAATCGCCCACGATGGAACATTTAAATTAGCTGAGTGGCCATGTCGACAGCGATGTCAACACAGGGTGCGGAGGATGCGAGGTTGTCCATATAAATATCTCTCTCGACCACCGATGCAGCCAGAGGATAGGACTCCCTTTCGTCAGACGCGAGCTGACGTAACGTGCGGAGCGCAAGAAAAGGCGAGGAGCGTAAACCGAAAGTAACTCGATTAAATTCATATATTTGTACATCTTTCTCGTCAGGAAAACGATAAAGAATGCGTTGAAACGCACGGTGCGATTGCTGTACTTCTATACATAAGTACATTTGCCTAACGTCGGCAAAGAAAGCGATGCGGTAAACCCTTAAGTTCAATAAAATATTAAAAATATCCGACTGTAAATTTTGTCCGCTGTGTAAAATATCATTTAATGAAATATCATTATCTGACTTAGCACTTGCGTCCAACACTATACGCAGTTTAGTAGTGCTTTTATCATTACGTATGACAGGGTGATGAGGGAGATAGAAACACGGTTGTGAAGGTGAACAATTATTAGAAGCGATTAATGATAAATAACCTTTATCAATATATTCATGAATAACCTCATCATAGCGGGTGCGAAGATCGGGATTTTTAATAAAGCGTTTTTCTAAAAGAGCGTAGCGTTTTTTAGCGTTTATAAACGAATCACCCAATTTATTTGGTGAGTCCTTAAAGGGCAAGGCGACCGTATACCGTCCGATCGTATTGCGACGAGTTGAGGACGTATAAATGTTTTCACATTCCTGTTCAGCGGGACTTAAATAAGTTTTTTGCGGCAATTCTTCTAATTTCCAAAATTTTTCTAGTAAATTAGTAAGTTCAGTCAGGTTTAAATTATCATTAGGAGAAGAAGTTAAGAAAGAACGCGGTATGCCAGAGCGGATGTCAGTCTCCGCTTCTCCTAAAATTATATAACCGAGTGAGGTTTCAATGGCACTGGGAGATTGCGAACTAATTATTTTATCAGATAATAAAATTTTTAAATAAGTATTGACTCCTAATAAGACGTCAATATCACCAGGCTGGTGAAATGAATCGTCGGCTAAGCGTATTTTATATAAGAAATTTATTTTGGAAATATCTATGAATGATTCGGGTAATTGTCCCGTTAATGTGGGTACTACTAGCGGTTTAATTTGATACATCTTGTTATCATCAAAGCGGGAAGTAAATTGTAAAGAAGTGACACCTAAAATCCTCTGCGATATTCCACCGATTCCGTGTACCTCGTTAAAGGGAGTTTTATTAGAAATCGGTAAAGATAAGCGTTTGCAACAATTCTTTGTTATATAATCACTTTGTGACCCTGGGTCCACTAAACAGCGAAGAAAATGTTCGTGGCCATATTTATTTACCATTTTAATTTTCGCGGTTCCTAATAATGTCGTAAAACAATGAGGCTTATTTAATAATTCGCGCGACACATTGCAAGACGAAGACGCGTTTTGTCCCTCTTGCCTGTCTGTCGAAGAAAAATCGACCTTATTGGTATAGCGTGAAGGGTTGTTAAAGAAATGCGGGCGAACCGAAGTATTTCGTACCGTAGAATCTTCGACCTTATTACTATTATGCGGTGCGTCGTTATCCGAACGAGAGCGGTTAAATGAATTTTGCGTATTTTTAGTGAGCGATGAATCGATTTTATTTGTATTATTATTACTGAAAATATGAAGTAAAGTATGATGCGAGCGGGAACAATGTTTACATTTGCGTTGCGATTTACACATCGATAATGCGTGTTTGTTACTTAAACAATTAGAACAACATTTATTTTGTTTTATAAAATTATGTTTATCGTGAGTTGTGAGTTTTAAGAAATGCGGACAGACATATAAATGATCATGCTCCTTTGACTTGCATAGAATGCATGAACGCGATGAATCGGTGTTAATAAATGTTTTACTAACAAATTTATTAGGAGCGGGAATAAATTTAATATTTGTTTTATTATTATCACCAGACGACGTATGCGGACTATGCGGTGAAGGAAATGTATGGCACAATGCCCTATTTTGCTCGAATAAAAATTGAATCAAATCAGAATATTTTGGTATATTAACTTTGCGGCACGACATTTCAAAGGCTTTTACAGTTTCAGTATCTAATTTTCTAAGCGCTATATTTAAAAAGAGAAAATCAGATATATCATCAATTTTAAGTTGTTTAAGAGCGTTAATAGAAGCGTCGAACTTGTCCATAAATTTATGATAACCAGCGGGCGTATTAGCGTTAACATTTTTTATTTCCAACAGCTGATTTATGTAAGTAGTAGCGAGTGCACGCTCGTCATTGTATCTGTGGATAAGTGCGTTCCAGATCACTGAATAGTTTTCAGCTGTAGGCATAAGGCCTGCGCAGACAGATAATGCTTTGTCTGATAACTTACTGACTAAATAGTACACCCGTTCAGCGTCTGTTAATTGGTGGTTTTCATGGATAAGCGTTTTAAATTGTTGGTAGAACATAGACCAGTGTCGTATGTCTCCATTAAAAGTTAATAATTCCATAGGCGGGAGCGAGGGCTTAAACTTAGCGGGTAAATTATTGTTATCTAAATTCAAAGATGAATGCGGAGCGGATAATTTTGAAACTTTACTTTTAACGCGGCTGTACAAGTCATGAAAAGAATTTAAAGGTTGGAAATCTATTTCCGCGTCTGGATTTACCCTTAAATTCTTAATATTAAATTCTTCCAAAGTGTCCTTGAACTCATCGCGTAAATATTCAAGGTCAGCCGCGGTATCAAGCAAAGAACTCTGCGAGTCAGCGTCCAATGCACTGATTGACAAATCATAGATTGATTGCATGCGTGAAAATATGGAATTACGTTTAGCGATTAATATTTTTAAACTAATTTCGTCGTCTGAAATCGTCTTAGCGTCATGATATTTGGCTTTAGTAGTCATTTTGTGAACAAAATTAAGTTACGCGTTAATAATAATTATGCGAGGATAAGTACAAAAATATTATGCGAGCAATGAATGAGTTGAATACGATTTGTAGTAAATACAAAAATGGCGTATTACTAAATGCGGAATATGGAATGCGTTTAAGTATAATTTTTTGTTAATAGATATAGAAAGTTACACAATAATGATATGCAATAGTAAAAGCGGTGCGGTGCGTTTTGCAAATGAAATTAAATAAATATGTATAGTAGGCGGTATATGTAATGCGAGTGGAATATACTACACACATTAATTTATTTGCAAAAAAGTAATAGAAATATAATAGGATATGAATCCGGTTGATGACCAATTTTATCCGGCTCGAAGGACCAAAACTTTTGGTGTAAATGCGATGCAGACTTTGAAGACTGCTACTGGTTCATGCGGGCGTTTTATATAGTGGACTGTAGTATGCGTTGAAGGAAGAAAGTCAAGGGTAATTTGGAGGGTTGGCAAGCACACTAACCTGGTTGCAGGACTCGATTGGTACTCGTATTAGCACCGACGGCTAGGCGGCTGCCCCAATGTCTCCAATCTTCTTTCTTCTTGACTTCTTATTGGTTATTATGCCGTATTTGTATGGTTTAGGTTTACTATTACACTTCACAGTAATATCACTTGCTTTATGAGAGTTATTTAGCGGGCGCGGTGATGCGGTTTTTAGATAATATGCGGATTAGTTCATTACATTTGATAATGGATGCGTGTTGCATTCGATGTTGGCGGCAGACTTCTTTACGACAGACTAAACCTCGGCGGTGTGCGAGTGAATCCGCTATATAAGAGTGCGCTTGCCAGAAAGAGAGGGAGGATAGGAAATTAAATAGAGAAGGAATGGATTGCCGCGCTTTCATAGAAGATATAATAATTTTGGCGGGAACAGCGGGAGCAGGCAAATGCATCCACAGAGTAATGCCATTATTGGCGCGAACAATTGTTGTTTAAGAAACCACCGATTTTTAAACATTGTTGCAATGCTTATTGTCGAAAATGTTTCTTTCTTTCTTTTCTTTCTTTCTTTACTATGATTTTAATTTTAACCAAATTAACATAGCTGATGATATTGATGATAATGATGAACGATGATTCATGAAGGCCCTTATCAAAGTGAGTTGGTGAATCGGTGAGCCAGCTGAGGTACCAGGAGTGCAGACATGCTCAAGAGGAAGCGTCAATAGGTGTGAGACTGAGACCATCCGGCCCGACGCACTAATGGCTGGACGGTGGCCCGAGTGTGCAGCGACTAGCGGGGCCGATCCTCGTTAGTAGGTCACTGCTTGGGACGCATTAAAGTATAATTATACAGTGTGTCCTTCGAACAACTAACGATAATTTGAGGGCATGAAATATACCTAATTTTATCGACAAAAATACCCATATACGGGGGTCTAGCCCTTTTCCTTTTGAAATGGCCGCCATTTTAATTTTTTTTTATTATGTTTGAAGACTGCCGAAAGACTTCGATTTCTCTGGACTTGAAGGTCCCATAGATGTGAAAAATCTATATAATGTAATGATGTAATAATACCATCAATTCATTACAAAAAAGTCTGGATGAAGTTTCAAGTAAGAAAGTTCATTAAAAAAGTAAGATACTAAATGTAGTCAAAATTTTGACACCTTTTTTTAAGTTTTTCTAACAAACTTCAAAAACTAGAACATTAACACACATTTTAGTATATGCATTGATTAACAAGGATATTATGTACAAAACGACATCAAAATTGACTTATTGCTGTTTGAATATGAGCCTTATGCTAGTTTCCATACTTCTTCCGTCCAGCTACGTTGAAACGAGCTGTTTCGTATTTCGAATCGTAGTAACCCAGCAAGTTTGTATCTTATAAAGATCCCCTTTTAACAAAAAGTGTGTAAGTACCTAGTTTTATTTTTTTAATCAAAAATAAGTTAATGCTAGAACAAAATCCCTCCTTATGGTAAATGAAGATGTGGTCCATTATAGTGAGCACACTAACTTAGTTAAGGCCTATTCAATCTTTTCTTGAAGACATCCATGAGAGGCGGGAACGCAAACGCAGGCAAGCTATTCCAGTCCTTAACTCTTAGAATGATCTTTGAACAACAAGCAAAAAACCGAGTCTATTTACGTAGAACAAAGGCAAACAATTTATCGATTACAGCGGGGATTAAGATAATCGATGTCTGACTCGCCGCTCGCTAGCTCCCGTCCCTTGCATCGGGACATTAGTCAAATTAATCGGTCGGCTGATGAGGCGACTAGACGCTCCGACAGACGGTCACGCGCGATGCAAATGAAAACGGCCTCTATGTTTTAATTTAAACTAATGTTTAGCTCGTTAGTTCGCTGTTCACACCACACCAGCCGGCTTGCAGGCCCAGATACATCACTGACGGGAAACAAGAAGCCTTCTAGTTTGAAGGATTTAGTAGTAATAATGGTTTGTTCTACTCGTATCTATGCTAATCTATACACCTGTATAAAGAAGCCTTTTGGTTTTTTTTATGGAAATAGCCGGTAAACGAGCTGACGATCCACCTGATATGGTAAGTGGCTATCGCCGCCCATGGACTTCAGCAACACCAAAGGCATCACTGATGCGTTGCAGGCGAAGAAAGAAGAAGAAGAAAGAAAGAACTGGCTCTCAAGCCCCCAGCCGGAACACGACGAGTCGTTTGGCGGCTGACTCATTTGGATACTGGCTGACATGCTGACTTATACCAAAACAACATTTTTTACAATTTTTGTCTGTCTGTCTGTCTGTTTGTTTCGGCTAATCTCTGAAATGGCTGGACCGATTTTGACGAGACTTTCACTGGCATATAGCTGATGTAACAAGGAGTAGTTTAGGCTACATTTATTTTAGAAAAAAATAGTTTTAGAAAAAAACGCGATGTGAAGTTCGCCGGGTCAGCTAGTATTATACACAGTTTAAACTAGTAGACCTAGAAGCTTGAAACTTTTATTGTTGAATGTAGATTGTAGAGTCAAATCGCATTCTGGTTCATTACACGCCCACAAAGAGAAATTCAAGGTCAGCAAAAATATCAGAATGAAAATCTCAATAAATCCCTTTATCAGCGTTTGGACTCCAGAGGATAACCAGAACCTCACTATTTGGAGACCTTTCTTCTCCAACCGTTATAATCTTTCAACCTACGTATTCAGCCTATTACTTTCCCCATAACTCTGTCCTATGTCGTTTTCAGTTCGTCTATGGATTTCATCGCATCATTAATCACATTGTCTCGTCCTGTAGTTCCTGTACATATCAATTGTCACCATCAAACTCCTGAATGAAGCGAACACGATTACAGAAGGCCTATTCTCGCGCCATAAATTATCGAATTTGACAAATTTCGAAAATACGTATTATATTTCACAATGTATTTAGCATACCCTGTTTGCGTGGGTCAAATGTTGCAAGCTTTATAAGGCCTACTTCTCTTATTCGCAGGATGATATTGCTTTAGTTCTGATGACAATGCATTTTGTTACGCTTGACATGCGGGCCTATTATGAACTTTTATAAAACCATTCATGTTCCAGGCAATTCATTTCTCAGGCTTTGAACGACGTATGATTGGCTAAAAAGTGTCACATGACCGGTTTCGCAACACGAATTTGACGTTTACACTGGAACTTGGCTGGAATTAAGAGTTCATAATAGACCGCCCAATAGGTACTACACTCAGGTTGGACTTTAGACGAGGGAACTTCTTAACGGTTAACTCCACAGTAACATTTTTTTAAATTACAACCTAGATTGGCGCTATAAAATCGTGTATTTAGTTTTTTATTAACTTGTTGCTATTGTCTATAGGTAGCAGTGGATAGCCTAGCGGTTAGAACGTTGGTCTAGCGAACGCAAGGGCCGGAGTTCAAATCCTGGCACGCACCTCTAATTTTCAAAAATTATGTGCGTATTACAAGTTAATTGTCACTTGCTTCGGTGAAGGAAAACATCGTAAGGAAACCTGCACAACGAAGAGTTCTCCATAAAGTTCTCAAAGATGTGTAAAGTCTACCAATCCGCACTTGGCCAGCGTGGTAGACTATGGCCTGCTGTACCCCTTATATTGTGAGAGGAGACCCCGAGCCCAGCAGTGGGACAATTATGGGTTGTTGCTTTGTTGTCTATAGAAAACTATTGTTTTATTCTAGAGATTAGAGATAATGTCTAACTAAATTAGACATTATCTCTACAACGCGTGATTTAGTTGTGTATAATCGCGAATAGACAATGAATGGGGTATTGAATAACTAATTTACATAAATACTGCATCCATGGCCCAACGGGAAGTATCTATTAGACTAGCGTTGAGCGGGACTGAGAAATGTTTCAAAAGATTTATACTACTGTATAGTGTGTATACTGTACACTACTGTACAGTCAGCCAGCAGTCTCGACTGGCAATCACTGCGAAGCATATCTAACGCAAATAAAGAGAACATTTTCCAAAAAGTATTCTAACCGTTATTATTTGTTGGGTAACCAATAAACATAGAGAGACGAATTTCAAATATAATTTGTCGTATAAATATGAAGGCATGTAAAATTTTAATAAACTCTTAGAAAATCAGATAGGGCAACACTCTTATCTGTAACTAGCTGTTGCCCGCAGCTTCGCACGCGGAAATTATGCTTATCATATCCATTATCATATCATCTTATTCCCTATTTCACCTCCTTGGGTGTTGAATTTTGGAAAATACTTCCTTAGTGGATGCCTAAGTCATAATTGGAATACGTGTACGAAATTTTAAGTTTCAGTCAGTTACTTTTGCCTTTTATGTATATAGATAGATATATATAGATAAGGTAGGGTACATTAAAACATGATATTATGTTTTATTACATTTGCACTAAGTAGTATTTGTCTTATGACTCTAATGTGTATTATTTGACCCATATAATCATATTATTGGGGGTAATCTATGATTAGGCCCACCTTACTTTATTATCTCTAAATTTCTTCACATTTTCTTGACCATAGTTGACATATTGTCATTACTTTTCCTGCCAAACCCTCCAGATATTGCACAAAAATATCAATGAATATATCATAAACAGATTCTATCTTCTCAGCATCTCAATCGCTACGTATCTCCTTTCTCCAACAACATTGGTGGCATACAATGATATTATATATTAAAAAGAGGCAGATAGGTCATAAGCGCGCGCGTTGTGTGACTCAAAAAGTTCCCAATTGGGAACTCTTGTGATTAGTCTGCGTCGAGCGCAATCACGAGCGTGGCGCATCGTAGGTTCATACGTCCTTACGAAAATAAATCAAAATGCCATCGTGTGTGTTTCGAAAGTGCACCAATTATGACTCCAAGGTCAACAAAACACAAGGAATCTCATACCACATTTAAGTACGCTAAGATACTTAGATTATTTAGTCTATTTCAATTATTTTTCTAAACAATCAAATGCGAAGACTCTCATCAAATCAATCATCTCAATCTCATGCAAAGACGCCATATTCAGATGAAGAAAGAGATAGCGATCTAGTTTTGACGCGAGAGCGATAAAGACCGTAGCCTATATAGATTGACGCGAGCGACAAACACTAGCTGTCTTTTTCACTATTATGGTTTTAGTAATGCCATCCTTTTTACATAATTTGCCAATGTACTAGTGATTGGTGTAGGGAAACAAAAGATAAACGTGTGTGTGTTGTAGCTCGGTCGGAACAGATTTTTCTATCTATCTGTGTGTTTCTATGTATCTGTTAGTAAAACATCTTTGGTGGCATAACTCAAATCGATACGACACCTGTGTTGCCAAGCAACGGAGGGCGCCATCCGACACCGAAGCGTAATTTGAAATTCGAACCGCGCCTATAATGTCTGCGTCTGTGTTGCCAGTCGCGTGCGGGCCCAAATTACCGGTAATTTGAAATGGGATGCATGCGTTTTTTAAACGACGGAAGCGTTATTTTGAGAGGATTGCGGTTTGGATGCAAATGTGTATAAATAGAGCAAGGTATTTTGGGCTAATTAGTTTAAACGATTTACGATTTAAAATGTATAAATATAAAAGGTATTTTCTCCTCCTTTTTAGGGTTCCGTAGTGAAAACCGAAATGTTGAAGTTTCTTCGTGTCCATTTTAAATGCAATGGGTACTCACGATTTGTTTTTTATAATATTATAATATTATTTTGTATATGTTATGGAAATGAACGAATCTTTGGGCAGCGTCATCTAACATAAAAACAAGTTAGACTGGCAGCCATTTCTACAGAAGTATGCCTCAACCTCCATTTGTGCGTAGTTTTGTCGATAAAATTATGTAAGTATATGTTGTCCCTTTAAATTATCGCTTAATCACCGGTTATATGTTATATAATATTATAAAATAGTCGAACTATAGTAATTAACATAAACCCATTCTACAAGCCGGGGTCTTATTAAGACAGTCAAATAACAATATTCCATGATAAATGGCGTATTTTAATCATATTCATTAGCTCCAATTTGGTTTGTCTCGTAGACCTTGCTCTGGCTGATGCGCACTTGTGAAATATACTAATTAATGTATGCACCAATATATTATGTGTTTCACCTACATGCAAACAAGGGTTTCAATTGAACAATAATGCCATTCCGTGTGTAGAGTAGAGTTGTTACAGAGGCAATATGTTAGAAGTTTTTTTGAAGAACTTCGTTTCTGTCCAGTGAGATTTAATTAACCCAACTTTTAAGTCTCACTTGTAAACTCATTTTCTTAGAGGAGTCCTATTTGGTTAACAATCTGTCTTTTTTAGTAATTTTTAAATTTTAATGTAAGACATAATATGTTTTGCTTGGACATGAGTTTTTTTTTTATATCAAATATTGCAATGAGTAGTATTAAGTGCTGTCTGTAACTGTGAGTAGGAAAAAATAATCCCGGGAGTTTCTTGCCGCTTCTTCTCCCGGGACCACTCACGGTACGGATTTGTTGAAGCGATGGCGTTGAGTGACTTTCGAAAAGTGTTTGTAACAAACCTATTTCGAATAAAACTTAATTTATTTCATTCATTTCATTTCATTTATATATTTTAATGCCGAAACTAATTTCTGTTTACAATTTTTTTTAACATTACACATTTAAAGATATTATAACATTAGTGCATCTACATCACCCTAAACTTTACAGTTTATCTTATACTGAGAAAAAATATAATATCAAATGCTTAAAAGAAATTGATCCTTATGAATAACACTTTCGGTTGGTAAAATAAAATACAGGATGTTTTATTTTTCACATTTCACCTGTTCGATTCCCGGCTCAAGCAAGTGATTTTAGAAAAAAGTTTGAATGTAGTTTTACTTACGTATTTTAGAAAATAAAGGAATGTTTCCTTTTAGTATAATTTGCCATCATCAATATTCAAGGTACTTTTCCTCCAACTACTATCTTATATTTCCATCCTGTATATTTCGGATTCGGAGAAACGCGTTCGACATACTTAAGCAAATCTCATCTTTCTACACGTGTCCATAGGTCATATTCATTGATGGTTTCTTATATGTAAATAGATACTTTCTATTATGTCTTTTCCTTTCCAAAGCAACCTTATTTTCTATGCTAGGGAACATACCAAAACCACATGACCCATTGAGGAGCGGGGAGGGGGGTCTTCAAAACACCACGATTGGTCACAGAAGGGAGGGGAGGGTTTAGGTTTTTCTCACGTAGTCAATATTTTAGCAACCATTGCGCCATACAAGTCGTCAAATATAAGCAAAATTATTTTCTTTAACTCTGTTTTTGCAAAAAAGTATTGAAATCCGTATTTATGAATTATCACGTGAAAACTAGGGGGGACCCCCTCCCCCCTTCTTCTTCTGGGAGTCTTCTCATATACTACGGATGGTCACGAAGGGGGGGAGGGGAGGTAAAAAGTTGGAAAAAATGGGTTACGTGGTTTTGGTATGTTCCCTTATGTGGATAGTAACGAGCTTGCAGTGCCACATGCCCGTGGACATCTATGAGAAACCTCTAAAAGGCCTGTAGGATGGTCTGTAGCCGTTTAATAGGTCTCTAGATATTGCTGGTCTGCGGCAACCAGCTGCCGTTTAATTGCCGTTGCACCAGTGAGCTCAATTAGCAGCTAGCGTCGACATCGCGACACCGCATGGCTACGTACCGCAACGCACCGCACCGCATACGCCATGCGATAGTAATGCAGTAATGCGCTAATTGTCAGCTCGACAGTTTCACGCTTTGATATTAGCTGAAGAGATAACGTCATCTTTAATGCAACGTGATTATTTGTGTCCTAGTGATACACCTAGTAGCACAGTTGACCCATGTATCGTTGAATAATCTAAAATTTTAACAGAAAAATAACCGTCTTCAAATTTAAGACTTACATGCTTTTGAGATGGATGCCATTGTCAGATCTCGCTCTTTATGTGGGACAAGCACCAGCTTTCGATTAAAAAAAGAATCATCAAAATCCGTTCACCCAGTCCAAAGTTCCGAAATAACAAACATAAAAAAAATACAGTCGAATTGAGAACTTCCTCCTTTTTTTGAAGTCGGTTAAAAATACCTTTAAACGATCAATTCTTGTATAAATATATATTTTCTGAATCTCGGAAACGGCTCCAACGATTTTCATTAAAAGCACGCAGGGGATTTCGGGGGCGATAATGTTTCGTCACTGGCCACCGAAATGAGGTTTTTTCAAAATGGCGCTACTTGTAGGTATGCCAATTGCCAACTAGGTTCAATGCCCTTTTTCAGTTAGAAAGAAGAGACCAATGTCTCGGCCAGTCCAACAAACTTAAAGCATACGTAGCCTGAGTTAACCCTTGTTTAGCAGCTACTTAATGTCTGGGAATGCTGACAGGTTAGACTACCAACCCTTGCCGATAAACCGGATCGCTTAGCCGCTAGTCGGCTAGAACGGAACCTTTCTTACATTACTAAGGCTTCCTTTCTAAGACCAATGACAAATCTTTAGGGTTCCATACATTTCATAAACAGCCCTTTTAGGAACACATAAAATTTGCGAAATAATGACTATTGAATTTAATAATTTGTTATAATAGATTATTTATTATGTAGCCCAGTCGATAATGACCCTGGCTAGGTCTGCTTGTAAAGAGACGGTTCCTAACTTCGATTCTCAGCCGGACAGACCTATATAAATGTTACAGATAATAATGTTCTCAGATCGTGGGTGTTATTGAGATCTTATTTGTTTTGTTTTTTCCAACCGCAATACATGGATTATGTACCTAATATATTATGTATATTTATTATTTTTCTTGCTCCTATTGCTTTTTTTTTTAAAAAAAAAAACATGTTTAGCTCATTTTTAAGCTATAGTAGTTGAAACTGTAATGATATGTATAATAATAATCTTCTTTTTTTCTATATGCGGCGAACTGTAATCACTCGTCCGAACTGCGACACAATAAAGGTCGTACTGAAAATCAGTAGCCGTGGTTACCCGCGGCATATGCTGAGTGCGTACCTTTTTTGTTGAGCGGTGCTGCAGCAGGTTATATCGAATTCATAACTTATAATACGATATTTTGTAATGGTATATTTAGTGTAAATTTTGTAACTTGTTGCTGTGCAGTGCTTAGCAAAATAAATGTTTTCTTTCTTTCTTTCTTTCTTTCTAATTTCTATTATATAAGTATTAAATATTAATTACAAAACATTAATCAACATCAATAAATGATTAATAATTCGGTGACACAGGGATTCCTTTCTTTTCGAATGGCCACTTGCTGTTGGTTATAGCGGACTTATCAGCATCAAGAGTAGGGAAGAGCCTGGAAGAACTCAGCCTAGAAGAACATTACTGTGAAGAGTGAGGCTATTCTTCCCTCTTTGAGAAATATAGGTTTCCGAACCCACACGTTATGGCGCAATGGTTACAATGCCGTACTGTCGCCGCGTTATATCAAGGGTCCTGGGTTCGATTTCCAGTGACGCGGAAAGAAGGATGAGTTTGAATTTCTGTTCTCGGTCTGGGTGTGAGTGTTCTTGTCTCTGTGTGTTGTCCATGGCACACACGACACAGGGTATCCTTGTGTGAGGCTAGGAGTGTGTAGCGTTACCCCGGGGTTCAACCTTGGCTTAGGATGCCACTCGAAGGATGATGTTGGGGCGAGACGGCCGCTACATGGAGGGAATCCTAGTAGGTGCAAGGGTTTAAATAAGCATTAATTAATTAAATTTGAGTTATTTAGAGAAATGATAATAATAATATATAGTATTAAACACAGTAGCAAGATAAATACCAGGTGCAAACAACATTTAAAAATTACAGGAAATTAATATTACCCAACTATTGTATAATAATATTTAATATTATGGACATAAAAAGATAATTATAGTTTAATATCAATAAATGAATGAATAAATGTAGATTACAAAGACGCTGAAATATTTCTTAAAATTGGACATAGTATCGTTAGGTGTAGATTACCAAGTAAGTGTAATCATTGACTGATTACCGGTAACCTTCACTTAGTTAGATAACAGTACGGTCTGTTCTAAACACTTTTTGCAGTAAATTAAACGACGTGTTAGTATTACATACTTAGTTATTATGTGCGAAGTGTTGTGAGTGTAAAACTTAAAGAAGATTATTGATCATGAGTAAAATCTTCAATTACAATTATTTGACGAATAAGCATTTGAGAGGATTTGATAACTATAAGGTAAGATGTTAACTTGGAATAGTTATGTTATTATAATAGTTACTAATACTACATTTATTATCTTTGATTAAGGATTGGAAGAGATAATCTTATATTATAAGGTATAAGTAGGTAATGTCGAAAAGGTAAATATTAGTGGTTGGTGCTTCAAGATTTTGAAATCTTTTCAGGTAAAACATTAGGATTGTCTGGCGATGCATAAATATTAAAATATTTTTTATTACTTATAGGCATTATATTTTATTAATAAGTACATGAAAACACAATAAATGTTGGATTATGCACAAACATTAATTTGTGCTAAAATAATATGAGTTTTAACGTTAAAAATGTCTGTGTAGTGTAGAGCAATTAAAGATTCTTAATTCTGTACATATTTTTTTTATTATTCTTAGTTTTGGAACCGATATTAATTATTCTTTTTGCGTTCATTCAGTGTGGTTAATTTCAAGGTAGGTAATTTTCATTGTCACTTTTGAGTTTTGTTATACTATTGTGGCTTTTATTGCGCAAATAGGTTTTGGCTACTTAAACCCTAATCATTAATTAAACAATTACTCCATTCAATGATTATTATTGACGAGTAACCGCCCTCGCTTTGCTTCAGTTTTCTTTATTTTTTACACCTTGGGTTACATTATTGGAGTTTTATTAAGGATCCCTAATTTTTTTGAAAATATAATATAGCCTATGTTACTCGGGGATAGTGTAGCTTTCCAACAGTGTAAGAATTTTTCAAATCGGTTCAGTAGTTTCGAAGCCTATTCAATGCAAACAATCAAATCTTTCCTCTTTATAATATTTGTATAGATTACTGTCAATGGTTGTATTGTAAGGCAGGTAGGTAATAGTTTTTGTGATAGGTAATTACTTTTTGTGATTTCATAATTATGTTATGAACTATAATACCTATAAACGTAGGTAGGAAGTAGGAACTATAAATTATAAAAACATACTAACGCCCCAATTCAGAGTCACTAAACGATATAATATGCTATGTAGGTATAACAAGAGGGTCGGGGATTGTAAACAGTTTTTTCAGCTCACTTTATTATTCCACTTTCACAACATTCGCTAGCTGTAATAACCTCTTGTACTCTATAAATCTGTGATGTTTTCTGTGTATCATTGTTTCATATAATTTTTCAGTACAGTGCAATAGATACAAGTCCTCTGAGTAAATATGTCATGCATCCGATATGGAATACCACCGTTAAGGTAATTATTTATCCTCTATACAAAATTACTTATCTATTTGAATGCAAGAGCACATTTTTACGAAATGGTTCTACAAATGAAGTTCATAAAAATATAATTTTTTCACTGAACTCTAAAAATATTTATATCTCTAGAGGGATTAGTGAAGCCACGCAGGAAATGTATTTTTGATCCAAAACAAAACAAAAATTAACAATTTTTTTTTGATTGGGGTTTTAAACCCTTGTTAATCAAAGAAAAATAAAAACATAGTGAAATATAATTATTAAAAAAAGTTTTTAAAAAATTGTTGGTTATTTCGAAAAATGGTTAATTAAGTCGTAAGACCGCCTGTTCAGATTCAAAATAATATTATAATACCTAATGCATAAATCATTTTGGTGTTGATTTTGTTGTGGTTATTGTTGTTTATTATATTTCTGGTTTTTAGTTCCTACCCAAATGGATAGCCCCGAACCTACTAACTTTCGCGGGTTTCATCTGCATGGTACTTTGTGTGGTATTACTATTGTTCTACGACTTTCACTGCTACGCTGCCGATGACCAGACGGTCAACAAACGCATGCCTGACTGCGTGTACACTACTTGTGCTGTGCTGCTCTTCCTGGCTTACAATTTGGGTAACTATTTCAGATTTTTGCCGTATTGGGGCGGCTTAGAATACTAACCCCAATCCCACGCCGGATGGGTGTCGTAAGAGGCGACTAAATCCGGCCTGCTGATGGTAGGGCCCTCGGAGGGATTATATTGGTAACATTGATTTTGATATTAATTGTTAATTAATATCATTATTACTAAGTATTATTATTTCTCCATGGGGTTCGCCTGGATAGCTACCACCCTTGGGTCTGAGTCAGCCGCGAAACGACTCGTTTCGTTACGTATGCATCGGGCTTTATGTCCCGTCCACGTCCCGTCCACGTCCCGTCACGTATGCAGTGACCTTTACAAAGAAAGACTCGCGGTCTACCCATTCCTTACCTCTTTCCTTTCAGATGGTATAGATGGCAAGCAGGCAAGAAGGATAGGGGTATCCGGTCCCCTGGGGGAGATGTTCGACCATGGACTGGACTCCTATATAGTCTTTTTGATTCCCTTCTCTCTCTTCTCCGTCTTCGGGAGGGATAACTTTTCTGTATCAGTGTTCAGGTCTGTCGTTATGAAAAATATAAACATTCAATATTGGCTAGCCTATAATTCATTATTTGCCTAGTACTGAGAAAGGGTCTCACTCACCTTTTTAGGAGGCCAAACAATCTTTAACAGAGGTTATAAATATTTATTTATGAATATTTTTTATATATTTTTTTTTTTTTTCATTTTGAAATAAGCAGTGCCTATGTACTATAGATTTATATGACGTGTTAATTTGAGTTTATTCGTGTACATAAAATTTTTAAATAAATAAATAAATAAATTATAAATTGTATATTGAATTTTCTAAAGAGAAAGGAATACGCTTTGTATTGTGTAGATTGACATAACTATTTTTTGCAATTTTTTTTTTGTAAGGGATGCTGGCCATACACGATCAAGTATACTTGTCCAGTTTGCAGTTTGACTTGACGCGGCATCCAGTTTGCATGAGATAGCTATATAGCCAGATAGCCATACCGTGGCCATACACCGACAAGTTTACGGAATGCCGCGTCAAGTCCGCTGCAAACTTGACAAGTATACTTGATCGTAATGGCCAGCATTACAGAGTGATACGGTTGTAATTAAGAAAAAATAACTTTATTCACGCCTTAATCCGACTATCTTACTACTTGCTTAGTAAGTAAGTAACTTATTACTTAGAACTGACACAAGTTGCCGGGCTATAAGCGCTCCTGGCCAATATTGATGCGAGTTGATTTCCAGAGGTTATCTCATAGTAATGAGTGTGGTGCTAAACTTCTACGTGAGCCACTGGGAGAAGTACAACACTGGAACTCTGTACCTACCCTGGGGATACGACCTCAGCATGTGGGTGAGTATATCACCAAGTATAAAACCCTGGATATCATGGGTCTCGACTTATAAGCCTCGTAGACTCTATAGTAAGGTGTCATAAGGAGTCATAAAACTATTGCAATGGGTATCTACATGTCATGATAGCCAGCTATTGATATAGGTACCTATTCACAGTTAACGCGTATCCGACTACGATGATAGACGATGTATAAAAAAAAAACAAAGTTAGTAAAAAAGATGGATCATCACTCTAAATTCGATTACGAAAATCATCCTCTACCTATCAAGAAATAAATTAATTCTCCCTAGACCTGACGGTATTCTCCAAGACGTATCCTTCTACGGCGACCCGCTGTTAGCGTGCGCTCTGAGGTGACTAGCAAGGCCAAACTTTGTTTCCCTAAGACCTACTCAGACTACATGATGTCAACAGGTGTCGTCAGCAATCTTCCTGCTAGCGGGCCTCAACGGGCCGCAATACTTCAAGACGTATGTCCTGGGCAATGTGACCTTCGTGCAGGCCCTGGAGGTGGCTGTCCACACCACCGGCTTGTTCACCACGCTGCCCATAGCTGTTTATAACGTGTATTTGTGCGTATAACATGTAATTGTCAGTTTAACAAGCGATTGAGAACGAGTTTCCCCTTACATCACTTCATAAGTTGTCAATTGTTTCAGGTCACATAAAAACCTTACGGGAAAACTGTACCCGCTAATGGAATCACTGCGACCCGTGTGGTCAATGCTGGTGCTGACCACGCTCATGACCTACTGGGCAGTGCAGTCCCCGAACAAGATTCTGGAGACGCAGCTACGACCATTCCTGTTTCTGTTTGGCACTACTTTCAGTAATATATCTGTGAGTATACCTTTTTTATGGAAATAGCCGGCAAATGAGCTGATGATCAACCTGAGTCCTGATGGTAAGTGGCTACCGTCGCCCATGGACATCAGCAACACCAAATGCTGATGCAAAAGAAAGAGAGAAGAAAAAGAAAGAAAGAACTGGCTCTGAAACCTCCAGCCAGAACACGACGAGTCGTTTGACGGCCGACTCAGAGGGTGCTAGATACTTAGATAGTGTAGGTAATCAGCGGGCCTATTATGAACTTTTATAAAACCATTCATGTTCCAGGCAATTCATTTCTCGGGCTTTAAGCGACGTATGATTGGCTAAAAAGTGTCACGTGACCGCTTTCCTAACACGAACTTGACGTTTACACTGGAACTTGGCTGGAATTAAGAGTTCATTATAGACAGGCAGGCCGGCTTCATGGAAAGCAATTTGTGATAGGCAACAACAGTAATAGGCAAGGAAACTTATATTTTGTCTATGATATTATAGTTGCATCTTAGTATTGTTTATGGCTATCCATCGAACATAAATAGCTGTTACGTATCGAAAGCTCATTATTCCACTACGTGTTGACTCGGGTTACACACTTCTCAATTCATATCCTCTGGTGTAGTTATCACATTTTTATATTTTATTGGCTATATCCAATGTAAAATATGAAATAACAATAAATTATAAATAACGAATGTGTAAAATAATAATAAATAATAATAAAATCGTTTATTTCCACCACAAATACAATAAACGATAACGATACGAATAAATGTGAAAAAAAAGTTTATTTAATAAACTTTATGGAGTATAGTAATACTCGTATCGTATTAGTAAGTCGCTGCTTCGGTGAACGTGTATGTAATCTAGTTTCCGCCCGCGACTTCTTCCGAAGACGAAATCACAAACACAAAAACATGAGAGGTGTCAGTCAAGGGACACCCGGATGGAACGAAGTTCCTTTCGATTTAAGTATTGTTTTGTTGTACAGCGCCATCTCTGTAAAACTCTGTGAATCACTTCAAAAAAAGTGTCGTCAGTCGTAAGAATCAAAAAGTGTCGTAATTTTCCGTCTAGCCCCCTTTCACAACGCGCAATAAGGAACTTCGTTCCAATAAACCATTCGGCCATTCGGGTAGTGGGTTTGAATCCAGCACGTCATCCAAGACAAAGGTTTATAGGGCTTGTAGAATGTAAAGTTAGGCCTTGTTGGGGCTTGGCTCTTTGTGAGATCTGAAAACATTTTCACAGTGAAAGGATTATGAGTCTTGATAACTTATTTACCACCAATGATATTTAAAAACTATAGATACGTCATGCCCTTACAAATCAACCAAAAAATTTGTTCCGAAAAGAGCTACAACACACACACGTTTATCTTTTGTTTCACTACACCAATCACACTACAATAATACACGAAGGAATTTTAACGTTGTATGTCAAATCTCAAGCACTTCTGACAACAACGTAAGTGGCCATCGTCCGTGGACATTGGTAATCTGTATGCGCCACGCCACCGAGGTGTCGCCGGCCAAGAAAGTAGAGAGAAGAATAGAGGGAAGAAGAGAAAAAAGAACTGGATTTTGGATCGTCAGCTCGTATATCGGCCAGTAACATAAAAAATTACTGTTGTATCTATGAATATCTAGTAAAAGCAATATTTATTTTTAGGTATTAATTTTAAAGCCGGTACTTAATAATTTACAATCCGGGAAGCATAAATCTGTTGGACATGAGATTGGACAAGTCTATTCAAAGTTTTGGCTACAATCTTTGTTTATTCTATACATATAATAAAATTGTAACTGAGTCAGGTTTTGTATGTGGAAGATATTTTAGAAAAAGTGTAACTAACAATGTGTTCTAACAATAATTTCGAGAATTATATTTACTCGTTTGTATGTTTGTTCTCGTTGTACTCGCTAGTAGGGAATGCAAATCTCGCGAGATTGGGGCTCAAGCGAGATCTCGCGAGATTATGAATAACAATACTGCGAGATCTCGCCAATTTCGAGATCTCGCGAGATTGGCAGTTTTGTGTGTTTTCTTTGCAAATAATCACTATATTTAAATAAATTAGGAAAAAATTATAAAAATTGTAAGTATTACAAGATAAACATTTATTTTCATGAATTTTTTCAATAGACTTTTATGTACCAAACATTGTTTGACGTATCTGTCTATATTTTTTTAATAAACTTCTTAATAGTAAACTTTGACGTACGTAGCTATCAATAACAAATGAAATAAACTACCAGTCTTCTCTTCTAATATCAATCAAAAATCTTTTACTAATAAAACAGTTATTTTATAACAAACAAAATAACGAGAAGTAAAAAAAATAAACTAATTAGCTAAGTTGAGTTGACTTATTATCGATTAAATAAAACTATATCTACTCAGTAGATCAATTAGATATTAGAGATTAATTAACAAAATATAGCAATCAAATGAAAGATTTGTTCCGCCTCCCGCGCACCGAACGAAGCCGACAAATAGCAGTTCCGTCCGTGTCAGTCCGCGCTTCGAATAAGACGATTTTATGCTCGAGTGCAATCTCGTTAATCTCGCGAGATCTCGCCCTGTTTTTCGTCCGAGATCAATCTCGCTAAAAAAGGCCGAGATCTCGCGAGAACGAGATCTCGCGAGATCGAGATTGCATTCCCTACTCGCTAGGTTAGCATTAGTAGAACGAGTAATAGTCGATGAACTTACAACTACGGAACCTTACATTGTGTATGGCCTGACACGCACTTGGCCGATTTTTTGCGAAAATAAAACTGTTGGAGGTTTTTTTTTTTACATTTTAATATTTCTAGTTATTTCTTGTTTCCTGTAGCGTAGTTTTAGTACCTACGTCGTGCTCGGCCGACAACGGTGGTGCGTTTGATTGATGTAACACATGTCCAATGAAGATGGTTCATGGAAGACAGTCAGCATAAAAAACTCCATTCGTTCCCAGAGTCGTCTGATCGTAGCAGAGATGAGCAGTACTCGGTGTGATGCCCTGGCTCCGGTACTCTGGCCGCTGTCACTCCTCACAGCAGTCTCCCTGCATCAGCCCCAACTGGAGCTGACCGTGTTGTACATAGCCATCGCTGTGGCTGTGTGCGTGCATGTGCACTATGGTGTTTGTTTGGTAAGTAGGAAAAAGAATATGTTTTTGAATGATTCCATGAATACATCCTTCTCCAGTAGGATAGTATTCTAGAAGTAGAGTTGTATTCTAGAAGTAGGGTTACTACCCTATCGAAAACCATGCTGTTTTCTGCAAGTAACTTGCGGACAGAAAAACAAAAATGGCATGGTTTTTGATGTGGATGGGTGTGGTAGCTGGTAAATTAAGGAATTACGTAATACAGCACGGTATTTGTCTTCCTCAATCAAATACAATTTAAGGCTGTGAGCTGTCTACTTATAGCTGGATTCTTTTTCAACTTTTCCCATATATGAGTCAGTTATGCTTTACCTCTATCCTTCATGATATTAACACTCTAACTCTAATAGGACCTAGGTTCTAACTGACTACAGTCCTATTCGAGGTTTGTCACAGAATAATTATGTCCATTGGCAGAATGATGGTAATGCAAGCACATTTACCTATCCTCATTGCATAAAAAATAACCGTTAAAAGGTTCTTAGTTAATTTGTCGTTCAGAAGGTTACCTTTTAATAATTCTAATTTGCAATTAAAATCTTTATAGATTTCAAATCTTATGTTTCAGGTTCGACAAATGTGCAAACACTTCGGAGTAAATTGTTTTACGGTACCAAAATCGAAGCAAAAGTAAATTTTCGTATCTCGATTGTTTTGTATTGACGTTATGTTGCGGTAATGTAAAGTTTGTGTCAAATTAAGTAAGTGTTAATAATTACAGTGAACTTAGCATACGTACTACAGATCAATAAGTAAGGGCCATAATTATATAGGATAATAATGAATAATAATAACTTATTTATTGATCTGTGATACATACATAAATATTTTGAGATAATGATTCATCATATCATAATTATGACCATTATAATTTTAATCATTTTAGTCATTTTCGCGCGATTCTCACACAGACATACAGATTTTTTTTTTAATTAAGCTTTTAACAATAAAGCCGACCTACATTAAAATTCACCCGATCACAGTTAAGTATTGTTTAAAATACATAGTGTTAAAATACAGAATAGTTAATTAGTTCCTCATTCTTTTCATATTGTAAAAAACAATATCTTGTTGGCTTTTTTATTTTTGACTGTTTTATATTTGTAATAAAAATATTTTATATTTTTTATTTGTATTTTATTGTAATCACTACTACTTGCTTAAGTGCCTAATTGATATTACTCTATAGACTCTATAATCTATACATTACTCTATAATCTATAGTCTATATTATACCCCATGGAGATACAACCTGCTTCCCCAAGCATCCCATTAAAAATACCTCCAGGTAAGTGCACAGCATTTCAGAGCAAAAATATGACACCGAGGCACAATCTAATTCACGAAATAATACGTAATTCAATACAGAATAGGAAAAAAGAGCAATCCGAAGTACGATGCGAAAAGCTGTGCTACCTTCCAAGTGCGTGCAAGCGAGACGACTATATCGGTGCGGTCGGTCGCACGACTCCGTCTTTAAATTATACGTTCTCATAGCCTTGTAGCGTGTTGGCCGTTTTGTAGAACGACGGAATTATGTGAAGCTGCTGCGACAAAATCTGCTTTGCCTCTACAATATAAGGACGCTTTTGGATTGAACGCAAAATGGTGTTAAGACGTTTTAAAACCGATTGGAAATTCAGTAATGGGGGGTGCTGGACATGGACACCACAGTCGGGGTTTAGAATTTCAGTACAGCTTCGGATAGCTGCGGAGCGATGCTTTGTTAGTAGTCCAATTGTTTACCGAGGCGATTTTTTTTAATTCCCGCCGCTACTATCTTCGCGACGAATTAAAAACCGGATTCGTAACAAAACGACTTATCACACAATCGTAAAGAATAAGCTAATAAAATTTAATCCCAAAAACAAATAGAAAAGTGGACAGTGACTTTGTGTTGTGTCTGTGTCGGTAAATTAAAAATAAATCGGTGAAATGGTAGCAGATAAATAATTAATTTTCTAGGTAAGTGAGGTGTTTGAGAATAATTAACCGGTTTTTAAACTGTGGTGTGGAACATTACTGGCATGTTGTTACGTTGTTAGTAGTTAAAACCGCATGATGGAACATGATTTTGGAGAATAATATAAATGAAAGGCCTTGCAGGAATGCAGACGATAAGACTGGAGGTAACTCATTAAATTACTATCATAACTTAAACTTGTCACCTACGGTTCAATTACTAATGAAAAATAAAACATAACACGGTTAACAGGAGCTTTGGAAAGGTCGCCTCGCCATTTAATTTTTTTGTTTTTTTTTGAACTTGAAATCAAAGACAAAAATAATAATGTTTTTAGTTTTTTTTTATTTAATGTTTTTAAGTTTTAAAAAAAATATCTACCGATGTAGAGTCATGCCTTAGCATTTACATAGGCTTGCAATTTATAAATTAATTTCCATTACCTAATAATCGGCAATTCTATTGAAAGGGAATAAATATAATACTTAAATGCGGAAAAAGAAAGGCTCGCTGCCGATCGTGATTTTATTGGAAATATTTACTACAAACATTGAGTATTTCAATGTTCTATCCATTTCGTGAAACGCAACGATTCAAGCACGTCGTAATAACGTCGTCATAACTGTCCCACAAGTGGGCTAAGTTTCCTCCACCTATAAGCTCTAATAATCTCTCTAATAATCTGAGAAATGAAGTCCTTATGGCGCGATACTGACCAAATACAAGTTGGGCAGCCTTTACACTTACCTATAAGAACTCTATATAGAGCTAGGCTTGTAAAGAAAAATGCCCAAAAATTATTTTTAATTTTTGTTAACGTCTTAAAACGTCAGTTATACTTACCGAAGCAATTCAATTATTTTTTTACGTATTTTAAAATTAATACCCGTATTACCCAATGTAAAATAATTTTATTAAAAGTGATGAATTTACTATAATAACAATGATGTCAACAATGTCCATTTTCATTCGGGCACTCACTTCGATACATACGAGAAGCTTGTATCAAGCAACATAAAGGGAGACTTCTGGCCAATATTACAGACAGAATTTCGTTATAAATGTTGGTATGGCAAATGTAATAATGTCAAATTTCCATTTCCGGTTGTCAATCAAAAAAAAAGTCAGAATAAAATAATGGTAAAAATTACAGGCAGCCGTAAGTAAGTCTCCCCAACTCTATAACTCAATGGTTATAAAAATTCAATCTCAAAATACTTTGGTTCTGGGGTGTGTCTGCTGAAAATTCTTATATATCTAAGCTCAGAAATTAAAGCGGCTATTTTTAGATTTTTTTTATTTTAAGACGCTAAAGTTGAAAATGAAATAAAACGATGTATGGCAGTTGGGCATTATTCTTTCCTCACTATACTGTGAGGGTAATATTGTAGTTGACACTCAAGGCAGGCTCATCTCTTGTAAATAAAGAGAATAACGGACTGAAATAGGCAGTTTGTATTTATATAAAATATACTTATGAATATTTATTATACCTACTCGTAATTAACAGTCACAATATGGTATGCCTTTAAAAACAGCAAATATAAGTAAGCTGTCCATAAATAATTAACTTAACGATAAAAATAGAAAGCCAAAGTGTCATTGTTACTCTCCTGTACGGACGACGCGCATTGCTTTGCAATTTATTATGCGTACCGAAAAAAGATTGCAATAAATATCCGCGTCAATTTTCCCGTTCGATTATAATGTAGGTCTAGATGTTTTTAAGTCAAGAGTCTGTTAATAAATGATAATTAGGTATGTGGTTTGCTAAGACTACATTGCTATCATCAAGTAGGTAGTCAAGTATTTGTAAAAAAAGGTAAATCCAAAAGCTTTATCGACGCATTGCTGGACTAGAAAGAAGACCGAAAATCTCATTAATATTTTTCTTACGTCTGTAACACTTAGGTATTACTCTATACCTAAGGTAGCATCTACTGTCAAGTTATCAATTAATACAAAATATTTAATACCATGCAAATTATTATCTTAATTGTAACATAAAAATACCACGCAATTGGTATTATTTTACATTATTAGGCACATAGACATAATTATTTTATTATCTTAAAAAAATATTTTCCGTGCCGTAGTCTTGGTCCACCAAATTGAATCGATCATCGAAATATCGGGATGAAATGATTACACTTTTGTACTATAGTCCAGTGTCTTAGATGATTCCGAAATGCTATTTGGTAAATAATCACACTGTCTTTTTACGATTATTTGTAGTTTAATTTGTAGTTAGGCTGGCACAAAGTGAAAATAATTTAAAGCAAAATAATAATTTTATGCAAAACTTATTTGTGTTAACTATTAATATTTACTAAACGAAATTAAATTACATAGTAGTTAGTACATATTTCAGTAAAAAGTATTGCCAATATTGTTTACTATATACCTACCTAGGTACAAAACATAAAAAAGTGGCCGCTAGTCATTGAAGTATAATGTCATAGAACAGACATCTCGAACAAAATGTGTGTCCCGCCCGGGAGGTTCGATTTTCAAAATTGAGCCCCCGTTCCCCTTTCAAAATCGAACGAATCCATTGAAGATTGAAGCCACGTGGCGCCAATGCATTGGGACATACATGGTATTCGCGGTGTCGGTTCTACAGTAATAATACTTCAATGCCGCTAGTGACTTATGACAGGTCACGGGACAGCCGTCCTAGACGTCAGTTTCGGACAACGATAGTTAAAAATCGTAAACTCATATCCCGGAAACTTCACGGTCGTTAAAGTTTAACAACTATCGTTTGACATTTCGTTGGCCGCAGCCTTATACCATGGACGCCATGGATGGATGGCTTAAGTAGTTTTAAATTAATGACATTGTTATGCTCATTATCTATACCTACTAATATAATAAAGAGGAAAGATTTGATTGTTTGCATTGAATAGGCTCCAAAACTACCGAACCGATTTGAAAAATTCTTTCACTGTTGAGAAGCTACACTATCCTCGGGTGACCTAGGCTATGTTATATGTATATTTTATTACTATTTTTCCCGAAGCGAAGCGAGGGCGATTTCCTAGTTTATTAATAAGCGTTATAAGTTCGTCAAGTTAATATTTAGCTGTGCCTGCGACATCGCGTCGGATCCTTTTCTCGCGTAAATCGATCCCCTGGGAACCCTAATCATACAACGGTATGAAATATAATTTACGACCTATTCTCATATCTACCAAATACTTATACACAAACAATTTGATTTTAAACTTAACTCATCGCGGACTGTAATCATTTTTAGTATAATACGAGTACTCACGATATACCAACGTCGTTTGTCAACCTGTCAAGAGTTTCTCCGCGCCACCGCAGTCTAGCCGTGACCACGATCCCTGTAAAATATATATTGTGAGTACCCGTATTATACTAAAAATCACAAACAATTTCATAAAAATCGGTCGAGCTGTTTCGGAGGAGTGCGACAACAAACTACGTGACACGAGATTTTCATTAAATGGTTGTTCAAACTTCAAAGTTTCAGCATCAATAATTGTCTTTCATATCCACACGCACATGCAGTTTCCGAAAATCATTTTTAAAGTTTGTACTCATAAAATAAGGGGCCGTTACTTTGAAGTATTATTACAAGCGTATAGAACTGACACCGCGAACACCATGTATGTCCCAATACATTGGCGCCACGTGGCTTCAATCTTCAATGGATTCGTTCGATTTTGAAAGGAGAACCGAGGCTCAATTTTGAAAATGGAACCTCCCGGGCGGGACACATTTTGTTCGAGATGTCTGTTCTATGACATTATACTTCAATGGGCCGTTACCCATACATCCATTGGCTTCACCCACCGCCATGGGTGCACGGGTAATTCGTGTTTACCCGACGTACTGCATCAAGGTTGGAGTTTTAAATGAAGTCCTATCTGATTTTTTAACCGACTTCAAAAAAAGGAGGAGGTTCTCAATTCGCCTGTATTTTTTTATGTTTGTTACCTCGGAACTTTGGACTGGGTGAACCGATTTTGATGATTCTTGTTTTAATCGAAAGCTGGTGCTTGTCGTATGGTCCCACATTTGAGCGAGATCTGACAATGGAATCCATGTCAAAAGCATATAAGTCTTAAAAAGTATTTGCGCGATAAATGGAGGAATAACTCAATATCACGCCAACCGATTTCGATGATTCTTTTTTATTGGATGTACTTCATTTGAAGTCGGTTATTTTTTTGTTAAAATTTTAGATTATAAGTTTATTAAAATTATGGTGGTCATACACATTAGACATATCTTCACATTTATCTGACAAACTATAAATTTCCACGCCAACATTGTTTTCTAGTTCCATACGACGGCCATGATTACAATTGTTTAAAAAATGTCTTCGTATTTTGGAAACCGCGCCGTACTAGTTCGTAAACTAAAACACTTGCTTGGAATTCAGTAAACATGGACTCGCTGCCTCTCGACTCCATTTTAAATCTAAGCTGGAGAAATTTTAAATGGTTTTATTTTAGCTTACCCTGTTTGTTACGTGGGGGCCCGGGTTCAAATCCTGGCACGCACCTCTAATTTTCAAATATTATGTGCGTATTACAAGTTAATTATCACTTGCTTCGGTGAAGGAAAACATCGTGAGGAAACCTGCACACCGGAGAGTTCTCCATAATGTTCTCAAAGGTGTGTGAAGTGTACCAATCCACACTTGGCCAGCGTGGTAGACTATGGCCTGTAACCCTCACATTGTGAGAGGAGACCCCGAGCCCAGCAGTGGGACAATTATGGGTTGTTGCTTTGCTTTTGCTTTGCTTTTTACCCTGTTTGTGTGTTGTCAAATTTTTCTAATGTTCAACTGCTACAGATGGACAGATAGACGGACACGATAAAACTATAGGGGTTTCGTTTTGACTACGGAATTTTAAAAAAGTCTGATAGATTGAACCCGATGATGTGAGACGATAAAAACCATGATCAATTCGCACCATCGGTGCAACAAAGTCACAAATAGCCAAAACTGTAAAATTGAGTTAGTATGCCAAATTGTCTATAAAACAAGCATTTTACGTGAAACTATAGCAAAAACTATAAACAATTAATAGTATATATTTTTAACCTATTACAGATAGTAATCCAGTAATATGAAAATAAATGCGAATGTGGAAAAATCTTGAAGTTCTCTCATGTAAAATTACAAAAAAAGCTGTTGTGCCTTTGTTGCACCGAAGGTGCGAATTATTTTCATTTTGTAAGCAGGTATTTCATGATTACCTAGCGCTGGAAATTTGGCGTAGGTATTATGTACATAATATGTTAGGAACAAAAGATGGTGTCTGTCGATTTCTGTGGGCAACATTTTGTCGGCTTTCTTCCAAGCTCAAAAGTGTCTCACTTCTGTATATTATAATATTATCTGTTCTGTTCTGTGCATACGATCGCGTTCACGGCGCATTTTCGGTGCATTTTCATCGATACAGACGCAACAATCTTTTTTTGTCATCTACAGCGCCGAAAACGCGTGTGTAGACTGCAGAGGCTCTTAGATCTACTTCCTCTAATTCCTTTTATCCTATTGAGTTGAAATTTTACATATTGTTTAAGTTCTGATGACAATACATTTTTGTGATAATAATGACTTGATACTAAACACAAATTTTGCTCCAGGCGAGGGAAGGTATCACAAGTTTTCTTTAGTACCTGCATTGACACTGTGAAACCATATTTAGGTTTTAAACTGTCTTGTATTTTTAACCAACTTCAAAAAAAGTAGGTTCTCAATTCTATTATCAGGTATATTTTTTATGTTTGTTAACTCAGAACTGCAACATTTATCAGTCGATTAGAAAAGATGCGTGAAGAGTTCTAACTGGAGTTGCTTCTGCAACAGATAAGACTTTTAAGCTGCTAAGGCTTTTAAGCTACTACTAGGTCTTATGTATTTTTACTGGGAAGCTTCCTAATAGCTTATCGGTTAACGATAATAAGCTCCTGGTAGGATGATGGGTGATGGGTGCTCGCTAGTAGCGTTTATTGAGAGTTTCCGTGCCTTGAAGGGGACGTAAAGCTTTCCGTCCTGATTATTTTTTAGTTAATAGTCGTTAATCCATGTCAGACGGCTTCAAGCAGCATAAAAACCTTCCTTTCTTGCATTGGTTTTATTGCTAAAATTCATAAATAAAGTTAATATTAGTCTACTTTGCAACAATCCGCGGTTAACATGTATGATGGTATATACTTTAAGACATGCACATGTTAACCGCGGATTGTAGCAAAGTAGACTAATACTAACTTAATAACAATGGATTTCCGCAAAGTAACGCCTGATATCATACTAATTCATAAATAAATTTTATTTTAGAATTATAATTATAATTTTGTAAAATTTAAGAACAAATTTCGATGATTTCTTTTTAAATTAATTAAGATATTGGTTAAGAAATGATTCGATAAGCCGAAATGAAGCAAGCGGCTGAACTGATCGAGGCGTAGCGAATTCTGCGAAGTTCCTATACTTTTATGCTCCTGTCGGAGTAACTTAGTTTAGTGGACCGTGACGGGAGCGATAGAGATGTACAATGCTTATATCGATAAAATTTATAAAATATCACTTATAATATACATGCTTATTGGTTATTGGTCACGGTTCTGTGAAGAGGTGGTAGAGTTATGTACTACACAATAACCTACTAAAGATTTATCAAAATATGTACAGTTACAGATATATATTCATTTTTAATGATGATTTTGATTGATTTTAAGCCACCTAAAAAGTCTATAAAAGACCAATTCATGTCCGGAATTATATTTTTTTAATGTCTAGAGTTTTATGATACTCTAACAAATAACCAATAATCGTGTAAACGTAATAGTATAATTAGTAAAATGTTGCACTGGCACTTGAAATTTGAGATTGCCGAAGGGATTCTAGACCTCAAAAATACTGTTTCAAATTATCAAATACTGTTTCAATTTAACTTATTCAAAAACTGCATCAATTAAATATAAGATATTTGATCTGTGATAGACAGACAGCCAGACGTTAAATGTATAAATTACGATTTGTTTTCAAAATGGAGTCAAAAAAAGTAGGAAGATAGTGGCGTTTATATCTACTAATTTTTATTCAGCGTATTTTGTTATGTAAGGATATTTACAACTACTAAGGATATTTAATCTATACTAATAATAAAGAGGAAAGATTTGATTGTTTGCATTGAATAGGCTCCGAAACTACTGAACCGATTTGAAAAATTCTTACACTGTTGGAAAGCTACACTATCCCCGAGTAACATAGGCTATATTACATTTTCAAAAAAATTAGGGATCCTTAATAAAACTCCAATAATGTAACCCAAGGTGTAAAAAATAAAGAAACCGAAGCAAAGCGAGGTAACTTTCGAGGTAGCTCGTAACTTTATAAAATAAAAAATAAATATTATACGCTTAATTGTTAGTAGATTAACAACAATAAGATTACAAGGTTATAAATATTTGATCACCAGATTACTGAATACGCTTACCTAATCTGACAGCTGATCTGTTGGATTGATAACTGTTGTCGAAGTCAAAAAAATCCTTAGAACACACCAGATATACGAGAAGAAAGAGAGAAGAGAACCGAAATAATAATAATAGTAGTAATTAGTTTATTATTATTTGTGGTTTATTTCTATCATACGGGTGATATTGTATGCAGATATTTCGATGGTGTGGTGAAAAGAAACTCTTAAGTTATAATCCTACCAGTATTATAAATCTTAATGTTTGTTTGTGTGGACGTATGGACGTTTGTAACCCTTTCAGCAAAAGGAACGGATATCATGAAAGGAGATCGCCAAAATTTGGCCAGCTTCATTGTTCATTACCATAATACTTCCACAAAAATCTAGATATTTGCCTCATTAAATATATCATAGAATAATTAAAGTCTCAATGGAATTGTAATAAACAAAGTTTTTAAAATGTAAAAATTTTGTTTAGTCCAATGAACAATTTCAACAATCGATTTTTACTTTCAAAACTATCGAGTTTATGAAAAAGGACTACTTAGTTAAAAGTCGAAATATTTTACCGTCCGTCGTCACTTCCTCAGTAATTATATTGTTATGGTAAGCAAACTGGGACTATCAAATAACAGGAAGTTAAATAATAACAATCATAAAAATACTAACGAGAAATCAAATTACTCCATTTTTATTCGAATCATTCATGTTCGATTTACTTAAACAACATTGTAAGTGAAGCTACTTATTGCTTATCATAATTATTGTCATTGTAGTTAATAGTATCAAGCGTTAGTTTGCGGAAATCAATTGTTATTAAGTTGGTATTAGGTTGCAAAGTAGACTAATACTAACTTAATATTGTCAGTGTCATTCCCACGGATGTATTTTCTTTCTTGGTTCTATGATCTATCACTGTTTTTCTTACGAATTTGGCTTTGTTTTATGGATTTGACGAGTATAGTTTTTGTGAACGATCTCTTCTATCTACTTGGAAACCAAATTTGCTTAATGATTGGATAATGAATTGCCTTCATTACGGAATTGCAACACTCTGCAGTAACCATTGTTACGATATTTTATCCTTAACCCCATAGAATTTTTGAAAACTTGTTTGTGTTATGTTCATGTTTTTGGCCCAGAGGTGTGTGGAATTTTGGCGATCTCCTTTAGGTAGCTGAGCAACCCAGGAGTCAGGTATTCTTAGACCTCCAATACGACTTAACTATGACACTCAGACGATAAAGTATCCAGATTATGATTGACTGTGATTGACCACGCTTGTTGCTAACCTGCTCGTTCTTGATTGACACAAGACTGAGTGACTGGTCTCGAGTGATACTTAAAATAAATTGTATCATTTATTGGATTAGTACTTAATAATACAACATGATATGTTATTGTGAGTTGCGGTTTCCGCGGTTAGGCGGTATGAATTAAATCTAAGATTTCTATCTTACATTACAAGTTATAAGTAATCGCCACCTGGTACTAGGTATTATAATTATCCTATTAATCTTTACCTGACATTTTGTTCATATTCAGTGATAATTTTTCCTTAGAATAATCTGCAAAGTAAGTATATATTTCAGGTATTTGATATTTCATCGCTCTAACGAAAATAATCTTTATTTTACGTAAATGTCAGACTTCATTAGTCGGAAAGTTGTAAATATTCACCTCTATATGGACATCAGTATCATCAAACTTGAACCAATACGTTGCCAAAACTATTGCAGGGACATGTAATATGTCGCTAGAGAGAATAAAAATTCTACCATGGAGCAATAGTGCCGTACAGTACCGTAAGGATTGACATGGTGATAGACACAGTAAACTCAAACATAAAGAACCCATGCCACAAACTCGTCCACTGTCCACCAGGGTGCACCACTGCAGGGGAGCTTGGTTTGTGGACAAGAATGGATGAAGCCTCTTATACTTTACACTAATATACTGTGACTCTCACATATTACTTTGATCACGGAACACAGAGACAATTTTGACTATTACTTTGACTCTTTAATATTACTTTAACTCTTAATATACAAAAGTCTTTATTATTTATATTGGTACACATAGACGTTGTACAGGGATGAATAATTTTCAACAGGGCCTTCTTTTAGTATATAATGTGTGTGTAATATAATATAATGTGTGTGCTTAACACACACACTCATAGCCCCTCACTAGGATTCAATGTGCGGTGCCAAAGACAACACACAAAGACAGGAACACATCCAGATTATATTATTGTTACTAATTGTAGCAAAAATAAGTTCATCGACAAGTCCCATCACTAGTGCTCGTGCGCACGAGACACGCACTTCATTAATAAAAGTTAAATAAGGTTGTGTTGTGGAAGTCATTTTGGTTTGCGATCAGATAAGGTTACATCGGCAATAGGCCAAGTGCAGATCTTATGGATTTACGAGTACTTGGACATTACAGCGAAATGTTTATGCCACTAGATGGCGTTTATACCCATCATGGTCAAGTTTTCTGCCCCACTGCTGGCTGGCTTCAACCCATTCATGGCCCACTACTGAGCACAGGTCTCTCCTCTTGAGGAGGCCTGGAGCATACTCCACCACGCTGCTCCAGTGCGGATTGGTGGAAGTATTAGTGGTCAAAACAGGTTTTGCAAGTGTGCCATCCAAATACCGACCACACCTGCTATTGCTTAACTTTGACGAATCACTTAGGATAGACATAAGCCACTGCTATAATCACTTCTCGCTGCGACTGCACTTAGCCATAATCCGCAGAGGAGCAATGGTGGATGGAGATGCTCTAGGCCCCTTCTAAAGGAAAGCCGTGCTCAGTAGATTTCCAGTCAACTTAGAAAACCTTTGTTCTAAAACCAACCGTAAAATGTAACTGAAACATTTGTGTCCAGGGCGGCTGTGTGCTATGCTAGGGCAGTTGAGCATTTATAGTGCTACGAAAAATGTTACCTAACTTCTCATAATGCAGCGAATAACATCATCATCGTCATCATCATCATCATCATCCTGCCCATTTCCCAATTTTATTTGGTGTCGGCGCAATATGTTTTCCTCTTCCACACTTCCCTATCAGCCGTCATCTTAACACTAACTCTCTTATCTTTCATATCATCTGTAACACAATCCATCCATCTTTTCTCAGGTCTTCCTCGTCTCCTTCGTCTATCCATCACATTCATATCCATCACTCTTCTCGTCACATGCGTTTCCTCAATATGCAGCGAATAACAAAAAATAATAAAGAAAGGAATTTAAAGCAAACAAAAGATGCGAACAACGAATGCATTCAGCTACGCGGCGCGCGACGGTGGTAGAGCCGCAACGCTGGTTTTCAGTGCGTCCATCTGTGACGTATAGTTCGGGTGATGATGAAACAGAACTAAATACTGTTATAAAATTATTTAAAAACTTACTTCAAAACTATCACAAAGCAACATAAGGTATCGAAGTCATTTATGAAATGTAGGTAAAGTAGCCTAAAGTAGAGATTAGGGAATCAAGAGAGATTGTTGGGTGTTTGGGCTAATTTGAAAATAGGTATTGACAGTCATTTGCCATGACGTTTCCATCAGATAGCCCGACTGCTATTTTTGCAGCTTACTTTTAACTTAAATAATGTCTGTAACAGGCAGGTTAAATAGGTACTTATGCTTTTAGTATTTTGTACCAATCGATAAATATAATTAGTCAGCTGAGTCGAGATCAGGGATATTAAATGAAGCTCTGAAAATATTGAATATTGGAAATAAAAACCTGTCCGAAACCGAATTATGAACGTTTCAAATAATTTCGGGTCACCATTTTTCGTTTTTAAATTTTTTACGTGAAAATTTTCATTCCATAGAATTAAGGAAATTATTGTTTTCTTTTAATTTTCGTCTATTTATATTACTTTATGCAATATTTAAAATTACAATAGTGAATTAATTAGTCAAAAATCAATTGAAGAATTCATTCGAATGTAATACGAGATTGAGGGATAATAAAAATGGATTAACAAATTAAAATTAATTTATTGGTGTTCACAAATCCAATGATTTTTGCTCGCTTTATTAGTTGATAATCCACTAATTATGTAATAAAATTTATCTCCGAAAACCAATTTTTATATTGCCATTAAATTACTTACTAATTGGTTTGGTACAATAAATTTGCATATACGCAAATGACCTATTAATTAATTTAATAATGCCAGATCGTAAATTAAGTACTTACGTAATTTTTATATTGATTTTTTATGTTATTTAATCAATATACATAGTTTGTATTTGAGGGCTCATCACTTCTATATGGTAGATAGCTATATGGAAGGTACGAAACAGCAGGCAAAACATTAATTAAAATTTTCCAAGATTAAAGTATCGTATAATTTAATTAAGTCTATAAATGATCTGTCTGCAAAACATTAGCAAAATCTATTCAAGCGTTTTTTGCAACTGAGTTTCAAAGATGCAAATTTTTACATTTATATTATTGGTAGATTTCTTACCACACCGACCTAACACCCAAAAACATCGCACCCAAACGGTTGCTTAAGGGGATTGCCTTGCCCAATGACCTTGAAGATTTGGTCTCTGTACTAGTATTTTTTAACTAAGCGCCATCTACCGACCAACGACTATACTACAATAAAACGGCCTGAACTTAGAGTGAAGATAAAGCTACTGCACAAATGTGTCACCGAGTTGTCATCGTTTTTGCCTATTTTATTCGCTCTCTGAGAGATCTTCGAATACATTTTGTTCCTATTGTTTTTGTCGTCTTGTACGAATATCTGCCTACATGATAATATTTATTTATTTTGAACTACACTATGCACTATGCCTGCTGACATAGCTTTAATTCTACTAAATGATACATTCTGAAGGTCTGATGATGACCAGGTATATACTTATCGGTTCTCAGTAACGGAAGTACTTAGGATGACCTAGCTTTCAACATTTATCTGATTGAGCACGGGTGCTACTACATGAAACATTCTGAAGGTCTGATGATGACCAGGTATATACTTATCAGTTCTCAGTAACGGAAGTACTTAGGATGACCTAGCTTTCAACATTTATCTGATTGAGCACGGGTGCTACTACATGAAACATTCTGAAGGTCTGATGATGACCAGGTATATACTTATCGGTTCTCAGTAACGGAAGTACTTAGGATGACCTAGCTTTCAACATTTATCTGATTGAGCACGGGTGCTACTACATGAAACATTCTGAAGGTCTGATGATGACCAGGTATATATTTATCTGTTCTCAGTAACGGAAATAGTTAGGATAACCCAGCTTTCAACATTTATCTAATTGAGCACGGGTGTTACTACATGACAAATTCTGAAGGTCTGATGATGACCAGGTATATGCTTATCGGTTCTCAGTAACGGAAGTACTTAGGATGACCTAGCTTTCAACATTTATCTGATTGAGTACGGGTGCTACTACATGAAACATTCTGAAGGTCTGATGATGACCAGGTAAATGCTTATCGGTTCTCAGTAACAGAAATAGTTAGGATGACCTAGCTTTCAACATTTATCTAATTGAGCACGGGTGCTATTACATGAAACATTCTGAAGGTCTGATGATGACCAGGTAAATGCTTATCGGTTCTCAGTAACAGAAATAGTTAGGATGATCTAGCTTTCAACATTTATCTAATGATGACCAGGTACTCGTATATACTTATCGGTTCTCGAACGGTAACGGAAATAGTTAGGATGACCTAGTTGATGACCCTGTTTTAATGTTGCCATTGTAACTATTCCTAAATTACAATAATTAATAAATTCTATAGGAAATAAGGTTAAAGGGGCGTAAAGAAAAGTGCTGAGTTTAGGATTTTTAAATATCACCGTTATATTAATCCTTTATGCATTGGGAAATACGAGTAATACGTCTGTATCCTACCAATAACATATCGAGAAGAAGAGCGTGAGATCAAATGAGTGTCCTTTTATAAGGTTGGATTGAACAGGAAGCATGAAGTAATTTGCAAGTTAAAAACACATAGGTGGCGCTTCCGTCGGATTCTAATAAAGTCAACTAAAAATTATTTTTTGCAAATTTAAAATATACCAACACTAAAAAATATACTCAAAAATTAATACACTCATTTAAACATTATTTATACAAACATAAAATCCCTAAACAGAACGAATACTCCTTCCCAATGTTTGCTGGGGAATACATAATTATGGTCCAACATTTGTTGCTAGGATTAGGGAAACCCAAGAAAACCTAATCAGACCATCTCATTCATTACTTAATTAATTCCAACAATAAAATACAAATCTTCATATACATAATTAGTTATCAAATTTATTATAAACCTGAAAAAAACTTAAACTAAATGTGCTGTAATTTTAACCTGAAACAAAAAGCTTAAGACTAAATAGGTTATAATGTGCACCTGAAAAGAGCTGAAGGTTAACGTTATTTAAAAATTATTTCATTTATCAATTATAAACCTGAAGAAAATGCCAAAATTTGCTATAATTTAAACCTGAAAAAGAAACTAAATGTGTTATAATGTACACCTGAATAGAGCTGAAGGTTAAAGCTATTTAAAAATATTTCAATTATTTCATAGAATTTCATATTACCTGATTAGATTTAAAATCATCTGTCAATTTCGATGAAATAGCTGGTCGCACTTTTGTGTGGTCGTGAATCTATAAATAAAAAAAATCAATGAAACAAATCATATCAATTTTTTAAGGTACATACTTTATCCCAATACATCATCAATGTTATACATCTTATCAATACATCATAATATTATATTAACCTACCTGCAATTTGGGAATTGCTGATTTTAGTAATCTACGCCTTTGTGTGCTTCTGCTCTGAACAAAATGCCTAAATTTGCTATAATTTAAACCTGAAAAAGAAACTAAATGTGTTATAATGTACATCTGAAAAGAGCCAAAGGTTAACGTTATTTAAAAATATTTCAATTATCAGTTATAAACCTGAAGAAAATGCCTAAATTAGCTGTAATTTAAACCTGAAAAAGAAACTAAATGTGTTATAAAGTACATATGAAAAGAGCTAAAGGTTAACGTTATTTAAAAATTATTTCAATTATCAATTATAAACACACACACACACACACACACACACACACACATACACGCACATATGTATACACATAAACAGTGAGAAAGGTACAGAAGCTATTACATATATTATGTCCACACTTTTGCACTGATTTCATTTAATTGCGCCGAAATATACTGTATATAGATATTAAGTTTCTCATTATAAGTGACAATGTACTTATAATAATTAATAAGTATGTCTTATGAGAAATAAAGAATCTTTAAACCGAACCGAACCGAACCTGAAGAAAATGCCTAAATTTGCTATAATTTAAACCTAAAAAGAAACTAAATGTGGTATAATGTACACCTAAAAAAGAATATGATTTATAAATTGTGGAATAAAATAGGTATGTATATTCTCTAACGGCGTACAACTTCCGGTAAATTTAGAGCCCAGTTCTAAATTACACAACAGCTTTTTAAGGGAACTGGATCAGTTAGAGGAACATCATTGTTGCAGTGGCATCCTTCAAAGTTACAGTTATTGGGGACGGGGTCTGTAAAAAACGTAGGTGATTATCAAACAATTCTAACTAATTTGATGAAAACATGTAAAGAAATTAAATTCTATACAGTAAAGAATTTCATATTACCTAATTAGATTTTTAAAATCATCTGTCAATTTCGATGAAATAGCTGGTCGCACTTTTGTGTGGTCGTGAATCTATAAATAAAAAAAATCAATGAAACAAATCATATCAATTTTTTAAGGTACATACTTTATCCCAATACATCATCAATGTTATACATCTTATCAATACATCATAATATTATATTTACCTACCTGCAATTTGGGAATTGCTGATTTTAATAATCTACGCCTTTGCGTGCTTCCGGCAATGTCAAATTTATCAAAATGAATCGAACATATTTTGAAATTTGTACAAGCGCCAATAAATAACCATTCTGCACAGCGAAATGGATCAGATCCTTTACCCACCTTCGGAGTCCACCATCAGGTAGATTACATCATCAGTCACCAAGGTTTCCATGAGATCTTTCAAATGAGTCCAAACACGATGGTTCTACGTAGTGCCAACACTGAAATCCTTTACCCACCTTCGGAGTCCACCATCAGGTAGATGACATCATCAGTCACCGAGGTCTCAAGGAGACCTTTCAAATGAGTCCAAACACGATGGTTCTACGCAGTGTCGACACTGAGATCCTTTACCCACCTTCGAAGTCCACCATCAGGTAGGTGACATCATGTCACCAAGGTCTCAGTGAGACCTTTCAAATGAGTCCAAACACGATGGTTCTACGTAGTGCCGTCACTGAAATCCTTTACCCACCTTCGGAGTCCACCATCAGGTAGAAGACATCATCAGTCACCAAGGTCTCAAGGAGACCTTTCAAATGAGTCCAAATACGATGGTTCTACGCAGTGCCGACACTGAGATCCTTTACCCACGTTCGGAGTCCACCATCAGGTAGGTGACATCATCAGTTACCAAGGTCTCAATGAGACCTTTCAAATGAGTCCAAACACGATGGTTCTACGTAGTACCGACACTGAGATCCTTTACCCACCTTCGGAGTCCACCATCAGGTAGGTGACATCATCAGTTACCAAGGTCTCAATGAGACCTTTCAAATGAGTCCAAACACGATGGTTCTACGTAGTGCCGACACTGAGATCCTTTACCCACCTTCGGAGTCCACCATCAGGTAGATGACATCATCAGTCACCAAGGTTTCCATGAGATCTTTCAAATGAGTCCAAACACGATGGTTCTACGTAGTGCCAACACTGAAATCCTTTACCCACCTTCGGAGTCCACCATCAGGTAGAAGACATCATCAGTCACCAAGGTCTCAACGAGACCTTTCAAATGAGTCCAAACACGATGGTTCTACGTAGTGCCGTCACTGAAATCCTTTACCCACCTTCGGAGTCCACCATCAGGTAGATGACATCATCAGTCACCGAGGTCTCAAGGAGACCTTTCAAATGAGTCCAAACACGATGGTTCTACGCAGTGTCGACACTGAGATCCTTTACCCACCTTCGAAGTCCACCATCAGGTAGGTGACATCATGTCACCAAGGTCTCAGTGAGACCTTTCAAATGAGTCCAAACACGATGGTTCTACGTAGTGCCGTCACTGAAATCCTTTACCCACCTTCGGAGTCCACCATCAGGTAGAAGACATCATCAGTCACCAAGGTCTCAAGGAGACCTTTCAAATGAGTCCAAACACGATGGTTCTACGCAGTGCCGACACTGAGATCCTTTACCCACGTTCGGAGTCCACCATCAGGTAGGTGACATCATCAGTTACCAAGGTCTCAATGAGACCTTTCAAATGAGTCCAAACACGATGGTTCTACGTAGTGCCGACACTGAGATCCTTTACCCACCTTCGGAGTCCACCATCAGGTAGATGACATCATCAGTCACCAAGGTTTCCATGAGATCTTTCAAATGAATCAAAACATGATGGTTACACGTACTGCCATCAATGAGATCCTAATACCCACCTGCGGAGTCCATCATCATTTAGGTCTCCATCCTCCGTCAAACGAAATTCTCAAGATAGCTAAAACGTTAAAAAAATAAACACACTAGAAATAATATACTCAATAGGGTATGTACTTACCAATAGTTTTGGAGAGCTCTGCCACAATTCACTTTACTTTTATTCTTGTATTTAGGCATGATAATTGATTATGCTTACTCTATGATATTTTCAAAAAACTAAACGAAATTATAAACTACTTTACATATATTTACAAACTTAATTTCTATTGTTCTTTTACAAAATATTTATATTTGTATTATTTACAATATGCTTTCATTCAAAAATCGTTCAAAACGTGAGGTTTTAATTTTTATTTCGATAAAATAACGCGCGTACAGTCCACGCGTCACAAGAGTCATCGAGACACTGATTTATCGCGTTCCGAGGCTCTCGAGCACGCATTACAGGGCTTAGCGGGGGTGCTCCTGTGGGGTACTGGTGAAGTTTTGGGTTTTTATTCATTATTTAAAAATATTAAAAGAATTAAGAAAAAAAAAACTACTGAAATTGTGAAACGCATCATTACATATTATTTAGTACAAAATTCATGCCGATCTATTTAACCGTTACAGAGAAAATTGACAGTTTAAGTTGAAAAAGGACCTATTTAACAATTTTTTTTCCCAATATTTGGGAGAGGTTATTAAAATTTTAAACAAGTTAATAAGATTGTCATGACCTACAGTATATCATATATTTTTTATATGGTAAACGCACAAAAGCATTCATCTACAATCTTCTTCAAACTTACAGTGTTTTTGGGATTTGAGCGAGGTAATCCCCTTAAAGCCCTATGCAAACAAGGAAGCATATCAATTAAAATAACACCCCACAAAGTTCAGTAACCACGTTTCGAGGGACAAAAATAAACTAAGAACACATCGCAGCGAATGACCATAAGGTCCAAGAACAATCGCCACATGTGGCCACAGATTAACGAAAAGAAAAACAAAATTAATATTCCTGTGTTATCCCTTTCGCACTTGAGGGTTAACCTGCATCTGTCCCGCTCGCTCGCGACCAAATCATTCTTGGAAGTGAACGCGCACGCGCACAATGCGGCTGTTGTGGGCAAGAATTCGAAAAAAAAAAGATTTAACGCCGGTCTGAGCTAAATAGTATGAACATAGAGTGTTAGGTTTAATTTCTATGATTGGGTAATAAGCAATCATTGTCTGGGATTAGTTACGTTTTTTATTTGATGGCAGAGGCACCAATGTTATGTATCCCTGGTCAAAGATGAAGTAAAATAGATACTTTGGTAGTTAAATGAAAATTTGTTGATTCTTTGACCGAGAATAATTAGGTATATGAAAAACAGATCCAATATGTTCTCCTCCCTCGACATCATGGTTTAAAATATAGGATATGTCGTATACCAATCAATGCTGTGTTACCTTACGTGTTTCAGTTTCTTCCTGCTCTGACTAAAAGAAGGAAACTTGCACATTTTAATCAAAGAGCAATCCAACCGTTTACCAAAAGCAATCATCATTAGTCGAATGTACAACGGATGCATTGTTTAAAACCGCTTGAAATTTTCGACAGTATGTCACTGCTAACAAATAATGTGACTGTTCCGCCGTTTATCTTAAAGAGTTAAGAGACACGCTTAGCCATTTTTATCTTATCTCAGCTTAAATTAAATTGCCAAAAAATTAATTGGGGAAAAGCACTAACAATAATTATTGACATGTATGTATTTTGACGTGTTTTTATAATTACTTTCATACTTGCGAGCTATGAAAAAGTAATTTGACAGCTGAAAGGAGTTTATATTATGTTTATATATTTATAAACACGCGTATAATTAAATACCTCGTGGTCCTACTAAGTAGTATCTTTATTTTTGACTTGTAGATGACGGTGGTGTTAATGTTGTCCCGATTTAGTTAATCTTTCCAAACTCGCCTCTCCGCAAAAGCTTTTCTATTTATTTTAAAAAATGTTAGGATACTTACTGCAATTTTCATTATACAGTGTCGTTAAATTAATAAATGCTTCAAGGTATTTTGCCTGCGATTTCATTGCTAAGTAGCAATTAAAGGGGGATAAAACGTAACGATGAATCAGTGAAAAGACGAACATGCCTCCCTTTTCCAATGTATTTGTAGTTTTTTTTGTATGCTTGTAACAATTATAAATTCATACAATGTACCAGGCAGCTATAAGTGTGTAAGAGGCGCGCGATAAACATCTGGGACTTTTCAACGGCCCTTATCTTTGTATCAGACGTATTCGTTCGAGTTTTTGTAGGTCTGGTATCTTGGATCTATTCATAAAAAAGGCCTAGATTTAGTGGATTAAATTTGAATTAGTCCGATGAATTTGAAATATTTTTATGGTGATTTGTTTATACCGAAGAAAGACGTAAAATAATGTCGTTAGTTCCAATACATACTTCCAATTAACTCAATATAATAAAAACTCCATAGGAAAATTTATGAAAAAGTTAAAATATAGCAATACGTAGATGCTTCATTGGTTGATTTGTGAGTGAGGGCAGAGCACTAATTGTGGTCAAGCAACATTGAAGTATAATGTCATAGAACAGACATCTCGAACAAAATGTGTGTCAAGTCCGGGAGGTTCGATTTTCAAATTGGAGCCCCCGTTCTCCTTTCATAATCGAACGAATCCATTGAAGATTGAAGTCACGTGGCGCCAATGCATTGGGACATACATGGTCGGTTCTATACGCTAGTAATAATACTTCAATGTCAAGCAATAACTTATTTTAACTCAAAAAAATAATTTAAAAAGTAAAAATACACTTTTATCGTAGCCTCCTTCATTCTTCATCATCAGATCCTGGATTTCATTGAGAACCATTTCTCAAGACTATTCGAACGAGCCCCATTTGCGTCATTTGATTTCAGAGTTCCTATGACTAATATGGAAACCTAGCACCATCATCAGAGCTTTATAACTTTATGACGTCATTTTGCACTATCATCCGACTTATATGTAACAAAATTTCATCTCAATCGAACACGGTGTCAAATGAAACTATTGTAAATAAAAGCTTTTAAAAAGTTCTTATCGCTTGCTTGTGGGAAAGGAAATCGTTGAGAAAACTTCACCTAAGAATTCTCCATAATGTTCTCAAAGGTGTATGAAATCCGCTAATAGCCACTTTGTTTCGGTGGACAATATGCCTTATATTCTAGTAAGGAGAGTGATATTTTTACTCGACTGCCAGGAAGGGTTATAAAGCCTAGTTATTGTTTGATGATGATTCATTAATTAAAACTCCTCTGCTAATCTTATCAAAAAAATTTACATTACTCGGATCACATCGCACCCCATAAAAGGCGGTGTTTATGTAAAGAAATGGTACCTATATAGCAAGTGCTTAATAAACATAATTTGACCCAGGTATAGCGGCCGCTTTGTAGTAACTAAAAGCGTCCATATTTATAATATAAATAAATAAAATGCAGAGTTGTATAGTGACATCATCGTTTGACGTTAGTTGCGATACCAGGAGAGCATAGTTTAAGTGTGGATTCCATTGTTATTACATGTATATTCAAATCTAAGCTAAAAGTAATAATGCTGGCTGGTAAAAATCAGTAAAAACTAGTTATATTATAACAAGTGTTTTTCCAGGTTATAATAATAATATGTATATGCTAATCAAGTATGTACTTGACTAGTTCTTAACAATTATTATTATTTTTGATGTCATTTTTCACAAAATTCTAACATAAGACCAACAGGTTATTACGTAGAAAAATGAAAGTCAGACGAATAACATGTTTTTTATTAAACTTTTTTCATTGTTCTGAGAATAATATATCTTAAATGTAAGTAATTTCTAAAACTTTAAAAGCAAAGTGTAAGACAATTCTAAACCTAAGCTGCAAGTCATAATATTAGCTTTGAATTTTAAAAGAACACGCATTCTTCTGGAAGTTTACTATGTGGAAGGGCTCTATTGCGTGCGTCTGAATTCTGATATTTCCTATATTGTACAACAGCAATTTGAATTTACGTAAAAACATACTGAACAATGTCCCTGCTACATCTGCGTTAATGCCGGGATGCGCCTTAATAGGTACTAAGCCTTAAGGTCGTAGCTCATCTACACGACACCGCTCCCACCCAACCAAAGTATGAGAATTCAAATATAGATTTAAAATCGTGCTCTGTAGGTAGGTGCACTTTACAGTAACAACAAAAATTAACAGCCCGCGCGCGGGAAGCGAGCTTACCGCAACCTTGCCACTCAATAGTTGCATCTACAGAGCACGATTTTAAGTTTATATTTGAATTCTCATACTTTGGTTGGGTGGGAGTGGTGTCGTGTAGATGGGCTACGATCTTAACGCGTGATGCCTTAGGACGTTCACTGCAGTGTAGCAGGAACATTAGGCAGGTGTGGCCAACAGTTATCATGCTAAAACGGTCAAGATTATTTACTAAATAGTATTCATCTAAAAAACGGAGTATAGATCACGTTTCATTATATTCTTTCCGCTAGTCAAGTACGTTATTATTACTTACGTACTTACGAGTATAATAAGGCATTTAGGAACAACACGCTTGCTCAGTTACGACGCATGACTTCCTTTACTAGTGTTGTACTTCAAAACGAATAAATAAATACCTCTCGAAAACGATTACGATGCTAAAAAGAAATGCTTCATTGCGATTGTCGCATTTCCTAGAACTCCTAGAAGTAGTAAAACATAGGAATGTAGCCGAGCCTGTTTTATCTTACTTTAATCGTAAGCAATACTTGTTCGATGTACCAGGCGTACAGATCTATATAGGCGATGCGCTAATACATGTTTGGGTATAGCCATTCATAGACAAAAAGACACGTTCACACGTTCTTAGAGCAATCGGTCGCGGCATAAGGCCCTTATAAAGGTCGTAGCTGATTTAAACGACACCGCTCCCACCCAACCGAAGTATGAGAATTCAAATATAAACTTAAAATCGTGCTCTGTAGGTGCACTTTACAGTAACAACAAAAATTATCAGGCCGCGCGCGGGAAGCGAGCTAACCGCAACCTTGCCCCTCAATAGTTAACGTCTGACGTACCGCACACTTAAGCGAGCGGCCCGCATGCTTTGAGCACGGCGGCTGCTGGCTTGAAGCCCGCTAACGGACGGCGTACGTGCGCGGGTGGATGGAGGTCGCAACTGGCTCCGTCGCATACGTGTGAAAGGCGCAGGGTCCGCGTGTAGCCTGCTAGCTGTAGGCGCGGGGAAGCGTGGAGCCTGCTAGCAGTAGGCGCGGGGAAGCGTGTAGCCTGCTAGCAGTAGGCGCGGGGAAGCGAGTTGTCTGCTTGCTTTATAGGCGGTGTTGTGCAGTTGCGGTGTGGGATCAGTGTCGTATAAATGAGCTACGACCTTAAAGATCATAGTTACTTATTACTTTGCTTATTCCTTAACAAATACAGCACTAGTAAAAATATTGTTAGTTGAAGTAGACCATGATCTAGATTCTAGAATATAGTATAGAGTACTTATTATCGCGGAAAACGCGGCAGTATATTTTATAATAATTTAGAACCACAAAATAATCCATAATGAAGTTTAGATAGACAGAGACTTTGTATTACTAATAGTGATTCCAAAGAAATGTACTTATTTTATTACTATGATGCAGGATTCTGAGTTCCATTCACGCTATTATTACAAAAATAATGCCTTTTTTCGCGAGACTGATTCACGAACGCCAAAACTACTGATGCTTCTATAAAATTTTGACAGAAGGTTCCTAAGCAAGCAATAACAAAAGATTTTTTGGAAATTCAACCTTGAAAAATGAAAAATAGAGGTTGTGGGGTAGGTGATGATACAACATTGTCTTTTTGACTAAAAACAGACTCTGTAATAAAAATGATTATTTATAATTTATACCCACTGCAACCTCAAAATCATGGAAAGCGTATAGGCATCCTTTACCTTCAAAACGTCAAAGCTTCAAAGGCACACATTAGACAGACAATCAAGGCGTCATAAACAGCTAGGACCAGACACTAAACAATTATATCTACCACACAAACCATAAAGATCTCTCATCCGGTATGAAACCCAGAAGTTTTCCAGTAGTCGTGGTGAAATCTCTAAATTATCCAAAATGTATCCAGTAGAACACCGAGAGGCTGGCTATCCTGTGCCTATGTTCGAGCGAGGCTTTGCAGATAGATTTCTGGCAGACATGAGCCTCTTAGCTCGCCTCTCCATCGAATCCAAGGCTGATCCGTGACCATTCCGTGACACTTGACTTCACCAGCCCAAATGTGACTATAGTACCTACTTCACACATGGGCAAACCTTAGCTTTGTACAAGGTTAATAGCTATCTCGGTGTGACCACTTTCCTTGCAGCCGCTCTTTCCTTCGAACAGCCCTAAGTAAGGAAACTTCGATTCCCAGCATCTAAAGGCGATCGGTGCATACACCGAGATACAACCTGGAAAGTAGGAGCCAAAGTGAACAGGCTCCTTTTAGGAGTTAATAGACACGTCTGTGCTTTTGTGGTGTTGAATCCCACAAGATTGGCGTGAGACCCAATCGGAGACTGCCTGAAGTGTGAGATTCACATGATCAACGTGGCCTCTCTTTCGAACTGAATTTCTTCCCTACTGGCTTGAGCCACCACTGTGCTGTCAGTGACACCCCTCTGCGAACCCATAGATACCGGACATGTCGCGCGGTCGCGGCAAGACCATGTTCATACAAAAATCACGATTATCCATTTGTGACGATTTTGGATGTTTGTTCCTCAATCACGCCACAACTACCAAACAGATTTGGCTGAAATTTGGAATGGACATAGCTTATACCTTGGATTAATACATAGGCTTCTTTTTATCCCGGAAAAGTTCAGGATTCCTACGGGATTTGTGAAAAATCGATATCCACGCGCGCGAAGCCACGGGCATAATTTAATATCTAATTAATTAATTAAAAATTTTGTTTGGAAACCACTCTACTGCGGGCGAAGCCGCGGGTAAAAGCTAGTATTATTATAAATGTGAACGTTTATACGGATGTTTGTAACTCTTTCACGCAAAAATTACTGAAAGGAGTTTCATGAAATTTAGCACACAGATAGACCCGTAGTAGAGACCATTATCTGGAATAATAATAGGGTACTTATTAGCCCGGAAAACACGAGCAAATCCGCGGCCAAAGCGCTAGTCTATTACTATAATAAAACTCAAAGTGTCTGTTTGTCTGTCCGGGTATCACATAAAAACCCTTGAATGGATTTCGATGAAAATTGGTAAAGTTGTTACTGATACCCTGGATCATATTTTAGACAACTTTTCATCTCGGATAATTAAAAGGTTTTCCAGGAAAACAGGATAAAAGTTTGAATAAGTTAAAACAATTTCCATATGCAAAGCTGCGGGCATCAGCTAGTAAATAATAAAATGTTCTACAAACCTGCCCATAGCCAGTGCAAACTCAATCTCATCTCGTGATCGCTATAACTGTCACGGTGAGGGCATACAATCAATAGTGCACGTAAAAACGTCATCAAATGACAGGTTAATGTCATCTATATCGTATCGAATTTTGTTACGTTATTGGTTAGATACAATGTATCTACGTGAGCTTGCAACTTGCTCCAACAAAGAGCTCTTTCTGTTAGATAATAGATTTTATTTTTCCCCGAATACGAAAGAATAGCTTTCATATTACATACTAGCTTTTGCCCGCAGCTTCGCATACGAAAATTATGTTTTACCTTATTAACACCTCTTACAGAAGAAAATTTAAAAAACGGTGAATTTATATTGAAGTACTTATATTAAGTAATTTATATACTGAAATCCACGATACAATCAAAAAGGATTCCTCTAGGAGCGGGTTTCGAAAAATAAGCGATACTCACATTAATTATTTTTGAAGTGAAACTTCTTTAGAACCGTTAGTGATTTGAAACCGGATGCAACGGAAAAACGACAGGTAAGATAATATAACCGCTAATTTCGTATTTCAATTTAAGTTGTCCGTAGCCCAATGGTCAGGACGTAGACACACAATGCTGATGCCATGATGATGCGCAGGTTCGCGTCTCAGAATATTTCTTTTTTTTAGTTTTATTTTTTTTTAGTTTTATTTTTTTTAGTTTTATTTTTTACTGTTTTTAAATACTTTCAAATGCTCTTTTAAATATTTTCAAAGAATTTATCAACAAAAAATAAGAATTTCATTCTTTCATTCTGTAGATCGACCAGCCGATTATACAGACAGTAAAAATGCTAAGTTGTATTCATAGATGGCGTGAGGAGTAAGATAGAACATTCGTTTTATTGCTAGATAGATTTTAAAAAGTGCTAAGTTGTATTCATAGATGGCGCTTCGATTTATTGCTTTAAGATTCGATTAGAAATAGAATTATTTATAAAATACTGTAATATACATGTTTTATGTATAACGGAACATTGGTTACCAAGCACTCAAAATCTTGTCAGTATAGGTAATTATAAATTGTCAAGTGCATTCTGTAGAGAGACTGCAATTCATGGTGGATCACTAATATTAGTGCACAACAATATGTCTTGTAAAGATCGTAAAGACATTGTTAGTCTTTCTATTGAGCGCACTATTGAACTGGCCTGTGTGGAACTGGAGCGGTTTGTTATAGTTTGCGCGTATCGACCCCCCTCTGGTGATTTTACTATTTTTGAAGATACATTGGAGGATGTACTTAAACGGTTATGTGTTTCTAGAAAAGGATTAGTGATATGTGGCGACTTCAACGTAGACATTTTATCAGATAGTACTATGGCTACTAGGCTACTAAGTTTGTTTAAATGCTTTAATTTAAATCCATTATTCAATGAGCCAACCAGAATAACTGAAACTACAGCTACTTGTTTAGATAATATCTTTTGCAATTGTGAGATTTTAAATAAAGAGATATTCAGTAAGTTGAAGTCAGACCACTGCGGACAAAAAATTTCGTTGTATAATTCAATCACTAAGAAAAAACAAATAATAAAATGTAGACCAATAACTAAAAATAAGATTTCAACTTTTAAAGAAAAAATCCACTCGGAAATGCAAACGCAGTTAACATTACAACAAAGAGATCCAATAAAACTATATAACATTGTCTAATAACATAAATAACGAATTTAATAAAATATTCAAGTTTAAGTATGTAGATCTAGCTAAAAATAGTAAATTTAGTGATTGGGCTACTGTAGGTATTTATAAAAGTAGGAACAGGATGTATGACCTTTACGCCGAGAAACAATACAATTTTTCTCCAACTTTCCAGGAGCACGTGAGAAATTATTCTAAAATATTTAAAATTGTTTGTATTCAGGCGAAATCAATGTACATAAAGAACAAAATTATTAATTCGGATAACAAGATAAAAACCACTTGGAATATAATTAACAGTGAGAACGGTAACGCAAAGTCCTGTGATTTCAATTACGAATTATTGATTAATAATAATATAATCAGTGCTGATAAAGACGTGGCAAGCGAATTTGAAAATCACTTCCGTAATATTCCTATAACATTAACCAGTTCACTAGCTTCTTCACCGACGGAAGCACTTTCTATATTAAAAAATCATATTAATGAATGTAATATTTTATTTGAATTTCAACATATAACCGCTAGAGACTTAATTAAGGCCTTTCAGTCTCTGAAGGTAAAGAATACGGGTGATTTGTGGGGCATCTCGGTGAAAATAATACAGCATATTATAGGTATTATAGCTCCATATTTGGTCGTAGTTTTTAATAAATGTATAGATCTAGGTATCTTTCCAGATCTTATGAAATGCAGCAAAATCATTCCACTTTTTAAAACAGGTGAAAAAACTGATCTTAATAACTATAGACCAGTTTCTGTTTTACCAACCCTTAGTAAAATTTTCGAAAAGATAATATTGAATCAAATGCTAACCCATTTCAACAATAATAAATTATTACATCCTGAGCAATACGGTTTCACTAAAGGCCGTAGTACAACCGATGCCGGGGCTAGGCTATTAAAGCATATATTTGAAGCATGGGAGGCGTCACATAATGCCATAGGAGTATTTTGTGACTTATCTAAGGCATTTGATTGTGTTGAGCACGAAACATTGCTGTTTAAACTTGGCCACTATGGTATAAAAAACAAGGCCCTTAGCTTGATCGCGTCTTATTTGAGTAATAGAATACAAAAAGTCAGCATAAACGATATTAAGTCATCGGGGTCACCGGCTGTGATGGGTGTACCGCAGGGCTCGATCTTGGGTCCGTTTCTTTTTCTGGTATACATTAACGATTTACCACATTATGTAAAGAACCAAGCGGATATTGTACTATTTGCTGATGATACATCACTAATATTTAAGTGTGAAAGGAATAAAGTAAATTTCGACGACGTAAATAGTGCTCTTTCGCATGTATCGCGTTGGTTCACTATCAATAATTTACTATTAAATGCAAAAAAAAACGAAATGTATAGAGTTTGTGCTACCTAATGTTAAAAAAGTCAGCAAATCTCTTAAACTAAATAACGAAACATTGCATATGGAGGAATCGACGGTCTTTTTAGGGGTGACCTTGGATAGTAAACTTCAATGGGGCCCACATATAACAAATCTCGCGACAAAACTCGGTAGGGCTGCTTTTGCTGTTAGGAAAATAAGGCAGTATACAGACGTCGAAACTGCTAGGATGACTTATGTCTTATGCCATCTTGCTGTGGGGCAAAGCAGCCAATATAAAACAAATTTTCATACTCCAGAAACGGGCAGTTAGGGCTATTTATAAACTTAGGTCTCGGGAATCTTTGCGTGAAAAGTTCAAGGAAATAGGTATACTTACAGTAGCTTCCCAGTATATCTTTAACAATGTAGTTTTTATACGGAAGAATATAAACGCGTATAAACAAAATTTTGATATTAATAATCGCCATACGAAAAGAATGCATCAATTAGTTACACCTTCGTTCCGCCTAAGTAAAGTGCAGCGATCTTTCATAGGGCTTGGTATACATTTTTATAATAAAATCCCAAAATTAATACGTGACTTGCCAATAGAAACTTTCAAAAAACGTGTAAAGACACAATTGTTAGGCAAGGGATATTATAGTGTAGACGAGTATTTAAATGACAAAGACGCATGGAAATGACCAGCTCTGCAACCAGTTCCGCTCAGAATAGTAAATACTTTTGTATTATTATCTTTTTTTTGTAATATTTTTTAAAAGATGTGCTGAGGAGTTTCTTTAGGCTTTTCTTCTCCTCCACGATAAAGCACCTTCCGAAAAGCCAAAAAATGACGTGCATAAGTGTATCAGTGATACCTATATGAATAAAATATTTTGACTTTGACTTTGACTTTGATTTATTGCTTTTTCATATCATTATCTTGAAACCAAAATTTTGGAAAGTTTCACTTCTACCACGTGTGAATTGCACACATTTTCTTTTTTTTTTTTTCTTTATCTTGCAAAATTTTGAAAAACTGAAAAACATATGTTCCATTAATTTAAGCAAGGAACATTTGTTGCAAAGAAGCAAATCGGTTGGTGTTTTAAAAATTTTTCATACAAACTTTCATCGCATTTCCCAAGGAAACCTTTTAATTTTCCGGGATAAAAGGTATCCTAAAATATAGCCCGGAGTATTAGTAACAACTTCACCAATTTTCATCGAAATCCAGTCAATGGTTTTCATGTGATGCCAACAAACAACAAACAGACAGTTGAGTTTTATTATAGTACTAGCTGATGCCCGCAGCTTTGCATACGGAAATTATGTTTTAATTTATTCAAACTTTTATCCTGTTTTCCCGCGAACCCTTTTAATTTTCCGGGATGAAAAGTTGTCTAAAATATGACCCAGGGTATCAGTAACAACTTTACCAATTTTCAGCGAAATCCGTTCAAGGGTTTTTATGTGATGCCCGGACAGACAAACAGACACTTTGAGTTATAGTATACGTTTTTTTCAGAATTCCATTATACTTTTCTTTTTTCCTAAATTTATGTCAACCACCACCCGCGCCTTTGTGCCCGCAAAATTATTTAATTAATCTTAGGGGGTAGCCTTCAATAGTAAAAGGTAATATTTGCGAATTACCCATTCAACCGAAGTAATTATGACGGACGATAATTTTCTCAATATTCCGTCATTTTATTGTCTTTATCATTATTATTGTCTTTTGGTGCAAACTGCCAAGTAACTGTCATAAAATTATTACAAGTGTTAATAATTAACAAGAACTCATCCAGAGATTCCGGCCGCATAGATAGGTATATTATTAAACACGGTCGTTATGGGAAAACTTAGCTGCCGTGCCGTACCGTATCGTCCATTGGAAAACATATCACAAGATACATAGATAGGTAAATGTCGCATCAATCATCGCAAAGTACCAGGCGCCTATCCGTTGCTAGGAGGTTGATGTGATCGCGTCATAGCGTGTCATAGCCACACACCCAAAGTAACGCCATATAGACAGATACTTATCAGCGTACATAATATGAACAAGTAATTTATGTGAGTCGCATCTTATCGTAACTCGTCACATTACACGATAGTTTTATTTTACTACATAGGTAATAGGTACGTGGGTACTATAATAATTTAAGAGAGAAGATGGCTTCTTATTTTTCGCTCTAAAAAGACGCTTTTCATAGACCTCAATTTTGCCGACGATAATTAAACCAAAACCAAATTTTTGTAAAATTCAAAATTGTAAAAAAAACAAATACATACATGAAAAATTAATGTGGTAATCATTATGTCATGGGTGGTATCGATCGGCGATAATTTTTAAATTTTTATCAATTGCCTATCGGTATCGCTATGGTATTGGCAGAAGTATTATATATTCTGTGGCAGAAGTGTGTATCGATGCATCCCTTGTTATGACATTGTCATTGTCACATAGTCTAATGCTGTCCATACACGATCAAGTATACTTGTCAGGTTTGCAGCGGACCAGACGCGGCATCCAGTAAACTTGACGGTGTATGGCCACGGCATGGCTATCTGTCCTGTATATAGCTATCTCATGCAGACTGGATGCCGCGTCAAGTCAAACTGAAAATTTGACAAGTATACTTGATCATGTATCGCTAGCTTTAAATATAAGCAGGCGCGGTCTGTAGTTGGATGGGTGACCGCCAATGGCAAAAATATTTTTTTTTCGTCAGTCCCGGCTATTGTCGTAAAATTTCCGATATTAGGGTTAGCACTAACTCCTCCACCATTGACACTTGGAGGCTGGAGTAACATAATAGAGTATGCTGGATGCTCTAAGCCTCCTCAAGAGGAGAGACACGTGCTCAGTAGTGGACCATTAATGGGTTGTAGCCAAGGACTTACGCACACACACGTTTTTTTTTGGGACCGCTTTTATATGGCAGGTCGGATTTTTGAAAATCATATTATTTCTCTAGTTATTAGCGGAGAAAATCTCAATGTTCTAAGATTGGACATTTTATCAATATATCGGTAGGTAGGTACATAAATGTACATTGTCGTCAGTACAATCTGTGATAGAGTACAATAGACAAATGACAGGCGACTGTCGTCATAATGGCAGTCAATTGATAGATTCGACATTGATTAGTAATAATTGACGTCACAACTTACAATACGTCAACCAGCCCCGCCCCGGTTGGTTGTCGTAACCTATGATATGGTAACTAACTACCAATTAAGACTATTTGTTTGATGTCACGTCACATGCTCTTAATATTCAATATCTTAAAACAAATAATTTTATCAGCAGGTCAGTACTTACAAATACCTAGCTACAGATAAAATATAGTAGGCAATTTTCCTATAATAAAGATGGATTTTTCCTAAGCTCAGAAGTACCTAGAATCGGAAAGAAAAGTAGGTATTACTTATACCCTTGACTTAAACTTCAGCTTACCTAATCCCAAAACATCCGATAAATAGTTTATTTCAATTCATGAAACGCCTCAAAAGCATGTTTTTTACAAAAAAAAAGAATGAAACGATTCCTCTGCTCTATGATCAGTATAAACTATGAACTAAAAAGAAAAATAACACAAAACCTCTCGTAAATATCATACTTAACTTCTTAGCAACAGAGATTAAATTCGTCTGTCCAATCCTAGCCTAGACTATAGAAGTGTACAGATTGTTCGAATTTCAATTTAGTTCGGCAACGGAAGGGGCGTGGTGGCCGCTGGGCGGGGCGCGGGAAGGAGATAGGACATCGCGGATGTTCGTAATTCAAACGCAGCTGTTCAACGCCGCGTCAATTTTGGAACAGATTATAAAGATTACACAGATTACGATTTAAATTCCGCAGTTCAACTGCATCTGTCTCCGGACAGATTAATAATACCTGCTCAGAATTGGGGCGAGGAAAACGGTTTTTTTGAATAAGTAGGTAAGAACTCGCTGTGAATTCTGAAATAAAAAAAAAGATTAAAATAATCAGAATACTATTTGCACTGAATAGTTCGGGATACGGCAGTTCTGTTTAAGATTAAAATAATTAAAACAAATAACATTTTCCTACGATTCGTAGACACTGTAGACAGTGGTTTAGGGACAAACTTAAATAGATTATGTAGATATAAGTAGGTATATAGAAGGTAAGCCGTAAGAAATACCTACGTAGGTGGGTAACTGGGTACCAATTGATATTTTTAAACACAAGTAGAAAGCATTAAATTAATAGTTAAACCATTTATCGTTAACCATCGTAAAATTAGCAATGGTAATATTCTAATAGCGGTTATTTATGAAGTAAGTAGTTACCGCCCACGGGTGTCTCGCACCTCGGTTAAGCTGAACCATGAATTGAACCTCCCACGCGTTTCACGGAATAAATTATTGCCGGTTAATATAAACATTAAACTACATAGGGTTGTCAACAAATACTAAAAAGCTTTGCGGTGTGTCTAGTCGTACAACAAGGTTAAATATTATTTTTCATAAAATTCATCCTCACGTTACCTGTAGGGGAGGTACCCTGAAAAAAAATGTTTTTCAATATTTTATTCTACGATTCTGTAGTTTAAGTAAATATGTATATCCATGCCAAATTGCAGCTTTCTAGCACTAAGGTTCTCGGCGCTTACTTCGGAACCCTAATAAAAATGAGCTAAGCGCGTGTTTTGTTAGGCCACGTGCAAGTAGTTCCGTATTTCCGTAATACAACTATGTTTTTTGCCTAAGTACATTGGCTATTACTTGTTAACTTACAACCCCTATGTAGTCGTGAAATTTTTCCTTTTAAATTTATCATATAGGTAGGTACCTATTTCCGTGATATTTTTCACATGTCCAATGGGACACTTGACTCTAACCAAAATTAGCACTTTAAATGAATGAATAACTGAATCGAAATGGTCTCAGCAGACCCCTAATATTTTTCACAGAGCTTTTCAACGAGACTCTATACTATGGGGTGGACGAGAAAGAGCAGAAGAGAGGTTATTAACTGAGTCTACAATAAGGCAGCCGAAACACGTCAAAAAATATGTATTTCATAGTCTTATAACGCTTCACACTCATAGCCCCACACTAGGATTCCCTGTGTCGTGGTTGCCATGGACAACACACAAGACAAGAAAACACACCCAGACTGAGAACAGAAATTCAAACACCATTCAAATTTCCGCCTCGCCGGGAATCGAACCCAGGACCCTCGGTGCGGCGGTCCGGCATGGTAACCATTGCGGCCATCTACCAAAATGGTGGTACCTACAGCTGAAGACACCTACCATGCATAGTATGCAATATACCATAATCAAACTTCCACTTAGTTGAGCAACTTCCAACAATCTTCGTCCATTGTTCAGATTAACTTAGGTAGAGTCTAGAGTTGCCAACAGTCCTGTTTTCCCAGTACATGTCCTAGTTTTTGTAGTGTCCTGAGGCGTCCTGAATAGTTTTTCAGCAGCGTCCTGGGTTTTTAAATATTAAAATTCGCGCGCCTCTTTTAAAATTCTTACGTTACGGGCTCACTAAAGAATATGATTATTTTAATTACTTCAATTTTATTTTACCTATTTTCACTAGATATTAACATAACTATTGCAACTCTGTTACTGCGTCCTGTTTTCAAACTGAATTATTCTGGTTTCTCCAACTTCAAATCCTAGTTTTTAAAGAGGTTGCCAACCCTAACTTAGACTAGATAAATCAGTATGCGAGTTGGATACTCGTATAAATACGCTGCGCTCGGTGAACGGTCAACTTACCCTGATGATGCTCCGTTTCGGGGCGAAACACGTGTTGATGCTGGTATATATGTTGGCATATACTTTTAATTATTGTAGTGCATGTTTCCGTTGTAGGAAGGAGGGAGGTGCCGCGCATGTCTTAAAGTATATACCATCATACATGTTAACCGCGGATTGTTGCAAAGTACACTAATATTAACTTAATTACATGTAATAAGAACTAACGTTCTGTCCATGGCTTTGCCCATGTTTTTCGGGATAGTCATTGTCTACCTGTGTACTAGGGCTTGAATATCGGAATCTCGGAATATCGGAATCTCGGAACGTGAAATCCGATATTACAATTCCGTTACTGAGTGATCCGATATCATAATATCGAAATTAGTAATTTTTTGATTTGAATTTAAACAAAATGATTTTAATGCGTGCCACACAGTATATGTACAAAGTAGGGCTTGTAATATCGGAAGGTTTTCAATTCCGATATTGATTTTCGATATTAGATCTCAATATCGGAATTCCGATATTGATATCGGAATTGTACAAATACTTAATAAATTGCGAATGTTAGTAAAAAAGTTGGATTAAGTACAATAAAAACATATTTTAAACACAATTCTTTAATTTAGTACACAACTTAGCAAGTTTACGAATCCAACTGCATACTAAATGAAGCGATATTTTGTCCGTTTTGCGAATAACTACTTACTATTGACCTAATCCACAAGCTCAGAGTAGCGCAGCGGGCTATGGAGAGGGCAATCCTCGGTATTTCTCTACGTGATCGCATCATAAATGAGGAGTCATTTATGATGCGATCATGTAGAGAAATACCGAATCATGCATCCGTAGACGAAGAAGGGTAACCGACATAGCTCAAAGAATTAGCTGGCTGAAGTGGCAATGGGCTGGCCACATAGTGCGAAGGACCGATAACCGTTGGGGAAGAAAGGTCCGCGAATGGCGTCCAGGTCTCGGAAAAAGGAACATAGGACGCCCCCCGACCAGGTGGACTGACGACATTAAGAAGACAGCGGGCATCCGCTGGATTCAGGAGGCTCAGGACCGGTTAGTGTGGCGCAAGTTATGGGAGGCCTATGTCCAGCAGTGGACCTCTAAGGGTTGATGGATGGGATAGAATGGATTGTTTATCCCATTACTGTAGAAGTCTTCGGACTGGAGACGATGAAGTCGGCAAAATCGTTTTGTACTGCCACTCGGGTGTTGAACTTAAATAATTGTCAAAATTTTGAAAAAAAAAGAAATCTGTTGGGGCAAGGTCCGGTGAGTACGGTGGGTGAAGGAGAGCTTCCAGCTGTAACTCTTGTAGCTTTGCGATGATCTGGGGTGTTGTCGTGGTGAAGCAATGGGGAAGAGCGCTTGATCAGTCTTAGTTGTTGAATTGCGGCATTATGCAGGCAGTGTTGGACCCGTAAAAGTCGTTAATGTTTCGTGTTTTTTGCGCAGCGGTATTTTTACGTAGGAAATTTCATATTCGAAAATTGTACACAGTTTCAGTTTATCAACATAGTATAAAACACTATTTAAACAAATGACTGAATTTGAATTTAAAATAATACGGCTTCCAAATAAAATTTATTTGAATTTCGAATTGTGCGCCACTCCACAGATAATTAAATCTGAAAATACTGGTTATAAAGTCTCCAATTACATAGGTATATGTAATATATAAAATTATATTAAAATCTGTTAGTTTGATATAAAAAAAATACTGATTCCGATATTACGATATCGGACCACTCAGTATCGGAATTGTAATATCGGATCAAATGGTCCGAGATTCCGATATTACGAGATTCCGAGATTCCGATATTCAAGCCCTAGTACAAAGTTTCATGAATATCCTCTCAGTGGTTTTTTCGTAAAAGAAATAAACAAACATCCACACATCCTCAAATACTTTTACATTAATAATAATACTAGCTGTTGCCCGCAGCTTTGCATACGGAAATTATGTTTTAACTTATTCAAACTGTTATCCTGTTTTCCCGGAAAATCTTTTAATTTTCTGGGATGAAAAGTCTAAAATATGACCCAGGGTATCAGTAACATCTTTACCAATTTTCATCGAAATCCGTTCAAGATTTTTTATGTGATGCCCGGACAGACACACCGTGTATATTAGTAGGATAGGATAGGTAGAGTTCCTTACACGATATACTCGTATTTTGTGCGCATGAGTGTTTTTTTTATTATGGGATAAGAAAGTGATATATTATCATGATTGTTCAGTTATTGATTAAATGCTTTACCTATTGATTGATCAGTTATATTTGTTAAGTAAACCATTGAAGTATTTAGGTATTGTTGGCGTACACCGTGGTAAGATTGGGGAAATAAATATTAACTTCACTATAAAAAAATAAAAAAATCATGAGAGGTGTCAAGGGACACCCGGATGGAACGAAGTTCCTTTCGATTTAAGTATTGTTTTTTGTACAGCGCCATCTCTGTAAAACTCTCTGAATCACTTCAAAAAAAGTGTCGTCATTCGTAAGAATCAAAAAGTGTCGTAATTTTCCGTCTAGCCCTCTTTCACAACGCGCGATAAGGAACTTCGTTCCAAAATGCTTAATGCAAGGAATCAAATATTAGCTTTTGTTTGATAAATATTTTTACAGACACTATCTATCACTGTTGTACCTACCTCAAGGTATGAAGGATAGAGGTAGAGAAGAACCGACTCATGTCGCACCCTCAGTGGAATAAAACCATAAGTCGTGTTACTTTGAATTTTAGTTATTAATATGATTGGGAAGAGGGACAAAAGCTGCATATGCTCAATTTTTTTCAAATTTTTATCATTAATCTTGACGGTTCTGTGCAAGAAATCGTAATGTAAATTCCTTTAACTACTTACTGATATTTTAACAGTTTTTTTCTCTCCTGTAAAATTGCAATTTTTATCTTATGCTTCTTTCCACTGAGGGTACGATATGGGGGAAAGTTGAAAAAGCCAGCTAGCTATAAGTAGTAAACTGGCGCTAGCGTAGACAAAAAGTATGTATTAATGTAGCGGTTTTTGACGGATTGAAGTTACACAGTGACAGTCCTGTATACCAAACTTCAATTGTTTATGTAGTCCTTTACCCTGTTGCTACCGTGGCGCCACCAATTTAACACAGTTTGACCATTGAAGTATTATTACTAGCGTATAGAACCGACATCGCGAACACCATGTATATACCAATGCATTGGCGCCACGTGGCTTCAATCTTCAATGGATTCGTTCGATTTTGAAAGGAGAACGGGGGCTCAATTTTGAAAATGGAACCTCCCGGGCGGGACACACATTTTGTTCGAAATGTCTTTTCTATGACATTATACTTCAATGAGTTTGACGGACACTTTTGCACAACAGTCATTTCTCCTTTACCTCAATACTCCAAGCCTCAAGGTCATTAGGTCGTTGATTCAGAACTGTTACAAATTAATGCAATTGTGACAAAAAACTAATAGCACTGCAGTTTAGCCAGAGTAAACATTGAGTGAACTAAATTTAAACGCCACTTGATTTTATTTTTATCAATATCTCACACCGACATAGACAACCAACATTTAAATTTTGAAAAAAAAAAAACATTTCAAAAAACATTTTTCAAAAATTCAAGCTGACATGACGTGACATCCCGTGTCTCTTAATTTTATAATTTATACCTCATACCCTCTCTTTTTAAGTTTTACAAGACAGGAAAAAATATAAATTAAAAATAATGTTTTAGCACACTATAACAATTTTCAGGTCAATTAGAATTAATTATAATTTCAATTTTTTAAACGTACAGATACACTTTCTACATTACATTATTTATAATTAGTATTTTCCAAATTACAAAAACATGATTTTACATGGATTTACTAAGTAGTAAGTACCTATTTAAAGTATTTTTTTCTTTAAAAAAAACCTTTTTTTGTATAATACTATAACTCCCAACCTACCAGCTACCAAACCAAGAGATTATTATTATGTTTGCGCATGTAACGGCCCTTCAATAACCATGTATGGAAGTCAGTACCTCAGGTAATTACATCAGGGACGCAACAGATAACGAAATCTCATTTTCTAATTCGATTAACAAGCAATTCGGTGGACTGCGCCGTTTTAAATCGATTAATTTATGCCCACCGCGAGCACGAGATGTTATCGCAGACCGTTTTGTCGACGACACCGATCAATGCATAATCTTTATTTAATTTCAATACATCTACTTACTCATGCACTCCTAGTACTTTTGTTTTATAATAGCAACACAATAGATAATCCCCCTTTATTCATAAAAAACAAACAAAGTTATGACTTAGTTAGGGATAAAAGTGTTTTTGTTCTTTTCACTTTTATTATGAAAAACAATAAAGATAAACCATGATGATATAGGTTTGTGTATGGCCGTTACAGTCATTAAGAAACAAAAGAAAATAAAGTTAATTTCTGTTGTATGTAATACTGACATTTCGTCAATATCTCATCTTCCTTCGGAATCAGCCGTAAGTTTGATTTGTGAGATTACAAGATAATCTCTGACCTTTGGGACATGTCGATACTGACGTGACGGCTCTTGAATAAAAACGTAATTAGAATCTATCGCATTGTATTTTTCGTTAAACGTTAAAAAAGTAAAAATGAAAGTCTACTTAAGTATCGTTTGAAAAAGTAGGTACTAAAGCATAATAGAATATTGAAAGAGAGAAGTATAAAGAGTTTCCAGATTTAATACTCAATATTTCATTACTTCACTATTTTCATAGACCCTATTTAGTATATATAAAAGATTTCAAGCAGTTACAGCAATTAGTTATTAATTATTTCTAGCAGGTCTCAGTAGATTCAGTAGCCAGTAAGCCTTCAAAATTATTTTTCAACTAGCTCTCTAATTTTCCGGGATAACAAGTAATTTTTGCATAAAAGAGCAACACACATCTATTAAACTATAAACTTTCATTTCACATTTTATAATATTAGTAGGATAAGTAATTACGCAGGTTTTTTTAACGTGATAACGTTTATAAAGACGATGAGCCTGAGAGGCATTCACGAAAACCGAGTAACGTCACGGAAGCACGCGCAGCATTAGAGAGAGAGGCACGCTAGACCGGCCGTCTCTCTCCCACTCAAGCGTAATCGGTCCGCTTGGAAGAAAATCTACAATAGCGTCATCTCTGTTTATAGGTATGAACTACTTGAAAGAACTTTACACAGTACATCGACTCGGACTTTAGTTGTAGTCAAGAAAATCACAGATGTCGCGCAGCTCCTGATATTTAAAACGATTTAAACCAAATTTTCAACTCAAATATGTTTAAAATCGTATAGTTAGTATGAAATTTAATAATATAATCTAGCTAGATACGCGGGTCGCGGTGGCGCGTCAAGCCATGTTCAAGCTGACACAACTGGCGAGTAGCACCGCGGCTCCGTGCGTAGGGCTTCCATTACGTTCTTACATTACATTATTTATATCATAAATTATTCTTCTACGAAATAGACGTTATCACGTAAAACCATTGTCCGTAAACCGACTTTACAGACAACCAATTTTTCTGAAGGTTTTCTGAGTAACAACTTAGAAAATCAACTTCGGACCCAGTTGGCAGTTAAATCGCATCTTACTATAATAATTAATCCATTTTAGAAGTCTTCTCGCACCATAGCATCTTCCGACGTTTGGCCACTACATGTGACCACTACACTTTATAAACATTAAAAACCCTCCGATCCCACACACGACGACCTCAAACGTTTTTGGAGCTACAGTGCAAAGTTGGGTTTATTTATTTTACAGTGTATTAAAAAAATACATATTTTTTTGTGTTTGTTGTCTTTACAAAAGTAAGATAGTAAAAATCTTATGTTTATCGTTCAAAAATTATTTTACCTTTTAAAGTTAGAATTAATCTGTAATCTGAAATTTTAACGAAAAAAACCGACTTCAAATGAATACATACTTACTTTCCACTAAAAAAAGAATCATCGAAATCGGTTGGCGTGATATTGAGGTATTCGTCCATTTGTCGCGCACATACTTAATGCTTTTTAAGAGTTATATGGTTTTCTCATGGATGCCATTGTCAGATCTCGCTCAAAAAGTGGGCATGACAAGCACCAGCTTTCGATTAAAAAAGAATCATCAAAATCGGTTCACCCAGTCGAAAATTCTGAAGTAACAAACATAAAAAAATACAGTTGAATTTAGAACTTCCTCCTTTTTTAAAGTCGATTAAAAATAAGAAAATTGGGAAAATTTAATATAATGAGTTATTTTTTTGTGTGTAAACAACAACATTTAATTAATTTTATTAATTAAGAAACTACGTTTAGTTAAATTATGTATCAGGACAACATAAGTAACAATGTTTAGGTACTTTTAATATCGCGTTATATAAACTCGGGACCATGTACGTAATTAATGTCACTACAGTGGATTAATTTACATTAAATCAGAGGTTTTAAGATAGCTTCCTCCGTCTTGGAGTTTAACTAATTGGATTAAATCCACAGTTTTTTACTACTACCATAAAAAGTAAATTTAATTTATGTAAAATTAAGCGATCTTATCTCGGGCCGTTTTGTCGTAGCCATCGCCAGTCTGTTTGGCTCAATAAATGAATACGAATTTATAAACATTCTCTAGATTCATGAACTCCTGGTACCTACTAGATACAAGCAATTCCGTAATAGTTTTTAGAGGAGGAGGAAGTGAATTGGACTCATTCCGTCACTTGGAAAAAGTGCGATTTTAAACTATTATAGTATACTAGCTGACCCGGCAGACGTTGTTCTGCAACATACAAACTTTTATTCCCTATTTCACCCCCTTGAGGGTTGAATTTTGAAAAATCCTTCCTTGATGGATGCCTTACTTATAAGAAGAAGAGGATCTCGTATTCTGTTATTCTAACGGTTTTCAATATTTTGGTTTAGAGATTGTACGTATAACCCAATGATATTTAAAAACTACACACACACGTTTATCTTTTGTTTCACTACACCAATCACACTACAATAATACACGAAGGCATTTTAACGTAGTATGTCAAATGTCAAGCACTTCTGACAACAACAAAACTGCCTATCGTCTTGTATTGACAGAGCAACTACGAGCAGACGAGGTCAATTGACCGCTCTTACATTACAATCTTCATCTTCAGCGCGCTAGTGACATATCTACCTCTTTTTTACTTATAATATCATTGGTGTAACTCGGGTAAATGGCATACATCACAATCCATAACAATTTGATGGATTGAGAAATCACAGTCATTTGATTGTACGTGTAACCTTCGCCATTCTTAAGTAATCCGTGACGAGGTAGCTCTACAATAATTACCATCTTTACATCCGTATTCTACTTTTAAATAAAAAAAACTGTACTAGACCTCACAGAATCGATATAACGACTCGAGCAATCAATTTTAATTCGATCATAAACATAATCAAGTTATCGATTCACACTGGAGCAAGCGACGCGTTCGCGGCGTCGACCGGCCGGCACATACAGACTTCAATTTATTATAAATTCAAATTATACAAGTTCCGTTGAGAGAAATATGCAAAAGGTATGTTGAGGTATCGACGGATTTCAATGTTTCTGATATTTACGTAATAATCGGATGTCGTCAATATTATTATGTTTTACAAAAGTTCTGCGTGAACTTCGGATGAGTCGGGCCTAGATTTTCCGTATCGCAGATGACTTAGGATAGGAGAATGTATTAATGTTTCTCATATAGGTATTCTGTTAAAAATCGAGTTCCCTGCTCTCTTCGTCTTGATGATTCGTCGTGATGCTTTGTTGCTATCAGTATATATATCAGTGGGTAGGTAAAGTCACGAGCCATGATTGTCCCACTGCTGGGCTCGGTTCTTCTCTTGTACCTACGTCTCGTTGTACGGATTAAGATGAAACTTGGTCCCATACCATGTAGACTATGGTCCAGGCTTAAAAAATAGGGAACATTATCCCGTATAACGTTCTCGTAGGATGATTACAACGTTTATACTTGTATGTTTGTGAAACCACTCTTCCACGAGTGAAGCAGGCGGAATCTAGTTTGATATAAAAAATTGTTTTTTTTTTTTGCTGGCTACTTTTTCTATTATCAAGTGGAACGTGTTAGTAGCTACCGGTGATATCCATAAAGATCTATTCATAGTGACCAGTCGCGGCTGTCTGACACGGCCCCCCAGCGCGAGGGTCTGGCAAGGTCGAACCTCGGGACTACAAGACTACTGCCATTGCCTTAAGTATTAGGGATATAAAAGAAAATAGATAAAGATGGTTACAAAGACAAATAAGATACTAAGCTTTAAGTTTGTGGATTTTTCACTCCAACTACCCTTTTGTAGAATATGAACCCTCGGACTCTACTTTCTTACGAAAGATTTTGTTTGTGGCCCGGCCCTACAACGTCTAAAATACTAACATTATCTTGATTCTTGACATAAATCGAAGTAAATTAAAGATTTTTTATGCTATAAAACATTACGTAAGAACGAATTTACCAATACATTTTCATTTTTGGTATGGTATAATTTTTCAAAAACTGAAATGAGTCGGTGAATATCGATTGTTTGACTCGCTCTTGCGACTAATTCTACATACGGACCGATATATTACACGGACTTATTGTCGATCAGTCAGTAGTTCGAGTGAGCTGTCAACGTCAGTAGTATGCAAATACTGGCCGCAATATACCAACCGCAACTGTGCATCGCTGAACTTAATTTCGTAGTCTACCAATGATATTTATAAGTAAAAAAGAGGTAGACATGTCACTAGCGCCGAAAATGAAGATCGTAAGAGCAGTCAATTGACCTCGGCTGCTCGTAGTCGCTCTGTCATTACAGACGGTAGGCAGTTTTTGTTGTTGTCAGAAGTTCTTGACATTTGTCATACAACGTTAAAATGCCTTCGTGTATTATTGTAGTGTGATTGGTGTAGTGAAACAAAAGATAAACGTGTGTGTGTTGTTGCTCTTTTCGGAACAAATTTTTGGTTGAATTGTAAGGGCATGACGTATCTATAGTTTTTAAATACCATTGTAGTCTACTTTAAAAATTGACGTGCCCACAAAAATTTATTGTTACAACTTGTAAAGTAGAAATATTTATTTTTTTATTTTATTCAAAAGAACATGAAGTGGAAATGGTCTATGTATATCTACTTATTGAATATAAAATGTTTTTAATTGCCACTTACAAGTTTAAACAATAATATAACGTGCTTGATTAATAAGAGAGCTATAATGGGTGTTAGCAATAAGACAGGGTTCTTAATCCATCTGAATCACCGAAAAAAAATAAATTATGTATGCATATTTGAAGATATTAGTCATCACGGAAAATAATTAACTATTAGGTATAATGAATTCAACTAAAAATAAATTTTAATTATCCATCCATCAAATCAAATCTATCCGCGGCTATTCATTCTATCTAAGTTAATGACGATAACAAAGAGGTCTCAGTGTGAGGCCTCGGTCCCGTCTCCAAACGGAGGTACCATATCACGCTGCGCCGCGCCCGGGCGTCCGCTACCGTGCGCCCCCCGCCGTTAGTACATAGTCTTAACTTTTATTTTACACTGAAGGCTTTTCGTGGAGTTCCTGTGTTTTAGGGTAATTACATACGAGCGGCATAGTTGCGTTTTATGTCAACATGCCCAATGCCAATGCCCCTTATTTCAGCGTAGTACAAATATTAAGAGTTTTGGTGTAAGATTAGTTACAAAGGAGTGCTGTAAGATTTTACATAGATATTAAGTACGTGTTATCCTACTTCCTTCCTACTAAATATAAATGTGAAAGTTACTGAACTGCAAGAATTACTGAACAGATTTTCATGTTTAGCACACAGATAGACGATGATCTGGACATAAGATACTCATTATTCCGGAATACGCAGGCAAAGCCACGGGCAGAGCGCTAGTCTTTAATTACTAGTTACAATAACAACCCTTACCTATGTAATGTTTGATTTCAATAGAACACTTTAATTAAGAACGGTACGTAAACATCCTCAACACTTGAATTAGATCAACAAAAAGTCCTCCGTGTGTAAGGGCCCTTAAACTTAACCATGATATTCAAATATTGTAAACAACGGAGGGCTGGAAACCACTTTCGACGCAATACGAGGGAAGCGTGAACTCCTATATTAGAAGAGTTTTTTGTTCTCAAAGTCAAACCGAGTAGCTGTTTAATCGAATCGGACATCAAAGATACAAAGTTCTTACAAATAAATAACCGGTAAAGCATGAATCGTATGTGTAGTAATACTGAGCCTACTGCGGTATTTGAGTACGAACAATGATGTTTAAAAAACTATAGATACGTCATGCCCTTACAAATCAACCAAAAAATATGTTCCGCAAAGAGCTACAACACACACACGTTTATCTTTTGTTTCACTACACCAATCACACTACAATAATACACGAAGGCATTTTAACGTTGTATGTCAAATCTCAAGCACTTCTGACAACAACAAAATTGCCTATCGTATTGTAATGACAGAGCGACTACGAGCAGACAGAGGTCAATTGACCGCTCTTACGATCTTCATCTTTGGCGCGCTAGTGACATATCTACCTCTTTTTTACTTACAATATCATTGAGTACGAACGGATTTTTTATTTTATATGAGATTTAATTAATGCTGCACACTAATAGCCAAACAGTAAGATTCCCTGTGTCGTGGGCAACACTCAAAGGCACTCAAAGGGACACACACCCAGACCGAGAACATAAATTCAAACTCATTCAAATATTTGCCTCGCTGGGAATCGAGCCTAGGACCCTTCGAAAGGCGCGGTCCGGCATAGTAACAAATCTAGAGTACGTTTTACGTCAAGTCCGCTGCAAACTTGACAAGTATACTTGATCGTGTATGGCCAGCATAAAAGTTCCCTTCGCTGTCCTAAGTATCTTATTATAGCATAATAATGTATAGGTAGCGAGAGGTAAGAGTTTTCTGTTACTTCTCTACGTCAAGCACACAGTAATTAAAACATCTTTCCATCTTCCTAGCGAGCCAACAATTTGCGGCGATGCTCTCATTCTTATCATCATCATTTGGGGGATGATGCTCTCATTCTTATTATTTGTGGGTATTAATGAGTTGACTATTTCCCATCTAATGGTTCGCATACGCTAGCTATAACATAAAAAATTAACATTATTCTACCTCTGCAATTAGAACATTGAACTGTCATACCTGTTAATTATTCCCACGTTGAATCGTACAGTTCTCATGCTTTAATTACATATTCACATAGTTTAGGCTGTTAAAAATGTCGGTCGCATAAAAAAACTTCACTTGGTCACCCGAATGTCACACGGGGAAGACTGACAGGTTTTTATAAGCCTTGCGGTTAGGGTTCTTATCGGAACCGCTGATTTCGTCTCCTTATGCAACAGAAGCTGGGTATTAATATAGTAAAAAAATCGATATAAAAACTCTCATTCTCGATCGCGTCGAAGTCGATTTGACAACTTGATGAACACGTTTCTGCTTCGACATTTTAGAATTTGACGGAACCTTGTGGGTGGTCTGAGCGTGCACGATATTTTTTCTTTGTTCTTATTTTGTTTTTATTTTTTTTCATTTTGACATCGGGCGATGACTAACAGCCTTTGATAGCAAGCCATCAACATGGCGTGATAATTGCTGACACAATTTTTACTCCGTATACTAAGTATACAGAAATACCTAAGTACACTTAACCTAGAGAGGCTGCGGAATATGTTACTCATAAATAAAATGTAAGATGCAAATCTTTTTGAATATGCTCTAGTGAAAGTGCTAAAAATAAATAAAATAGACTAAAAATTTTTTATCTCAGGTCTAAAACTATGGACGGCAAAGTAACCCCGACGCGTTGCCACCCTAGTTCGTGGCGTTCGAAAACGAAGCGTTAGACAAAATGGCGGAGAGACTCTCGCAGAGGACTGTCAGTGATTTAAACGTATCGTGTGTGACGGAATGAACGTTCGGACAGTATGGTGACTCTGATGCCGTGTAGCTACCTCGGCGGGGCTTCCCCGCGCTGCAGCCTCGAGCACGCCGAACCAAAGGTCAGAATTACTTCTGAAATAAGCTCCACCTTTCTTCACAAGTATCTGTAAAACCGGTCACTCTTTATTTCACTTTTTTACCAATTAAGTAGTTATTTTCTTTAGTTGGACTTAGAGCATCTATTCACTACGAAGACACTAATTCTCCATAATATGTTTTCGAAATAACAGACCACGTTGTTACAATCAAAAATACTAAGAGAAACGAAATTTAAATTTTAGGAATGTCAAAGCAATAAGATCAGTACCCTAATTCACGTAACTTTAAGACGCATCGATTAAGTTGCAGTGACGCTGCAATCAAGTTGGAGTGACGCTACAATCAAGTTGAAGTTTGGCGTCTAAACCGTATTGTCATAATTTTTTGACTGCGCGTCAACTGCACGCCAACTGCACGCAAACTGCATGTGAACTTCACTTCTCCTGCACGCCTGTCAAACTTTATGAGACTTCAAACTTCAAAAGTTTATGAGAATACCAATCAAACTGCGATCGGGAACACGCTATCTTGACGCGCATTATCAGAATACCTTTTTGTGACGTGAGCGCGCTTGAGACGCGCTCGCGTGACGCGAGCGTGTTTGACAGCGCAAGAGAATACGGAAAGTGTCATTTTGATCGGAACGTCGCTGCAACTGCACTGCAATCGAACTTCTTAAGTTACGTGAATTACCCTGCTGGTAAGTAAATGCTCTAAGTCCTTGGATTGTTGATCATGTTCTAAGGAAAATGTTAAGGGTCGTGAAAACATCACATGTTATTATGGGTACGTCGATCAACAATCCAAAACATAGTACATTGTATAACGCACGCTTAGACACAAGGCTTAGAACTATTGGCACGCGCGTCCCTGAAGACCTACTTATCTTCTTCACTTCACGTTTTAAATGATTCGTAGCTAAGATCAAAGATGTCATTGACATTGATTTTCAACCCTATTTAAATAAATGTACTTTAATTATTCCATGACGGTCAAATGTATCGGCCTAGTCTTCATTCGAAACGCGCCGCGTAAATAGCTTTGTTCCAAAATTAATTTATTTTTAAGAATTTTTAACCAATATATTGCATAAATATGCACGTCTATGCACTGTCTGCATGCACATGCACAGCTTTCGTATGCTTATCTTAACATAGCTTAGCTGTGTAATTGCACGGCGAATGTTTATTATATTATTATAGACTGTTTATTTTAACTGTTTTATCAGTATAACGACCACACGGTTAGTATTAATTCCAGTTACCCTTTATCTGTAGGTACCTGTACGTTACGTCATGTAAGTAACACCGAATTTTATTGTTAAGTACATGTGAATAGAGTGTCCACACGTTTGGTTTTGTGAAAATTAAAATAAAATGTGTTTTACTTTTTGGGAGATAGGCATGGATAGGGATATCATGGTGGATAGGCGTTTTAATAAATAATTAATCTGATCAGTTTGTTTTAAAATTCAATTTTATCTAATAGCGTTGTTACTTAGTATATCATTCATCTGAGTATATTAGTTCACATTACGGTTTCAGATTTTTATTTCTCAAAAGAATTTTACAATTCACTTACAGAGAAATAACAAGTATATAGATACTTATTAATATACAATGGTATGCCGCTAGGCGTAGTTAACAAATAATTTAACTAACACAATCTTACAAAACATAACCATACCAAACAAAACAAAATGAAATGAGGGTAGTTATGAGAACACACAAGCCAAAGCAAGGAAGATAAGGTTGCGGCCAACATGTAGCGGATGACGGTTCAAGAATAGTTTACACTGAATAGTTGTTATTTTAATGGTAAGTTTACGATATGTGCGTTTTATTTATCTATTCTCGTATAGTTGTATGTGTGTGTGTGTTTAAATGTGTGTGGTGTGTGACATTCCAATAAATTACTCAAATTCGTTCATCAAATGGAACTACCGTCCCATATTGTTCTCGCGGTCATGGTCACCCTACACAAACAAGTGTGTGGACAAACTGTTTATGTTCTCCGAGTACGTCTGGAGCTCATGTTTCCCATTCATACGTTTATCTTTAGGGGCCATTAAAAAGTCGTAACAACGAGTCGCCTACCTACGGGACAGTGCGTCGTTAGCCACATGACACCAGGCGATCATGGGTGTAGAGTCGGTTTTCAGGCAAGACAGTTTTGGAATGTCGCGTTATCAATAATTGGTTTTATTATCGAATGAATTAGGGATCATACCTCTGCGTCGGTCTATGTACGTGTACGATTAAGAGGTATTGTAAGAAGCTGGTATATTGCTTCCTTCTTGGCGTCATGTTGGATGATTCTTCTGGTGTTTAATATCCATCCACATATTGTCAGATTAACGAGTCTGCTGTTTACCTCCTCAAGTTATGAGGAAGAGGAGCTTCGCTTATTCCGGCTGGAGGGTTTGCATAAAAATATTGATTTATAAATGTCTTTTATGCTCTACATTTTAGTAATGGATTTAACTTATCTAAGTATGTCAAAAATTAAAGAGATCAAGTTATGAATCCGGGTGGATATTTTTTTATGGAAATAGCCGGCAAACGAGCTGACGATCCACCAGTAGGTCGATCACGAATATTTGCGAAAAAGTATTCGTATCGTTGACGTAAGCAATTTGTATGACATTTTGCAAAAGCGCCCCTATCGTGCGTAAATGGTACTAAAATCGGCATCACGAATATTTGCGTCACAACTTGCGTATCGCCGCGTAACGCTGCGTAAACTGCGTAACGCTACGTGAGAATTTTGTATGGAAAACGGTGGAAAACGGCAGCACGAATATTTTTTTGACATACGGACGCTAGCTGGCTATCGTCATCTTACGAATGTTTTTTCACGGAGAATTGTTGCGTGAGAAAACTTTCGTATCACTTTTAAGCAGTGAATTTCAGTGTTTTAATTGTTTTTAAAACTATATTGAAGTAAAAATGCAAGAAAAACGTATAATTCAACGTATCATATTTTATTATTACCTATTATTATTTTACTATCACGCAGCGGAGTAATGAAATATAGAGTAGTTTCTAAGGGAAAAATATTTGTTTATATGAAAATAAGCTTAACATTGTGTGAGTAATCCAATTACTAAAATAATAATAATATATTAATATGTTGTCATATGATGATTGTCTTATTTAATTTGGTCCCAGCCAAACAAATTGCAAAGCAGATTATAATCACTAATTTGCTAAGTGCAATGAAATAGTATTTAAAATTGATATCTTCTTAGCAAGGCAGGTTTTAAAATCTAGTGCAATTAACTTAATCGTCTTTAAAATCAAACCAAAGAATTATCCTCAAAGTCAAGCTTGTGTGCATACCTGCTACTTAAGTGAAGTGAGAAATAGGTTTATGCGAAATAAAAATGCATTTCCTAATTAATAATTCTTCCATTAGTATCACAACATAATATTAGTTTTCTTTTATTAGTAAAATACCTAGAAACGACTAAAATATACACCATATAGGTAATTAAATAACACATAATACTTGAGGCGCCAAATAAAAGAAGATAATAAATAATTATATCTTTATTTCAGGCAACGAGGTCATAAATAAATACCTTACAAAATGCAGGCTAACATACTTAAACTACCATTACACGTCTTTTATAACTAAATCACTCATTTTATCACTGTTATTATTATTATTATATCACTATAACTTCAGGAATGTAGACAAGAGCTCCGTTGTAAAGCACAAAATAAATACTATATAATAGGTTGAAGTTCACTGCATTACGCGAATCCAACTTATGGTGGAGTAACAACCGGTACTTCGTCTTCTTCACCAACTACTCCACGACATTGGAGACCTTCGCGATGTAATGGAGATGAAGTCGAGAAACTTTGTATATCATAAAGGTCATTGGGTCATTGTATAAATGTATATACAAATAAGTCCTCAATAATATATGGGTACTTTTCCATAAACGCCGCAATCACTATTAAGTATTACATTGTGAATTTTGTTATTTACTTTAGTTAATATAAAATTATAAAATTCACAAAATATTAGTTTGACAACAATTAACAAACGCAGTACGGCAGACCGCTAAGGGCGCCAAACCACAGGCTAGGTAGGGACACAGAGTACTTAAACGGTAGAGATTCACCTTGACAATGTACGCGTTCGAATACCAAGGTCAAAGCGACACGAAAATATTTTTATTTTTGTAAAATATATTATTAAGTACCTAAATGTTTCTTAATGTAAGGTTTATTTTTATTGAAAAGTTAATACAAGCTGTATTAACTGTGTTAAAAGTGTGATTTCATAGTTTTAATGAAATTTCTTTGCATAATTATTGTTTTTTCAATTTACATGTAACTTTTGAACGCACCATTCATTCGTTCATTCATTCACTTGGACCCCTCTCTTATTTACGATAGGATGACGTCACTTGCGTTGAACTTGCGAGTTGACGCTAGCGTAACGCAAGTAACTCGTGATGCCAACTAACGTCTACGTAAACTACGTATCGTCAATTCGATACGGTGACGCTACGAATGTTTTAAAAACTCGTGATCGAGGTACTGATCGTAGGTGGCTATCGTCGCCCATGAACATCAATAACACCAAAGACATCATCTTATGCGTTGCCGGCCGATATGAATAAAATATTTTGACTTTGACTTTGACAAGAAAGAGAAAAAAAGCAAAGAAAGAAGAACTATCTGAAACTATAATATCTGATAAACATCGTGATTACCTATCAAAGAAAATAAACATCTTAATAATTTCAAACCCTGCCTTATCTAGGCTTATGTAGAGTCACAAACTTACTAGCAAGTAGTGGTCAATCAAATTAAAGCCTTTAGTTAAATTTGCCTGTCCCGATGTCGGTATGTAATCAAATGTCAAAAGGAGATAAGTGATCCATTTCCTGGTGTTCGATTGTTGAAATAATTGGATGTCTATGATTTTAACAATGGGAGTTTCTTTTGCGATTTCTTCGCCTCTGTGAGGAAGTACCTTTCCGAAATGGTAGTAGAATAAAAATGTTAGATACTCGTAATATAAACGCTTAATACACACTCATACACCCACAGTAGGGTTTTACCCAATGATGTTTAAATAAATATAGATACGTTATGCCCTTACAAATCAACCGAAAAATCTGTTCCGATGTCCGCAAGGCACGCTTTATTGCTTTATCGCACGTCTTTATCTCTCTCGCGTCAAAACTACATCGCTATCTCTTTCTTCACCTGAATAAGAGTTCCCAATTGGGAACTTTTTGAGTCACACAATACGCGCGCTTATGACATATCTGCCTCTTTTTAATATATAATATCATTGGTTTTACCTGTGTCGAGGGTGGCATGGACACATTATAACACATCACAATAACACTGCACCCGAGTACAAATATTTATCTGTTACATAAATATCTGCCTGCCGGGAATCGAACCCGGGACCCCTCCCTAGCAGGCAGGGTCGCTATCAACTAGGCTACAAGGATGATTAGCCAATCTTACGTAATAATTAACACGTAGAAATACTAATCTTAAGACTACATTTCTTTACTTACGTCGAATTATAATTTTAATGCAATTTACCAATTTTCTAAAACCAGGTAAATTTTTTACGTAACAATGGGGAGGGAGAGTCTAAGATATCTTATGTGCTCTTATGAGGTTTAAAAATGGTCAAAAGTTATTATGAACACTACATTGAATTATAATGTAATAGAACAGACATCTCGAACAAAATGTGTGTCCCGCCGGGAGGTTCCATTTTCAAAATTGAGCCCCCGTTCTCCTTTCAAAATCGAACGAATCCATTGAAGATTGAAGCCACGTGGCGCCAATGCATTGATACATAGGTACATGGTGTTCGCGGTTTCGGTTCTATACGCTAGTAATAAAACTTCAATGGAAAACTATCGTAATTAATGAATGGCCCCTTGCCATTGCCGAAAGACTTCCAGACGTCGTCGGTAGATCATCATCAGTTGATTTTAGAAGGGAATGCTAATTAGGCGGGAAAAATACTACCACCATACTACCGCCTTACCTTACCACAGTACCCTTCCGCCTTACTTTACCATAATACCCTACCGCCTTACTTTACCACAGTTCCATACCTACATATCGACGCTTGAAAGAAAAAAATTGACTTAGCGACATTGAGCTTGTCGCCGCTTGAGGTTGGCAGTGCCATCTAGTGACTGCCGGGGAAAACCCTACACATGAAAGAAGCCGGTGTAGGACGCCCCACTCCGCGAGCTACCATTGCACACGTTGCATACACATTACGCACATATTATCATTTTTTTTTGTAATATTACTCGAATTAAACGATTTTAATAACAAATAATAAACGCATTCATTGGATGGACCACGAAACCCCCGTTGCTGAACATAGAATTTGATCCAGCGAGCCGAATTTCTACAAATTAAGAAGGCGAAGAACCGAAGTCGTCGTGCCAGCGCCTACATTCAAGTGGATTCAGTTTAACGGTCAGGTTTTTCCATCTACATCTTTTCCTTTCCTAAACGATTGTGTTAAAACTGTGTTCAAGTGCTTTAATCAAATAATAATCGTGTTAGTGCTATTTTGCGTGAGTACCTTATCTACTTTCTCAATCGTAGTAACCGTTACATAATGGTTGGTGATGAAAAATTAACTGTTCCTTCATCTAGTCCGTCTATTTCCCCAACTAGAATGCAAGCTCATAATCTTGTTGAGCTTAGAAAGCAACGCGGTAACATAAAGGGTCGGTTGACTCAGTTCAAGAAATATCTAGATTCATTTGATTCTACTGATCCATCTCAATTGCAGCTAAAAGAGATAAAATTTAGAATGCAGGCTGCTACAGATTTATTTAAAACATTTAATAACGTAGAAAATCAGATAGAATTGATTTCTCCAGAGTCGGAAATTTCATCTAATGTAGCTTACGTTGAATCTTTTGAATCACTTTATTTTAATATATTAGCAACGGCTGAAAATATAATCGAAAGGGGAGAGACTGGTGATAGTTCTAGTGTAAAATCTAATAGTCGTTTATCTAGAGTGAAGTTGCCTGATATAAAATTGCCTGTTTTTGATGGTTCTTTTGATCACTGGCTAGAATTCAAAAATTCATACACTACCATGATCCATAAACGTTCAGATTTAGACGAAATCCAGAAATTTCACTATTTGCGGTCTTCACTAAGCGGTAGTGCTTTGCAGGTAATTAGTGCTTTAGAATTTACGGCAAGTAATTACAAACACGCATTGGATTTATTAGAGAACAGGTTCCATAACTGTAGGCTTCTTGTTCACAATCATTTAAAATCACTGTTTTCTATTCCTCCTCTAAAGCAAGAATCACATTCACAAATTCGAAAATTAATAGATACCGTTTTGAGGAATTTACGAGCCCTTAAAACATTAGATGAACCAACGGAGTCATGGGACACTATAATTATTTATTTGGTCACTTCAAAACTAGACTCCGCCACTGAACGCGATTGGGAAAATCACAAAGGTTCAATTCTTTCCGATTCTAAACGGTTAAAGTTAGACGATTTGCTCTCATTTCTCAGAAATAAAGCCGATACTCTGGATATGATAAACGCGAGTCACAATCATACTAAATCTATAAGTAAACCTACAAACACATGACGGCGCCACCATCAATGTTTTGTGAAAAGCAGCGTTCAACGGGCAATTCGAGCGATCGAGTGATGGGTCACTCGATCGCAATTCGAGCGATCGAGTGATGTGTCACTCGATTCACACCACAGATTCCTATATAAAGCAGCGCACGCGCACGACTCGGGTCATTCGTTCATCGACCGTTGCCCAGTGCACACGTTACGTAGTTACCGAGTAGTTTTGTTACCGAGTATCAGACGACTTTGCGAGACAATCAGTTCTAATCGCGTATTTAATTGTAACTAGTGCAAAATCTGTGTTAAAATGAGTTTCTGACTAAAGTGATGTAAACGCCCACTGTTGTTATTATTTCCCGGACCACCACCCAACTAGTCATATTTGCCTACATCAGAAGTGAGAGGATCCATATGGTGAGAAAATTTCGCCCACACGTGTCGGAAAATAAATGAAGAATGACGGTGGTCCGGATGATATTTGAAATGACTTGGTTGCAATGAGAAACGTTACGACAGTAAACGCGAGTAAATGAGAACCGTGGAATTTTACAAAGAAAATATGTGTGTGAGAAAATATGTGTGTGATACTCACCTCACGCGAGATATTTGTCGAGAAGAAATTTTGACGGAAGTGAACGGTGGAACGGAGTGCGTTGCTATTTGAACACAGAACACGAGGACGTGTTCAGTTTGTCAGAGATGGCCGAGGGAGTGATAGCATCGAAGACACCAAAACCAACAAACCAAACAAACCAAAAAAAAAAAATCATAAGACGTGTCTTTGAGGGAAAAGTACCACCTTTTAATTTGGTTCGCAAGAACCTTTATTTCAGGTTTTTCAGGATGATACCTTGATATGATGTTACAAACGGTGGACGGCAAGCATGTAAAATAAGGATTCGAAATTTCGAATACAAAGGATCGGAATAATGTCATTAAGGTTTGAGGTTATAAGACAGCGATTTGGTATGGCATATTATTTCATTATTCTTAACAAGATTGGATAATCTGATAGTATTTTTGTGTAATATCTTAACTTCCAGTGTAAATGGTGCCGTCATCTTGAACTGTCAAAAACACCTGACAGAATGTTCGAAGTTAAGATTTCATGAATTTGTGTTTAAGTAAAAACTATTGTGCTTACGTACTCGTGGAACTTACTCGGAAGTTCCAGGATTTCCTTAAAATAAGATTGATTAGAAAGAACTGGTTAGAATGGTGGTTTGCGTAAACTACAAATCGTTTCGATATATTTGTGCTTTATTCAACGAAGTATTTTAAAGTCAATGTACAGTATCTTTCAACGTAATTATGATTAACAAAGTTGTTCAAAGTCAGTGCAAGTATATTGTTTTGTGACACCAGAAGCGTTCTGTAAATGATATCAAGAATTTTCAATTTTCAAACGTCTTGATATTCTTTAATTATCGTCTACCCTCAGTTCAGAAAATAACATTTAGACATTTCGTGTTTCTGTGCTTTGTTTTTTGTGTGTTTCAGATAAACTTAGTGACAATGTTAGTGGTATGGACATGCAGCCTGTGAATATCAAAACGTTGACGAGAAGTTGCATCAATGCGAGATAAAGAAGGCTGGTGCGGCGTCAACTGCTTGCACTTGTTGACAAAGACGGCAGCCTATCGCGGCTCTGTACGGTGGCTTACGAGGAGCATCATCGGTGATTGTATGGTGACATGATATAACAGGTGATCTGTATTGATTCCATTATGGTTCATTTTGATAACTGCTCACTGACAGTAATTGTTCCTTATTGAGTTTGTGCTGATATTACGTAATGTCATCACTACACTATATCTGTTAATAGTAGCATTTTGTCGGCTAGTTCACGTACCTTGAGCGCTAATAGCAATACAGTAGACCCGCGGTAGTCCGACAAACATTTTGCAGGGCGATGTCGGATTATCGAATTTGTCGGATTATAGAGTACTGCCTACTATACTGCCTATGACCCTCTATAGTCCGGAATTTTTTAAATAAGAGTACCTTGTAATCCGACAAATTACAAATCAAAGAATCTATTTGGATTTTTATTAATTGATTTTTTATGTACAATCAACAGTGATAGGCGTGTCGGATTACAGGGGGCGCCGGATTAGACAGGGTCCGGATTACCGAGGGTCCACTGTAGTTAGAGAGTTCATCATCAGAATCACCAGATCCTATCAGAATTGTAACTAATGCCATTGTACACCACGATGAACGCAAAGCAGTAAAAAAAATGGGAAAGATGTTTAATTCAAAAAAAAAATGGAAAAAAAAGGAAAAGAGAAGTACGAGTCATTGCAGGGAATAATCCGGACCTTTGACTCAGCTAAAGGAGCGTATACCCGGTCTAACACAATCGGCTATAGGGACTTTTGTCCTGACTAGCACGATTGGTTATAGGGGGCAATGCCTGGTCTAGCACTAACAACCAGGCTTGTGCTCGGACTAGCGCGATCCGGTCTAGTTTAAACTGAAGGGATAATTAAAAAAAAAGGAGAAAAAAAAACCGGTCCAGTTTAAACTAAAGGGGTCAATAAAAAAAAAAAAAAAAAAACAAGGTTAAAAAAAAGGTTAAAAAAGAGGAAAAAAAAAATACTGCGTTTTAGCGATCGTGAATCTCTGAAGGATTGATGTGCACTTTGATGATGATGATGTGAAATTTTATCCATGTGTGTCACAATTTGATATCAAAGAATAACGTGTGATGTATAGCTAAAATAGTTGAACTATGATTTTATGTTTTTGTCTTGTTCCCAGATGCTCAAAGGACGCTCGAGGACGAGCGTATGTCAGAATGGCCGTGACGGCGCCACCATCAATGTTTTGTGAAAAGCAGCGTTCAACGGGCAATTCGAGCGATCGAGTGATGGGTCACTCGATCGCAATTCGAGCGATCGAGTGATGTGTCACTCGATTCACACCACAGATTCCTATATAAAGCAGCGCACGCGCACGACTCGGGTCATTCGTTCATCGACCGTTGCCCAGTGCACACGTTACGTAGTTACCGAGTAGTTTTGTTACCGAGTATCAGACGACTTTGCGAGACAATCAGTTCTAATCGCGTATTTAATTGTAACTAGTGCAAAATCTGTGTTAAAATGAGTTTCTGACTAAAGTGATGTAAACGCCCACTGTTGTTATTATTTCCCGGACCACCACCCAACTAGTCATATTTGCCTACACACACATACAGCAAGTAAACAATCACACAATATACATAACTCGCAGGTACACAGCTACGTTACAAGTTCAAGTTCAAAGAGCAAATCATCTAACGATCACCTTTACAAACGGGCCGTAAAATGTCCTTCTTGTAACGAAAATCATGCACTTTATACGTGTTACAACTTCCTAAATTTATCATTGAAAGATAGAATTAAATTTGTTAACGAAAAACAATTATGTAGGAATTGTTTACGCGCCGGTCATTCGTTTGCAGATTGTTTGTTCGGGACTTGCAAGCAATGTCGTGGCAAACACAATACCCTACTTCACGGCGGTTCATTCGACAGCGATCATGCATCAGATACATGTGTGCGTACCGAGCGCACATCACTTCATAACCCGTCGGCCGCACTTCATTCGTTATCTATTGATACACAGCAGTCTTACCATTCACTGGCTAACTATGACGGTGAGTCGTCTCGTCTACGGTCCCTGCAACCCGTGTTGCTATGCACGGCGTTAGTGGAGATAATAGACCGGGATAAACGTATACATACAGCCCGTGCGCTGTTAGACAATGGTAGCCAACATTGTTTTATATCGGATAACTTAAGAAAACGATTAAACGCGCCCTCCATACAGTCCACTATACGTATTTTAGGTGTCGCTCAATCTGTGACACAATCAAATCAATTATGCGAGATTACTATACGTTCCAAATTAAACGACTACAGTAAAGCGGTTAAGTGTTTTGTCCTGCAGCGCATAACAACCAGTTTGCCCTCGACGAGCATTGATACCGATTGTATACGTATTCCGAATAATATCAAACTAGCAGATCCCACATTTCATATTCCTTCAGAAATAGATTTGTTAATCGGCGCGGAACTGTTCTGGGAGATATTAGAGGAAAATAAAATTCGATTAGATAACGGTCCGTACCTCCAGAACTCAAAGTTAGGTTGGTTACTATCCGGGCCAATATACGCGAAAGGGTTTAAAAATAATTCAAATCAAGTTCATTGCAATTTCACTCAATCTTTAGAAAATCAATTAAAGTTATTTTGGGAGATTGAAAACGTAGTTACTCAATCAAATAATGTTCTCAGTCGTGATGAACAATTATGCGAGGAATTGTTTATGAAAACTACTAAACGCGAGGGGGATGGTAGGTTTTCGGTCCGCATTCCACTCAAAGATTCGCCTGATACGTTGGGGGATTCTTATAATTTAGCTAAAAACAGGTTTCTTTCCTTAGAAAGAAAATTACAACGTTCACCTGAATATAAACGTTTATACAGTGACTTCATGAGTGAATACGAAACATTAGGTCACATGACGCGTATAAATAATTTCGATACCCCTAATTTCTTTCTGCCTCATCATGGTGTTATTAAAGATAGTACAACGACCAAGTTACGAGTCGTATTTGATGCGAGTGCGTTAACATCGACTAACAAATCGTTAAACGACATTCAATTTCCAGGTCCTGCCCTTCAAAATGACATTTTCTCCATTCTGTTGCGTTTTAGGCAATTCAAGTACGTCGCGTGTGCAGATGTTGAAAAAATGTTCAGGCAAGTCCTCATTCAACCTGACCAGCGGTCTTTGCAACTTATCCTTTGGCGAGATAACCCTTCTAAACCTTTATCAGTTTATCAGCTAAATACAGTCACGTACGGGACTGCATCAGCTCCATACCTCAGTATGCGCTGTATACGGCAGCTAGCGTTGGACTGTAACGATGACGTCATATCTCGAATTATTACACAAGACATTTTTGTTGATGACTTGATAACAGGTGATGACGATTATCAACAACTATTACAAAATTGCGAAAGGGTAACTGAGGTTTTACAATCTGGATGCTTTTCACTTCGTAAGTGGACATTCAACTCTGACGTCACTCAAAACGCATCAACTCATCGGTTTGTAGATCAACATACACAAAATAAAACGTTAGGTATAGGTTGGTATAACGATACTGACGAGCTGTACTATACTACAAAGGTTGAAGAGTACTCCAATGTTTCAAGACTAACCAAACGCGTGATGTTATCAATTATTTCGCAAATTTATGACCCGTTAGGTTTGCTTTCACCTACAGTTATTATTTCTAAATTACTTTTACAGAAGTTATACACCCTTAGTGAAATAGATTGGGATACTCCAGTACCACACGATATCACTATCACCTGGAATAACTTCATTGCGACATTAAAATGTTTACCTGATTTAAAAATTCCACGTCATGTTATGAGTGATTATTTACAGAATAAAGAACTCCACATATTTAGCGACGCGTCTCAGAATGCTTACGGTGCATGTGCTTACATCCGTACGTATAATAATAACACTAATATTGTCGTGAAATTGTTGTGTGCTAAATGTAAAGTAGCTCCACTAAAGTCGATTAGTATACCTAGGTTGGAACTTTGCGCAGCCCTAGTGGGTGCGAGACTTTACAAACGAATTACCGACAGTTTACGCTTGGAGTTCACTAAAGTCTACTTCTGGACCGACTCGACAATAGTCATCGGTTGGCTAGGCATGTCACCACATTTATTGAAGGTATTTGTACGGAACCGCGTCACAGAAATAAACGAACTGACCGGTGACTCCACTTGGTTGCATGTCTCGAGCCAGGACAATCCCGCTGATCTGCTATCCAGAGGTTTACCGCTTAATTTATTAATAAGTTCTGAATTATGGTGGAACGGTCCATCTTATTTACACATTAATGACAATTCTAACTTTTCAAATGATTCAATCCAAAGTGATTTAATTAATTTGCAAGATTTGCCCGAATTAAAACCTCATACAACTAATCTTGTTAGTGTCCGTCCGTATGAGATAATACAATTCAATAAATATTCATCCTACAATAGACTTAAACGTGTATGGGCCTACGTGTTGCGATTTATTACAAACATAAAATGCAAGCGGACCGAGCGCGGTCAAGCTGGCGCATCAAAACAACAAACCGGTTTCTTAACTGTTGACGAATTGAATGCATCGCAGCGGCTGTTGGTTAGATGCGCTCAGAGACAATTATTTCCGGACGTATACGAATGTTTAATTAATCAATTACCTATTAAAACAAACGCGAAGGAAATGAATCGTATTTTGGGTTTAAATGTTTTCTTAGACGAGCATGGATTAATTCGTGTCGGTGGAAGACTGTGTAATGCTAAGACTTTTGATTACGATAAAAAACACCCCGTATTGCTTTGTAGTAAACATCCACTATCGGTGTTATTGGTGAGACATGAACACCTACGACTATTCCACGCTGGGTCGCAGCTTCTTTTATCAAGTCTACGTGAGTCTTGGTGGCTGTTGAGTGCTAGGAACTTAGTTCGTAAAACCGTGCGTGATTGTATTACTTGTACACGTATTCGAGGGAGGACCTTAACTCCGATTATGGGAAACTTGCCGTCTGAACGCTTGGATCCTGGATTTCCGTTTATGCGTACGGGAGTGGATTATGCGGGACCAATAATGATACTCAATCGGAAGGGCAGAGGTGCAAGGCTAGTTAAGGGTTACATATGCCTTTTTATTTGTTTTTTAACTAAGGCTGTACATATAGAACTGGTCACCAGTCTATCCACTGACGATTTTATTTTAGCGCTTAAACGTTTTGTTAGCAGACGGGGTAAGCCGAATGCTATTTTCTCCGATAACGGCAAAAATTTCATAGGTGCCGCAAAGGAATTATCATCTTTTTTACGACAAAATTCTAAACAAATTAGTGATTTTGCTGCTAATGACGGAATTCAATTTAAGGTCATACCACCATACTCTCCACATATGGGAGGTTTATGGGAAAGTGGGATAAGGACATGTAAATACCATCTTAGACGTATAGTAGGGAATGCTAATTTAACATTTGAAGAATTGAGCACTGTTTTAACACAAATCGAAGCTATTCTCAATTCCCGTCCCCTCTCTCCCTTGTCCACTGATCCCTCTGACCTTACTCCACTCACTCCCGGTCACTTCCTCATAGGCCGACCGTTGACTGCTCCACCGAGCGAAGATCTGGCAGATGCGAAGACGTCACGACTCACACGCTACCAGCACGTCGAGCAACTGAGGCAGCAGTTCTGGCGACGGTGGTCGACGGAATACGTGGCTGAACTTCAAACCAGAACGAAGTGGAAAACCAAGGAGGACGACATTGTTTTGGGCAGCCTTGTCCTTATCAAGAAAGACCATTTGCCTCCTTTAAAATGGCGTCTTGGGCGAGTTGCCAGAGTGTTTCCGGGTGCTGATGGAGTGTCTCGTGTCGCAGACATCACCACTTCGACGGGGCTCATCAGAAGAGCCTTCTCAAAGATATGCGCTTTACCAGTCCAGTTGCAAGCAGATGCTTCCAAGGCCGGGGGCATGTCGCCGCTTGAGGTTGGCAGTGCCATCTAGTGACTGCCGGGGAAAACCCTACACATGAAAGAAGCCGGTGTAGGACGCCCCACTCCGCGAGCTACCATTGCACACGTTGCATACACATTACGCACATATTATCATTTTTTTTTGTAATATTACTCGAATTAAACGATTTTAATAACAAATAATAAACGCATTCATTGGATGGACCACGAAACCCCCGTTGCTGAACAGAGCTAACTTTACAGAAGAGCAGTTTAAAGTTGGAATTTTTTTAAATCATTTTTTGTAATCCTCCTACCGACATTATTCTTACTGTTGAAACGAAGTTCCTTATCGCGCGTTGTGAAAGGGGGCTAGACGGAAAATTACGACACTTTTTGATTCTTACGAATGACGACACTTTTTTTGAAGTGATTCAGAGAGTTTTACAGAGATGGCGCTGTACAACAAAACAATACTTAAATCGAAAGGAACTTCGTTCCATCCGGGTGTCCCTTAACACCTCTCATGTTTTTTTTGGAATCCTTATTTTATCATCTATATTGTGACATATACATCAACTTTTCTAAAAATTCAACTGTAAACTGCTCTCCAGTAAAGTTAGCTCCAATGATATTATATTATGCCTCCGGTCTGTTAGGACTGATTCCTGTGTTGTACTGATTTCATAATGAACAAATATCAAAATCACCTAGCTCAAAGTCGCTTAGTCAATTTTTCCTTTCAAGCGTCGATATGTCAGTACAATATGAATACCGACAGTACCTAGTGAGACCAGAATACTACAACAGAGAGGTACCACGCTCCATAGCCTCGTCCGTTGTTGAGTAAGATGCACAAAAGAAGAAAAGAAGGTTGGTTTGAGTGAGCTTGAGAGTCGCGTGCCCAAAGAGCCTCAAGTCTACAAGGAATTAGCGATATCTAATTTAAGTATTTTAATATATCCGGGTTGATTGACCTTCCGTCTTCCATTATCAATTAATAAAAATGAGATACAGTAAGCCGTGACATCACAAACTCTTTGCATACCAAAGCATGTCCGTGCTGCTCCAATCTTAACCAACATCGCTGTAATCGATTAACCATTCCAAATGATCGCTGCGACAATAAAAGTATTAAAAACAAAAGGCTGAAGCATCGATACACAGAACCACCCAGAGATAACACCAATAAAAACAAATTTGTTCAACTTGATCGCCGAACACGGTGCGATTTATCGGGCGAGATGTCTCTCTTGATAGTACTTTAAATTGTAAACTGCGATGCTATTCCATTCAGTCGTAACTGACAATGCTATTGAAGAACTTTAAACCCAATCCCCTTTAATTTAGTATCAAAATCACTTGCAAATAAAATATTATAACAAGACAGCTATCTTCAAAAGTAGCACATTGATAAGAGACTCGTTACTGGTTGCGAATGCGAACTACGATAGCACATACAAGCCGCCGGAGTGCGAGAAAGATAGAGACATACATACATACAAGCGAATACAATTTCATAACCTCTTCGCTTTCATCTTGCCCTGGTACTTTATATGAAATGTGAAGACAAAACGACACATCTCATTCACCCCACAAATCAAGGAAAAAAGATTTTTCTTTTATAAATGGTACGAAATATTTCCCACGCTAACATAATTTCATTAGTATACAAAATCTTGTTTCTCCTCCAACTCAGTTCAGGACGATTAATTACGAAGAGCTAAAACAATAAAAAATGGTCCTTCGTGTTGTCGTTTCAATAAATCACTATTAAAATTGACATTTCACGCGATGACTCGAAAACATAAATGCATCGAATTAATATCACGGGAATAAGTATCGTTGTACATTAAAAAAACAAATATTGTGGTCGATAAATTTGAAAATTTATTTTGAAGGGAGACGGGAGCGATGGCTTGAAATCCAGAGGTCCCAGATCGTAAATATAAAGTGAAATAAAACAATAAACGAATTACGTTTAAATAAATAACAGTTTTGTAGCGATTCTTGTTTAGGGCACAGGCTGATCCATAAATGTTACTTTTAATGTGTACGTTATAAAATTTACGCATTATAAAGCTGATTTTGTTAACTGACCGGTAAGGACGTATGATAAATCTTAGTTTTAGATGCTTTTAATGTCTGTTTAAGGGTTGCCTACAGATTTAATTAATTTATTTTACCTTTTCCAGTCAATAGCGATATTTTGTATTCGACTACAAATAAAAAAGTAAATGAAAGTACTCTTGAAGTAGACGTAGCTACTGAACACTAGATGGCTCTGTTTTTTCATCTCTTCAAGCTACGAAAAAATAAGCAAGAATAAAATTTTAGTTCCTTTATAAAATATTAATGGTTATATTGATTTTTAAACCGAATTGTTATGCGAACGGACGGCGTTATTTGTAGCACAAAGTATATACAGCCTGTAAACAAACGAGCACTAAGCGCTGTCGGCGCGTAAAACGTATAAATTAGCCATATCGCGAGATCGGCCGGCCTCACACCTCGAGGCATGCGCGGTGATATACGGCGGTCCCGTGCGACACCTTCAATGTATGTTGTCCTGGTAGGTCCTTGTCCTTTGCTGGCATGTAGAAACATTTTGAACGATGATTGATAGTTTTCATTCAAACTCTGTGGGGCTAGAGCGAAGTACAGAAAATTTTGTATTGATTTAAAATCAATTAAAGTATCACATTCTTGTTCCATGAGTCAATCAGATTAAATCAGGCCTATTATGTCACTGGCGACCCTTTGAAGACATGTCATGGAAATCACGTCATGTTATATGTACCTACCACTTTGTACTTACTTTGTACAACATTATATAATAAAATAAGATGATTATTAACAACTTGTACAAAATTAAATGATGAAACTTTAAGTTGGTAATTCTTTCTATAAATAAATAACTACTATCAAACTGCTACTAGATGGCATCTCAAGCTCATTTTGAGGTAAAACTGGACTGAGGTCGTTTTTCCCTTGAGCCCTTCAATTGTTTTATCTAACTCTACATTTACTTTTTACATGAAATGATAGCAAAAAAACTGTTCGACGTTGATTCAATTAATAAATGGCATTGTTACTGAGAGAAACAGCAATGCAACAGTAATAGCGCAAAAACATCTATTTTCGCTAATGACTAAATAATTTCCACCGGTACAAATTCCATTGTACTCCTTACCAGGACTACATAACGACTCAAGACGTGAAAATATTCAGTGACGCGGTATCACCTCAAACATTTTATAATCGTGATTGATACAGCCACCTTCAATAGAACATGAGATCTGTGAAGCGATAATAAAATTCATTATCGTGTGCACGACGTTTCATTTATGCCCGTATATCAAACGGAGACACAGTGGCGCCCTCGGAAGGTTGTTAAATAAATTCGGCTTGATTTTATTAATGTTGTTACCGTAATCTTGATCTGGGGAGACATTTAGGAGTTTTATTATTTATAACTGGAGGTTTATCTGGCATCTCTTGTACCTACGTTAGAAAAGTTAGGATTGCCGTTACACGTTCGTTCGGAATTTGGATTCGAATGCGTATGGATAGTACTGACAGCTACAGGTTACACGGGCGCGGGAAAGTCATTTAGATGCTAACTTCATCTCTCCCATATAAATGTCAAGTTGACATTAACAATGACAGGGGCGTATCAGGTTGTCAAAACATGATGGTCTATGGCGAAGGTTACACGTATACGGTATAAGCACGATTGTCAATGAACAATCATTATAATTTTTTTTCATAATTCATTCATTTTTTGAGCTACGTACTAGGAAATAGGCATCCCGAATCGAAATCAGTAAAATAATCAAAAACACGCCATTCTTAAAGTACCCTACATAACAAAAGCTGACATAGTTAAATATTGTCATAATCGGTCATCAATTAATTATCATACAAAATTATGAAGATCGTCTAATTTAATAATGAACGCCCCGCCACTCAACATTATAATTATTTTTATTTATTTAATACAAAATTGAAGTGAAAATATATAAACCCCTAGGATGCTGTATCGTGGGTGCCATGGACAATACACAAAGACAATAAAATACACATTCAGACATAGAACAGAAGTCCAAACTCATCATTTAAATTTCCGCCTCGCTGAGAATCGAACCCAGGACCCTTCAAACGGTGGTCCGGCAAGGTAACCATTAGGGACGACACCATTATGTTTATTTCTTTTTATTATTAATATTAATTACAAAGTATGTATTTCATAAATATTTCCACATAGGTAGATAGTAGATAGGTTGTAACAATAATGCTTATTATTACACGCTTTATATTAGCTACACCTGTATGTTTATTTGTTTGTCTGTTTGTTTGTTTGTAACTTCTCTTTGGACTTGATTTTGACCCACTTCAAACGGTCTTTCTTTCAAACTTCGTAAACTTATCGAGGATCGATGACAATTCAATATTTAATGAAAAAAAAGAAAGAAATAAATAAATAAAAACCTAATTACACGCTTTAATTAGCTTTAAACCGTTAGATTTCCTTCAAACTTCGGAAACATTTCGAGGACCGATGACAATTAAATATTTAAAGAAAAAAAAGAAAGAAAGAAAAACCTAATTACACGCTTTGATTAGCTTTAAACGGTCAGATTTCTTTCAAACTTCGTAGACTTATCGAGGACCGGTAACAATTTAATACTTAAAGAAAAAAAGAAAGAAAGAAAGATAAACCTATTTACACACTTTAATTAGCTTTAAATGGTCAGATTTCATAAAATAAAATAAAATAATCATCAATAATAAAAAAAATCATAATTAAGAAATCCTTTTACAAAAATTATAAAATCAGAAAAAAAAACAAAAAATTGTGAAGAGACGCCCCAACTCAGAGTCACTAATGGTTGCTTAAATCGTTCCTTAGTACAGAATTTGTATGGTGATTCTGTACTAGAGAAGCGATTTAAGTAACCGTTAGTGACTCTTGAGTTGGGACGTTAGTGAAGGCGCGCTCATTTATTAGGCGACCTTTACTTATAACCACAAACGTGGCAAGATTATGTCAACACACAAACGGTACCATTCTTTAGCTGACAATGTACCACTCGCTATCACCGTTCTTCCCAGAACCACACCAGAAGTTTATAAAAGTACGCTCACTGAAACCATCACAGACTTCCTCATTCATGTTTTAGTGTAAATAAATAGAATTAGAGCAGAATTTTTCACTAAAATGAATTTAAAATATCTGCAAACTTTTACTGAGTAAGAAATATTAATGGAAACTGAACAATTACTCAAGCGAAGGCTTATTGAAAGTCATAAAAAAGTTCCCTCATATGGCTCTATCGTAGGCTTCATGTTAAATATAAACGAAATAAATGAGTTAAAATCGAATATGAGTGTACTTACATCACTCATAAATAATACAAAAAAGCAAAAAAAGAAAATGTGTGCAATTCACACGTGGTAGAAGTGAAACTTTCCAAAATTTTGGTTTCAAGATAATGAGATGAAAAAGCAATAAATCGAATCTTCTACCTTGTTCCTCGCGCCATCTATGAATACAACTTAGCACTTTTTAAAAATCTATCTAGCAATAAAACAAATCTTCTATCTTATTCCTCACGCCATCTATGAATACAACTTAGCACTTTTTAAAAATATATCTAGCAATAAAACGAATCTTCTATCTTATTCCTCGCGCCATCTATAAATACAACTTAGCATTTTTACTGCCTGTATAATCGGTCTGTCGATCGACAGATATTAAACAACGAAAATGAAATTCTTATTTTTTGTTGATAAATTCTTTGAAAATATTTAAAAGAGCATTTGAAAGTATTTAAAAACAGTATAAAATAAAACTAAAAAAAAAGAAATACTGAGAGACGCGAACCTGTGCATCAGATATTGTGTATCTACGTCCTGACCATTGAACTACGGAGAAGTTAGTTTCAACGACGAAATTAGCGGTTATATTATCTTATCTGTCGTTTTTTCCGTTGCATCCGGTTTGAAATCACAACGATTCTAAAGAATTTTCACTTCAAAAAATTGTCTCATCCTTTACCGATTCTATTAAAATATTAAAATCGCTTCCTACAACAAAAGTTAATTTCTTTTTTACCCTATTTACTTCAAGACTACTACTTCTCCAGACTTTGAAAAGGATGTAATTGTCGCTTCTTGTCTCGTAACAAGTGACCGAAAAATGGTAATTACGAGAACAATTTTCTAAAAATGTAAAAAAATGCAACTTTCAAAGTAATTTGAACAAATAATGATAAAAAATTAAATCTTGTTCTAGAAGTCACAAAATCTAAGACATTCTTTGATTGGTAGTTAAGCAACTTATGTAAATAAATTGCGATACGATAATAAGATACATTGTACCTTAGATTCGATACAAGGGCATCCTTTACATTATTTTCTTACATTTTTCAAATTATTTATCTTTTTGTTCCAGGCTAAGAGACCTAGACCAGATTCAAGTGCTGATGTACGGTAAGTTTTATAGGTATTATTATTTAAAACACTAGTAAATAAGAAAGAAAATAAAGTAAAAAATATATTTTGTTTTTAAATCTCAGCAATAATAGTAAAATAATATCAGATAGGTACCTACTTTTATCCTACCAGTACAGTTCGAATTTCTTGGTCAGGAGCGAAATTAGAAGCAATTTTATTACAATAATTTTGTGTTTTAGTAAATGAAGTATGTACTTATTTTATTATCAGTATCAAGATAACATTACTGTTAAATAAGGAGTTACCACCATACCACGATTTACAAAAACACTGAATGTTACCGCTCTAGAGCTAAAAACGGAAAAGCTAAAAAACCGCCACAATTTTTAATTGCGCCATCCGATACTCTAAATCCTGTTACTCCAAAATACTCCAAAGTCAAAAACTCAAAAAAAGAATAAAAACTTTAAAACTCGTACAAGTAACGGACCGGAATTGTGTCAAAAAACTGATTTATTGTTGTATTAAATATGAAAAATTAGAAAACGAAATTTCTAAATGGATAAAAACTGAAAGGAACGTCGTGTTAACTACTAATTAACTTAACTAATACGTCGCCCGGTGGAATGCGGCCCGTCAAATACCAAAACTATTTATATCTTTTATTTTTGCTTGTTTCGAGATGCCATTGAGTTTTAATATCTTGTAGTTCTTTGATGCATCGATACAACGTTTCAGATTTAACATTTTGTTTCATACCAAAAGTGTAATTTATGTTTATATATGTATGATTGTATAATAATATGTAAATGTAGTGTTATTATTATTAATTATTTAGTATGTTTGTATATTTTTGTAGTTATTTTTTACAATATTATTTATGTTTATTTGTTTTTTTTTCTGTTTATATAATACCTCTCATCGTGTGTCCATTTGTACCTCAATCCTGTATTGTGGTCAATTAAAATTAAATAAATAATAGTGATTTAAATAAAAAAAACTGACTTTATATTTTAGTGGACGTAGGCCATAGACTAAGGTCTTATAATTAAAATGTAAATGACGTTTACCTTTTTATGAATTTTGTAACATGCAGATTAACAATTTTTACTTTTTTAAGGCAGATAATAATCATAATTATCGTTGCAATGATCATAATAATGTTATGATATTATAGTAGAATCAATAATTCGACAGTCTAATTGACAACTCTAAATAATTGCCAGAACATGCATTGCTATTCTTATCGATATGCTGAAAAGTTACATAATATTTTTGTGACTTTTAAACTCAAGTAGTGGGATTGGATCATGGATGGATTCTACTTTACCTTCATTACATTAGCTATTAGTAACTATTTACTATCAACAGTGATATGAAATAGTAAATGCACTCTTGTAAAGGTTGTAACTGTTCACAACTTTTACAAGAGTGCATTTACTGTTTCAAAATCAATAAAAAGTGAAATAAAAAATCTTATCCGTCCATCATTTTGCCAAAAATGCACAAAACTCTCGGAATTTCGAAACAGCTTTAAAATTAAAGGCCCATATTGACACGCTGTAACTTAAAACCTTTTGTGTATAAAATCACTTCCTTTGATCAGGGCGTGATAATTTGTGAAGCTCTCGATAGAGGGCGTCCCATTCGGTATTCGCTAAGTAGCTCTTTTCACGGCAATTGTGTTTCGACAATATGGGGATTACACGGGGATTATGGACCTCTGGTATTGTGTTGAAGGAGCCCCGCTAGTACGAGTAAACCTTTATTTGGAGCCCTAAATGTGGAAGTGAAGTAGTCTTTATTTGTGTTGACAATGACTTAATCTACTTGATAACTGTGTGTGTGACGTGACTATCATGAGCTTTATGATGAAGTTGGGTTAATAAACGGCAAAATTATAATTATGGCATTAATTAATAATATAAATAATAATGTGCTGAGGAGTTTCTTTACGGCTTTTCTTCTCCTCCATGACAAAGCACCTTTCCGAAAAGCTGGTAGATTAAAAAAATGATGTGCATAAGACCGTGTATCAGTGATACCTACATGAATAAAAGATTATTTCATGGGGTTCGCCTGGATAGCTACCACCCTTGAGCATGAGTCAGCCGCCAAATGACTTGTCGTGTTCCGGCTGGGAGCTTGAGAGCCAGTTCTTTCATCTTCTTCTCTCTTTCTTGGCCGGCAACGCATCAGTGATGCCTTTGGTGTTGCTGATGTCCAGTGGCGACGATAGTCACTTACCATCAGGTGGATCGTTAGCCCGCTAATTCCATAAAAATTGGCACTTTATGACGACAGGGAACTTGGTAGATCCAAGTTCCTTTTTCGAAGACAACATTATATAAAATTCTGCTTCATTACTTGTACGTGTTTCATTATCGACTCCAATGTCTCCAGTTACAGCAAATTTTAAGGGACGCAGTAATACCCAATTAAGTACGGATGGAACGATGTTCCTTTCGATTTAAGTACTGTATTGTTGTACAGCGCCATCTCTGTAAAACTCACTGAATCACTTCAAAAAAAGTGTCGTCATTCGTAAAATCAAAAAGTGTCGTAATTTTCCGTCTAGCCCCCTTTCACAACGCGCGATAAGGAACTTCGTTCCAAAAGTATAATTTTAAAGTAAAGGATTTCTTTATTAGTAAATTATACGAGTACCTACATAACTATTGCACACACAATATGGCACCTAGTTCCTCCTGTCTAAGATCACTGACTTCTATGTCACCCAGCTAAACTCCAACCGTACTATTACACAGCCGAAGGGTTTTTTATCTACCTACCAACCTACCACTCTTTTTGTAGAATCAATTGTAAAATATCATTATAAGCCAGTACAGTAGCATAGATTCGCCTATGTGTTTCAGCCGCCTACAGTGTTGAGGAACTATTATAATGCAGTTTATCGCCTCCTCTTTGTCGTCAACGCGTTGCTGATGTTTTTAGTGTTACTTACGTCTATGGGCGGCGGTGACCGCTTAGGTATAAGGCTCTTGTGGTCTATTGTTATTCTAGCGTTAAAAAGCTACAACTAAGTTTTAAGACGTATGAGAACAAACAAAAATTATGACTATAATAATTATTAATAACGTGTTGTAATATAGATTATGTAATTGACCTTCCATAACCCGTCGTCATAACTCTTTTAGTCTTTATAGTAATAATATTCGTGTCATTTGCCTTGTGACATCTGCTTACGAATTTGGCAGGCAAAAAACACGCAATTAATAGAATCTCGCGCCTAAACTTGACACGTGGACACCAAATGGGTTCTGTTTGGAGTCCGTTTTGTATTTGAAAACAATTCCTGAATGTAGTTCTGAATATTTCTGGCATTTTGCCAAATAAATGACGAATATGCATTGTAAAAATAGAAAAATTAAGTAAGCGAAGACATCTTAAAACAATTTGATGTTTTTCTAAATCCCAGTAATAAAAAAGTGCCATCAGTTTTATTTTGTGTAAAATATGCTAACTATTATAGGTACGTCCAATGAAAAACTATTATTGTAGGGCAAACTCATTTAATTATGTGACTTATTTCATTCGGTGAAACGTAAAAGTACTTAATTGAAGTGGAATCACAGAATACATAATATTAGATGCTATAATACATAGTGAACATATTCCATAATGTCCTTATAATCAATTTGAGAATTACTAGATAGTAAGTAGAATTCTTAAATAATTTTCCGCAAACATTTCTTACCAAATATCAAAAAACAGAGACAGATTTGTGAAAAAACGTGAACACTCAATAGGCCGTATAGGCCGCGGCCTAGGGGCGGCAGCGTCCTAGGGGCGGCAGATTTCAGAAGATGATATATTATAGATGATTTTGCTACTAAACAGTGTCGCAAAAAATTGTAATTCTTTTTTTTACGCTCTTTCTTAGTGACTAATTCGGTGCCTTCCTTACTATGAATGGAAAATTATTATTATAGAAAGAAGATACAGGGGCGGCGAAAATTAATTGGCCTATTACTCATAAAAAATATAAATCCGGCACTGTAAGTATAGGTCCTAATCCTCACCTAATCAAATTAATTAAGTGTTAATAATATATAATCCCATAAAATAAATGGAATGCACTCGACAACACTTGACCCAACATACGGAACCATCGACGCGTGTTGCTGACGATTTTTTTTCGCTTTCCGAAGTGTGCCGGGCATTGTGCCCTTTTGGGGGCGCGCGGGCGTCCGAGGCAGTGAGAGAACGCATTGTGCATAGCATTACAGAATAGGGATGTTGACTAACTTTAGGATTCAATTTTATTTTATAGATAGAACCTCAATATTCACGAAAAAAATATTATAAAAATAATAATCTTCAATTTAAAAACAAAAATTGATAAATAAAAATCATTATCAAATTTCTCACCAAAATCGTCACGTGACGTCACTAAACTATTCAATACTATCTGTCTACTAAGTTTGTTGAATTTTCAATTGAATTTTCCTATAAAATTGTTCCAATGACGTCATATTCTCAAAATGGCGTTTGAGGTCACGTGACAGTGAGTACAATTTTTAACATTTTAAATTAATGATATTTAATTTATTGTGATTGATTTCAATAAAAGAATCATATTTTAGGCCTTTAAATGTTACCACTAATATTTTAGACATTATATTAATTTATAATTAGTGTCAACATCCCTATTCCAGACCCACTGAGGATTAGTTGAAAAAAATAATTCACACTTCAGTCAACAATGTGGCTGGCAGATAGACTGACGCGGACGTGACAAAATAAAGTTTGAGTTTGATCCTTTCATAATCTGATAAGTAGTTCCAGCCACTCACGTAGTAAGTACAACTTAATTTAAATTAAGTGTGTTCCCTCTAAGCTATGACATGGGGTCCTTCAAGAAGCGGCCGGCAACGCGTTGGTGACGCCCCTGGTGTTGCTAATGTCCATGGGCGGCGGTGATCACATACCATCAGGTGACCCGTCTACTCGTTTGCCTGCTCTAAGCATAAAAAAAAATAACTTTTCAAAGATCGATTGCAATATTAATCTCAATTTTTTCTTGTGAAAGTAGAAATTAGCAGTCGTGAAAGAAACAAATAAAGTTCATTATTTCATGTTTAACAAACATCACAATTTGCCTCGCAGAACATAAAACTAAAAATGTGACAAATAAGTCATTCACCATATGGAATGTCATTCATCAATTTAGAACAACTAAATTCAAAGCTTTGAAGTCTTTTGTTAGACAAATTTAACGCCGTTTTACGATGACTACTGCAAGTAAAAAGAACTCTGTGAAAAGAACCGAAACATTAAAAAAGCTTTCAATTAAAAAGATAGTGACAATGCTGCCAACATTAACTGAGATCTACTCGTGGACGTTCTTTTGATATACGATAGTGTTGTTTGAACGCAGCTCTCGAAGTGGCGGCAAAAAGCAAAGTGACACTTGAAAAAGGCGCGAACTAATATAAACAAGGGTTCTTTTTTCTAAACGATTCCTGTAGTTTAGCCCAATGATGTATATCATAAGCAAGTATTGTTATTAATAACATGCAATAAATCATCGCGGAACAGCGTGTTTCCTTTCAAAGCTTACGTTTGTAGTGGTCAGGTCACAACATTGAGACAGCTAAATATAACTTCATCATTTCTATAATATCGATATTGCCAAATGAATAATACATGTCAACAAATCATCGCCATTGTGGTAGTTATACAAAATATTTGACATGCAATTAAACAGTTTCTTTAAACAAACAAGTTGTCATATCAGCTATTAGCATAGATTTGCGTTAATTATTTAAGTCATTAATATAATTTAATTCAATAAAATATTGGAAATATTATTAAGCTTACAACCATAAGCAACCAATATGGGTGCGGCTATACGCTTATAGCTAGTTTTTATGTATTTAAAATTTATAACACTGCATATATTTAAAAATAAAAATTCTATTAGAATTAGGAACGATAATTAAGCAGGTACCTGTTTTACGATATTCAAGAGTTAACCGAAACGACATGCTATTAAAAAGATAACATCTTTTTATAAAATGAAGCGTTTAAAAATTAAAAACTATCATCAGCATATCGATATTGTAATTTCCTTTTAATCATTATGAATATCGTAATTCAAATTTATTGTGGATATTGTATATTGTAACCTCTATATAACGAACCTGAAAGGGATTAGCAAAATATAAAGGTATATTTTGTTTTGGCTCTTACGGGCAGTTCTAAGGGATTTGGAAAAATTAGCTAAATCAAGGAATTCGTTATATTGAGGCTTGTTATATTATTAAGGTTGCTCTGTAATATATTTATAATAAATATATTATACATTCATAAAAACTAATTTAGCATTTAATTGTCTTTTTACCCAAAACAAAATCTTAACTTAACACTAATCTTTCACAAAGAAAAGAATGATTCTATATTATTTGTATATTTTGTAAACACAATAAAATTTTATTCTTTTCAACATACAAATAACAACCACGCCTAGTGATGTCCTTCCAACTGTCAAGTGTGACAGAGTTGAAAACGCGCAGGCGTTGATAACAAGCTAAATTAATCGGAACACGTGTAAACAGTTTGTTAGATAAATCCACAACCAGAGATTCGAGGGGTCTGCCATGGCATCTGCCGTTTGATTCCGGTGACTCGTTTTATGGACATAATTTAAAACAAACACACTGATTTAGCGTTTAGTAAAGATATCTTAATTGCTACAATATTTTTAATGACCACACTTTAGCATAATTAATATTTTCAACGTATAAGTTTAGTCGTTAATGTCACATGGGGCAAATGATATATGCTTAATGAGAAACGATGGCAGTGACATGTGACATGAATCCAAATATTAATTTTTCTTTGACCAGACGAATATTAAAGACGGCATTATCCCAACACTATGCGAAAAAATTAATTAGAATTAGATCGTCTCACAGATAAACAAAATTGCTTGTGTTATAATTAGAAAACATTTGTTTAATCGTTACCCGTCTTCCTCCTTCCGAAATTAAGACATTCGAAATAAGTGACTGTTTAAAAAAGGCGCGTCTCCGTAAACAAACGCGGCTGTTAATGGATTTTTATCTCCGTGTTGTGTTAAACTGAGGGTGTTTTGTTTGCTTCAGCTTTACTAACAATTAAGGGACGAAATGGCCGACATTTTACTCAGCAAGAACACCTGCTCAAATACTGTAAAGGGTAGAGGAAAATGTGTTTGCGAATTTACTCCGGTATTAAATCACAAATTCTCGTTAACTGTTGGAGATTTATCAGACTTCGCTTAGGAATGCAAATATTCAACGAATTAATTCCTTTAACGTGACTTAGGATACCTATGTCCAACATTGTTAAAACGATTATCAACATTGTTTGTCTACCAGGTTATCAGGAGAAGTCAACACATCTCCCTGTGAATCCGAATCAACCTCTGATTCCCCACCATCACTCCTCCAAGATGCCAGTCTACCAGCGCTGCTAGTGTCAGGGGCGACGACACTGTTCCAAAACACGACAACGTCATCGAACCTGAGCCTACCGTCTGACAGCCTGGGCCTGCCGAGCTCGGAGGTGGAAAGCTGCAGCTTGGCTAACGGATGCGTGACCAGCACGTCTCTGGGACTGGCGTTGCCGTTGACCTCGGCTGGCGGGCTCTGTTCCACCTCCTCGTCATCTGCGGTGGCCTGGTTGATGAATGAGGATAGCACAGGTTTGAGCTGTTGTTATTTGCTTTCTATCGTTAACTCTTTCTCACGCAGTGCATTAAAGAAATATGGCACTGTTTTTGCTTGCATGAAGAACATTAACTGTGATAAGTTGCAACGAGCCTTACTTTTGAAATCATTGCTTTCTATCCACGATTTCCTAGCAAAAGTTTAGATCGCACATGTAGCAGATATTTATTATATTACTGCCCATTATCATGTCCCATTTGTTATGGATATTTACTGTAAACCCGGAAAACAGCGTCACATTTCGAAAATGTGGTAGTGGAAATGCTTAAGTGCCAACCTTGTCCTAATATTGAAGCCGATTGGCTGATATTAAATTACTGTTACTTATAATAATTGAGATAGATGATGAACGGGAAATATGATTAATGATTATTTCTAGCGATTGCTCATCCAGTATCCGCGCTGACGTGATACCTTACGATTCCTGTATGCAATCATGCTTCCCATTACTAAACTATCAGTAAAATCTTTAAAATCTCTCTTAGCAATCTTCTTATCTGATCAATAACCTTCTAATTAACAGACTGGATATCCTAAATAAAGCAGTCCTTATAATGTTCATAAGTTAAAACCAGGATACGTTGCCTAACAAAACGCAACCACTGAACAACTTGATGATTGATTCTTCCGTACAAAAATCCAAAACATTAAAAAATAACAGTTAAATTTGAAATACCTGCTAAATGTAGCTAATAAAGAATACACAACTGTGTAAGTCTCATGTCACGAATAATAAAGATTATAGTATTGATGATGAGGATGATGATGAGGTTGATAATGATAGTGATAATGTTGAACCAGGTGGTGGCGTCAAGAGTGAGGTGCGCAGCCCCGGGCTGTGCGAGGCAGACGTGGCGCTGTACGGCGAAGCCCTGCCCTACGACCAGTCCACGCTGCCCTACCAGTATTATAATAGGTATGTTGTTACTCGTTAAGAGTCCTTAGCTCAGATACACGTGCTAGAAGCTAGCATGCTTATAGCTAGCATGCTAGTTTACACATGCATATATTTTCGTATACTTTAAAATGGTATTTCTTAATCATGTGTTCTTTGTTCATTACATTCTTATCAACTATTCAATTTTAAGATTCGAATGAAATTCCATTTCATACATCAGACTTTGATGATGCTTTTAAAAGGCACATTTATATCCACAAATCAGTTTCATCTGACCGAAAACTCTCCAAAGCATCGTAAATCAAAGAGCTGAAAAAAGAAAGAATGCGACTGATAATAAATTTATTGTAGATCATTTAATTCAGACTTTGAATTGAGCCGCCTTGGACATTAGTAAAGAAATCAGCCAAAACAATTATCTTATGATTCAATGTATTCTAGTAACCATTAAGTAATTAAGTTAACAAAATCCAATTACAATTTCCACATCTCAAATTTTTAAAATTATCTGTAACCTCAACTCAAATCATTCCTTTATTGTTGTTGATTTCATTAGGTCGTTTAATTTAGTCGAAGTTCAGAAGATACCAAAAAATAACATTAACGTTACGAAACTCGATTGATTAATAACATTGGATGACCCAATACAAAGGTTAACGATCGGGTGGAAGTCGGAAGCCACAAAAGGAGTGACGTCCATATTAATAAGAGCATTGGGGCCAAGAAAGTATGTACACTTACGCCCACATGGCTTATGTGAATGAAACAGTGTTTAACGAAGTGTGACGTACGTTCGGTTCGGTAGTAATACATTGACACATTGTACTTCAGTTAAGACTTAAGACCCAAACAAGGACTTGTTATTTATTATTTATTAATTTAATTACTTCCTGCCCATGATGTGTAGTATGTATACTGGCAATCACTTGGTACCAGTGTTGACAGGCACCAATGGTACTATTGTACGGTAGATCTACCATATTCAACGTCAATCTTCCGTAACGTCTTTACTGTTTTTAGTACATTCTACCGTATTTTGAGGTGCACAAAAACAGATTAATAGAAAAAAATCTCCGAATCTAATACAAGCTATCGCATTTCAGTAGTATCTACTATATCTCATGGAAGAAAATACCATAATCCAGTTTTTGGACCTGGCTTCACTGCTTGGTACTGTTTATTTCATCAAGACACCTTACGTCATCTTTCTTCCAGTATGCAGCAGTATGGAGGCGGAAGTGCGGCTTCCTCGTACGTCAGCTCCACACTCTACAACCAGCCCTACGCAGCATATCCACCACCACACAACACCAATAACAGGTACCTTCATGGATTGTGGATAATCAGGATTGTTATTACACAGGATTGTCGTTCGTCAGTTGATTGTCATTAGTCAGTAAGGTCATGTGTAATTTAGCGTTAATTCATGGTAAACAATAAAGTATACTTATTTTATTATGATATGGATAGTCAGGATCGTCATTAGTCACTACATGATAATTTTTAGTATTTTTTTTAAAATATCCTATTCATAATAAATTTTATTTGTCAGTCCGATCAATTCATAAATGGAATAAACATGACTAGCGATCTTTACAATCAAAATTCAAAAATTCAACAGTTGAGAGGGTACAAAGAATTTACCGCTAGTTTTTTTCTGTAAAGTCCTACTCCAAATGTACGTGCTTCTTTCTAATCATTCTATTATTGGTTTAAAATTGGAATGACTTAAATAATAAATTTCATCACCAACCTAATATGAAGATTTGTTGCAGGTCGTCATGTAAAGCAACGCCAACGTACCTCAGTGCGTATGGCGTGGGTGGTGTCGGCACGGTCCCCAGTTCCGGGTTCAGTTCCCAACCCTCGCCTTACGCCTACTCGTCCTACAACGGCGGCCTTACACAAACCTTTCCTAACGCACAACAAGTAAGTTGTTACTAATTGTTAATCAAAAGTGAATTGGTCCTGTCGTTTTTTAAAAATAGGATACATAAATAATTAGGTACATAATTATACAATTTTAATGCAACGATAACGATAAGCTTATACAATCTTTGATAAATGATCAGCTGCAATTTCGGGTTAATTAAGTCACAATTGGCTGTCGATCAGGGCCGTAGCTAGAGTCGAATTTGAGGTAGGGCAGCATTGGTTACAGGTAGGGCAGAAGTAAAAAATTATCATAATTTTATTGATCTGCTCCACGGGATCCTAAATCAATCACCATGTATATCACTGACGGCTAGGTAGGGATGGACATTGAAAAAAACATCGATGTTTTTTTTGATGCAATGCATCGCATAGTGGCATCGATGTTACATCGATATTTCCATAAATCGATTGTTTTTATATTTACTAGCGTTGAGACTAAAAAAAATTCATCGGCAGTGAATTTGATGTCCAAAAAACTAAGGAAACGCTTTTTTTCTTTAGGTTTGCCTCTTCAATGCATCGAATAAAAAACATCGATGCTTACTCGATGTTGACGTATTAAAAAAACAATGGATTGAATCGATGTTTCCAAACTTTATATCGAGTGTTTTTAAAACATCAATGTATATCTTGCATCCCTACCGCTAGGTCAGTGATGTACATTCAATAGCTATTCGTAGACAAATAATTTCTGTGATAGAACATGGGCATGGATCTAAGAACTATTAAATCCTCAATGATAAAGAACAAGCGAACAAGATGGTTGAACTTCCAGATTTGGATGTAGAGACGTCTGAGTGAGAGTGAGGTACTTAATAATTAATTGTTGGGTGGGGTGATACGAGTAAATAGATATGACCAAAAATACCATTTAGGTCATATTGTTTGTGCAAACTTATTATAATAATTAACCTAATTAACATAATAATAAAAATATTTAAAACAGCTGAATTCTACGATTCGCTATGTTATTAAAAATGCGAAGAACTTCGTTCAGATCAACTGATTTTGTTCTTTTTTTTTCAAAGGTTAGAAATACCTTACCAGCTATTCTCTCGTGACACATTGACAGCCTTTGAGGCCTATTGATTACAGCAATGATATTAAATGTTACTGGATTACAGTTAAAGTTGAAAACGTAGATTCGCACACTGCAGTGCCTATATCCTACGGTCGCCACAGACTCTAGTTTATGTTTATTTTAGTTTAAAAGGGGACTCCCCGTACCCAACATTACCCCGTGCAATATAGCCCATATTGCAATCTATGGTGTCTGCATCACAGATAGTATAATTATCTATACTAATATTATAAAGAGGAAAGATTTGATTGTTTGCATTGAATAGGCTCCGAGACTACCGAACCGATTTGAAAAATTCTTTCACTGTTAGGAAGCTACACTATCCCCGGGTGACATAGGCTATATTATATTTTTTTTACTATTTTTCCCGAAGCGAAGCTAGATTTCCTCACAGATTTCCTAGTCTTAAATAAACCCATCGCTATGATCGAAACCATGCGAATTGCGATGGCGCTTCAAATGCCATCTGTACACAGAACAAAGAATTATTATATTATGAAATTGATGTCACAAACTGTGGTATGCTCGGAAAAGTTTAGATACCAATCGCTACAATTTTTTTTATCTCAAACAGTGGACAAAAAATTTAATTATAATAATTTATCTTAGATTTTCGTATTTTTAAGGTAGGGCATTGGGATTTTAAGGTAGGGCATTGCCCCACAATGCCCCCCCCTAGCTACGGCCCTGCTGTCGATACAGTCTCCCAAATTCTTAACGCAAAGCTGAACTGAGGCCTTAGTGCGAGTTTTACGTGACATAACGGGCTCGCAACGTAAATGCGAGCCACCTAGTGGCAGTGAAAAAAAGCTTTGGTCCCATACATATTTAGCCAACTCGCATTTACGTCGAGAGCCCGTTATGTCACGTAACACTCACTAAGGCCTCCGATAAAATGAGCTACTACCGCCATCTATCGGGATTTGCTGACAACAGTAATATTTTATTTTCAGGACTATAGCAGTTACGCTACAGGATACGCGGACCATAGCGTAGCGCAATATGGAGGCTATTACGCTACCCCTAGTTACTCGCCCTACGTCAGTTCGCCGAGTAGCAGTGGTAGTGCTGGACACACTTCATATCACTTGGGCGGCGCTTTATCAGGTACCTATATTTTTATTTTCAATTTATTTTGCTCTTTACTTATTTAACCAACTTTGTATTTATTAGGTACACCTTAGCTCAATTTTCTAGCTATTAAAAAAATTTAAACACAATTTTGGAACGCAGCCTTAATCTTACCAACATAACGGTCGAAATAGTCTTTTGACAATTTTGACAATCATCTGAATCTCAAACTGAAAGGTCTAAAATGTCAAAAGTGATGAGTTTGTTTGTCAATCAAATCAATTTGTCAGTGACATTTAATTTGTTTTTGTAATTTGTTGAAAGTGGTGTACATTTTATTTTAGTTTAGTTGTTGTTAGATTTTGTAATTAATTTCCGTCTGTTTTTATTTGTAAACTTAATCCAGGGTAAACGTTGACAACGAAGTAGTAATTAAGTGAAAATAAGTCTTACTAGAGTGATTTTGCGCTTACTTGTAAAGTTTCAAAACTTTTTAAGATGAATAAAGAGAATGAAAGTTTTAATTCTAATAAACGGAGAAGACTTGAGAGTAGTGATTCACGGGAGGAGAACAGTTATCACTCCGATAGTTCATATTGGGACAGTTCAGATGGTGAATGTGGTTTGTTATCACTTTAAGCTTTAAAAATAAAGTTTGTTTTAACATGTTTTTAATATAATGACCGAATTTACATGTTTGTTCTGCTCGGTAACTAGTTTGTAAATTTATTATTTGGTTGTAAAAAGGAACTATTAAGACCATGTCCAAATAACGTACCTATATCTTCATCATCAATCATCATGAAATTTGTGAGGACGTAAACTTTCACATTTTTAATTAGAGTAGTAGTATATCTATGTATGTAGTGTATGTATATGTATGTAGTGTTTCTCCATGGGGTTCGCCTGGATAGCTACCACCATTGAGCATGAGTCAGCTGCCAAACGACTCGTCGTGTTCCGGCTGGGGTTGAGAACCAGTTCTTTCTTTCTTTTTCTTCTTTGTTTCTTTTTCTTCTCTCTGTATTGGCCGACAAAGCATCAGTGATGCCTTTGGTGTTGCTGATGTCCATGGGCGACGATAGCAAGTGGGTACCATCAGATGGATTGTCAGCTCGTTTGCCGATAGATAGATCATGTGATTAAAAAAAAATAACATTGGGTGGTTCTTAAATCTTTAAAGTAAAGTCTTCTAAAGTAAAATATTTGAACCTTATCATTTACATAGAAAATACAACATGATGTTAATCTATATTGTTACAGAGTCTCCATCGTCAATGCTGCCATCTATAAATGACACTAGCCCACTCTCCCCTATTAAAAATGAAATTCACGCAGCTAGTCGGAGATGTAGAGAAAATTCTGGGTAATAATTTAATTCTCTTATCTTCAAGGCATGGAATGGTCTGAAGAAGTTGACAAGTGATAAAAACATACTATAAAAAAATACAATTAAAATACCAACACAAGTTACCTGAAAAGCATGCTTTTCTGACTTGTCAACTGTAAGTAACTGATAATTTTGCAATATCATTAATGATTATTTGCATTATCATGTTTAAACAAAAAACTGCACTAATAAGGCTAGCAAATAGATGCCCATCAAAAAAATTACAGTATTAACACATTGCTGACATATTGACCAATTGTCGTTTTATCATCAATCATTTATCATTTCATCATCCACCTTCCAGTGAGAGCACAGCAAGCAGATCCAGGGGGCGCGGTCGTCGCAACACCTCTTCCTCTCCGGCCCAGCATGTCCCAGAGCCGGCCACGGACCGAGTCTTCATCTGGGACCTGGATGAGACGATCATTATATTCCACTCATTACTCACTGGGACGTACGCTACTAAATATAATAAGGTATGATGATGCATGTATTTTTATAAAAAAAAGTGTGTGTGTACTTATGTATACACTGTAGCCGAGAAAAAGGAAGAAGAGAAGCGGCGTCATTGTAGCCGATAAAAAAAAAGAATTTTAATAAATGAATAAGTGGAGAGAAAAAGAAAGGGGTGTTGTGTTTGGCTACAATATTAAGAAAGTAACATTTAGAAAAATAAATAGAACACAAACCCACCAAAAGAAGTATACCCGAATGTAGGCGAACTTTGCTCGGATGTTAGTGAGCCGATGATCTCCTAAATAAGAAAATAATTAAACCAGGAATACGGGCGCCAAGGAGACCATACACCTGCCACACAGTACGGATAACAAAGCCGGATAAAACATTGAACTATTAATCTCAAAGCGGGCTTTATACTGCAGTGTTGTATGTAAAACTAAATATTAATCATGATATTTTGCTGAGGAGTGAAATAAAATAATATAAGTACCAAACAGACTTTTATTTCTCTAAAACAAGACTTGGCATTGAATCATTATAAATACAGGAACATTGCAAAAGTATACAAAGTTATAAACATTCTAAATTGTCCGTAAAAGTTGTATTGTATGGTAGAAAAATATCACAAGCATGTACCTGTATAACAGAAGTACTTAGTCAAAATTAGGGCACGTCCTCTCCATGAGAATCCCCTCCTAACAGTGGACTGCAAGGCTGCCTCGTCACTGCTACGGTATGCTTCAAGGTAAGGGTCTCCTCATCTTGAGTTCGTAGTCCAGGCTCGAAAGGTAGATGGGTAGGAAGGAATATTCCGCCCTCAATAAGGAATAAGATAATGGATTGACATCAAAAAGTCAAGAAAACCATTATGGAAAAAAAAAACTTACTCGCGGAAAGCGAAGTAAGGGAAAAAAATATGGAAATATCAGTGGAAATTAAATGAAAACATCACTAAAGTGATGATTAAGCCACGGGTCCAGTGTGGAACACCGCAGGGAAATAAACGAAAAGGATATAAACATCCATATTCAATTAAGTTTGTTATAGGAAGGTAAGTTGGAAAAAAAATAAAGGGAAAATTTTAAATACCGGAAAAAAGCTGGAACAACGAATACCTATACGTTATTCTCATGTAAATGCATTGCAAAATGCTTTACTATATCAATTTCTAATAGGAAATATCGATAAATAAGAAAAATCTTACCGCTAAAAAGCGCCTCTAGTTACATAACATTGTGGTCGTCATCCGACGCCGGTGCATTTACACGCTACGAAGGAAAATATATCGCCCCCATCATGACCAGGACGCGGGAACGTACTATTAGTCCAAAATAACGAATTTGGAAAAAACTTTTAAATGAAATCCCCCAAAATAACAAATTATTGGTTTTGACGCATTTTATCGGCGTCAAGAGTCAAGAGAAAAAGGAATATGGACGCTTGTGTCATAGATACGTAAAGTCTATGCAAAATTGTACAGAGTAAGAAATTTTTAAATATGGCAATGTCTATGATATGTTCTACCAAACATAATTAAATAAATTCCGTAAAATAAATAAACAATTAAGTCTTATAAGTAGTTTTATTTCCAAAAACACCACTATCAAATTTATATTTATATTGAAATTAAATAAATTGAATTAAGAACAAGTTAAGTTATCTGGTTGGGGTCCAGTCTCAATATCACGACTAAATAAGCAACGTCAAATTTAGAAGTTATTAATCCATGGCAAACATGTCAAACGGATTCATTCACCCGTAACAAGTAGTCTGTGGTAATATGAAGAGTTAAATTAATTTTTTTATTGCAAAACAATAATAATGGTTCCATGTAACGGGCGATGTACAAATCGTACGTTACATTTCCCCCTTTTCTAGCAAAAAAAAAAAATTTTTTTTTTTTTTATAAGTGTTGACAACCCTATAACATGCTATGGTGACAACCCTACAAAATAGTACAGTAACAAGTGTATCAAAGTTGTAACAAAAATTAGAAAAATAAATTAATGACAAGTTAATGAGAAATCGATGGAAAGTCGATAACAAATCGATAAGAAGTCGATAATAAGTCGATAACAAGTATCATCAAAAAAAATATATACTGGACTAGTATGCTACCGGTTATCGCAATAAGCACCCTCGCTTTGCAACAACAAACCAATCCAAGTATCCAAATTGGGTTGAAAATCCCAAAAGAAAACTAACTCCCACTCTACATCAAAATACTAAACTAACATAGGATTCAGTATGCAACCGGTTAACGTAATAGCACCCTCGCCTTACATTAACAAACTGTAATCCTACAAAACTCCTTCTACATCTCAAAACAAACTCCTACTCTATCTTCAAAATAAACTCCTACTCTATCTTCAAAATAAACTCCTACTGCTACAAAACCAAAATATAGGACTTAGTATGCACCTGGTTAATGTAACAGCACCCTCGCTTTACACTAACAAACCAAGACCCTATAAGAATAGATTTATAAGTTGTGTCATATAAGTACACGCAAAACAAACAAAAGAAAAATGCTATGTTTGGTATGCAACCGGTCAAAACAGTGAGCATTCGCTATGTAATGACAAACCCAACAAAGCAACCCTGTACATGTCAAATGTATTTGGCATGCCAGGAAAGTATCCACGAAAGTGAATAAAAAGGTGCTAATTAATGTTAGCAAAAAAAAAAGTCACCCACAAGATGTAAATAATCTATTGGGAAAAGAGAGTGTGGTGTTTCACACACAACAAAAAGCCACCCTTAAGATGAAAAAAATCTTTAGGGAAAAAGGAGTGTGGTGTTTCACACACAACAAAAGTCACCCTTAAGATGTAAATAATCTTTAGGGAAAAGGAGTGTGGTGTTTCACACACAACAAAAGTCACCCTTAAGATGTAAAAAATCTTTAGGGAAAAGAGGTTTAGTTGTACAACTCAAAATGTCATGTCCAGGTCCTAGGAATTCTAGTACTTAAAGTAGGACGTAAAAACTAAATAAATACTAAGCTAAAAAAAATACTTCCAAGTAGAAGCTAACTAATAGTGTACAACAAAACAAAATAAAACCTAGAAATAGGTAAATAAATCCACCTCTACCAAAAAAAAAAAATTACTAATAAATTGTACAAATTAGTGAGGGGACAAAAAAAAATTGGGGATAAATAACAAAATATGAGTCCTTATAACATTGTGGGCACTAACTTCTTTTCTTTATATAAATTTAGAGTTCCAAATTAAGTAGAGTATGTATAGTTTCCAAGTACATTTACTAACTTTACTAATTTACTAACTTAGGTCCTTAACATACATCACCATCCAAGTGCAACACCACTCATACATCACGCAATATTCCTCCACATACATAGTTGCCTTTACCTTTGCCAGCAAATAGAAACAAGTTGGTATGTATAATTTTATATATATCCAAATAAACCAAATAAATATTAAATTTTAACTATATCTTTTACATGATATCTACCTCTACTACTCCTATCAAAATCTTTTAATAAATAAACGTTATCAGAAATTTTATCTATAATTTTACTTTTAATAAATTTAGGTGCTAACTTAGATGAAAAGAAGTAAGATGCGTTGGACTGCACGAAGTTACGTCTCCATACAGTATCTCCAACATTATAAGAAATGCCTTTTCTCTTTGCATTATAATAAATAGAATTCTTCCTATAACTTTTAACTAAATTTTCCACTGTTTTCCTAAAAATATCTTCCAAAGTTGAAAGTAAAGAAGAATAGTCTGAACGACTACTAATAACCAATTCTGAAGGATCAGAAATTGAAGAAAATTTATATAATGAGCCGTCTAAAATAATTTCCCTTCCAAACATAAGAAAATTTGGTGTATAACCTGTAACTAAATTAATAGTGCTGTTAATAGCAGCTTGGACATGGGGTAAGTACCTAGACCAAGTCCGATGGTCAGCCTCAACATAACACAAAATACAAGTTTCTATAGTTTTGTTGAATCTCTCTACTGGATTATTCTGAGGAGTATATGATGTGTTAATTATAAAAAAAAAACCATTGGACATGTTTTACCGTTAAAAGTTAAGTTAAGTTTTGAAAAATCAAAATGTTTTCGCAAATAATAGTTCGCAACAGGTAAAGTTGAATCTAAGGCAGTTGAATTATTGTTCAAAACTAGTCTTGATTGTGGTGTTGTTGTCACATTATCCAACGTTATCATATTATCATCCGGGCCGAACACATCCTGATTCTGAGTCTGAACATGCACTGGAAAAGACACATTTGGTGCAGGTTCTTGTTCATGGCTGGTCGTAGGCATATTTATAGATTCCTTGTCAGACTTAGAAACAGAAACTGTACCCTCCATCTTAACTAATGTTAATATGTAACTCTATTCACCAACAATAACAAAACTTTAAACTAAATTATAACAATAACAAGTTAATTCAATTTAACTTTATATATCTGTATGTTAATATTACTACATCAAATTATTTACTTTAATAACCAACAACTTCAAAAATGAAAGAGCAACTTTCATTAATACTATTATGATATTCAATATTCTCAAATTACGACAAAGTTAATAATTAATGTTAATGATGTTACTAAATTCAATATTACTCTTTAACTTTATTTCCAATATTACCAATTCAAATATCAAATATAGTTAACTTCAAATTCCTCAAATAAACACCAAGTTTATTCACAAACTTTCATGAAAACAAGTAAGTACTTTTCTATGTTGAAACAAAACAAGTAGGTATACACCAAAATAATTGTTCATTAAACAATATAGAAAGGAAATTATACAAAACACCATACAACTTTTACTTGTAAAACAAATAAATAGCCAAGCAAAATTAAGTCTCAACAATATATCATGTATGTAAACAAAGTAACAACACTGAGTATGTATTTTACCAAAAAGGTTAACAAAAGTATAGGTTAAGTCAGTCCGAACAAATCAGGTCGGTCTAAAAATCAGTCCCTGTTCGTCGGCGTCAAATTATTGTTGTCGAGAAAAAGGAAGAAGAGAAGCGGCGTCATTGTAGCCGATAAAAAAAAAGAATTTTAATAAATGAATAAGTGGAGAGAAAAAGAAAGGGGTGTTGTGTTTGGCTACAATATTAAGAAAGTAACATTTAGAAAAATAAATAGAACACAAACCCACCAAAAGAAGTATACCCGAATGTAGGCGAACTTTGCTCGGATGTTAGTGAGCCGATGATCTCCTAAATAAGAAAATAATTAAACCAGGAATACGGGCGCCAAGGAGACCATACACCTGCCACACAGTACGGATAACAAAGCCGGATAAAACATTGAACTATTAATCTCAAAGCGGGCTTTATACTGCAGTGTTGTATGTAAAACTAAATATTAATCATGATATTTTGCTGAGGAGTGAAATAAAATAATATAAGTACCAAACAGACTTTTATTTCTCTAAAACAAGACTTGGCATTGAATCATTATAAATACAGGAACATTGCAAAAGTATACAAAGTTATAAACATTCTAAATTGTCCGTAAAAGTTGTATTGTATGGTAGAAAAATATCACAAGCATGTACCTGTATAACAGAAGTACTTAGTCAAAATTAGGGCACGTCCTCTCCATGAGAATCCCCTCCTAACAGTGGACTGCAAGGCTGCCTCGTCACTGCTACGGTATGCTTCAAGGTAAGGGTCTCCTCATCTTGAGTTCGTAGTCCAGGCTCGAAAAGTAGATGGGTAGGAAGGAATATTCCGCCCTCAATAAGGAATAAGATAATGGATTGACATCAAAAAGTCAAGAAAACCATTATGGAAAAAAAAAAACTTACTCGCGGAAAGCGAAGTAAGGGAAAAAAATATGGAAATATCAGTGGAAATTAAATGAAAACATCACTAAAGTGATGATTAAGCCACGGGTCCAGTGTGGAACACCGCAGGGAAATAAACGAAAAGGATATAAACATCCATATTCAATTAAGTTTGTTATAGGAAGGTAAGTTGGAAAAAAAATAAAGGGAAAATTTTAAATACCGGAAAAAAGCTGGAACAACGAATACCTATACGTTATTCTCATGTAAATGCATTGCAAAATGCTTTACTATATCAATTTCTAATAGGAAATATCGATAAATAAGAAAAATCTTACCGCTAAAAAGCGCCTCTAGTTACATAACATTGTGGTCGTCATCCGACGCCGGTGCATTTACACGCTACGAAGGAAAATATATCGCCCCCATCATGACCAGGACGCGGGAACGTACTATTAGTCCAAAATAACGAATTTGGAAAAAACTTTTAAATGAAATCCCCCAAAATAACAAATTATTGGTTTTGACGCATTTTATCGGCGTCAAGAGTCAAGAGAAAAAGGAATATGGACGCTTGTGTCATAGATACGTAAAGTCTATGCAAAATTGTACAGAGTAAGAAATTTTTAAATATGGCAATGTCTATGATATGTTCTACCAAACATAATTAAATAAATTCCGTAAAATAAATAAACAATTAAGTCTTATAAGTAGTTTTATTTCCAAAAACACCACTATCAAATTTATATTTATATTGAAATTAAATAAATTGAATTAAGAACAAGTTAAGTTATCTGGTTGGGGTCCAGTCTCAATATCACGACTAAATAAGCAACGTCAAATTTAGAAGTTATTAATCCATGGCAAACATGTCAAACGGATTCATTCACCCGTAACAAGTAGTCTGTGGTAATATGAAGAGTTAAATTAATTTTTTTATTGCAAAACAATAATAATGGTTCCATGTAACGGGCGATGTACAAATCGTACGTTACAACACTATGGAGCATAGAAGGTAGAGAAGGAGGGCTTTCATGTGTATGAAAAGTATCTGTAAAAACGCATCCAATTACGGGTGGCGCTGCTGTACAGTCTACAACAGCTATGTTCGAATATCTATTTCTTAGGCTGCTTTTCCACCAGAGATGTGCTATGTTACGTTGCTATGGATGCGTTCGACATCCACCAACCATATTCATTGGTGAAAATCAATCAATTTATTGAACCAATCATATTTATTGGATTTCACATCTTCGCAGCATAGCTACATAGCTCTCTGGTGGAAAAGCAGCCTTAGACTCTTGCGCCATTCATTACGGGTGTTATAACTTAGCAAACTTCACTCTGTCTACTACAGCTATGTTCATATCGCTCTATTTCTCAGACACTAGTGCCATTCTGGAATGGCTGTTATTAAACAGCTGGACACTTTCAACTTTCCTCTCATATGAGATGGCCCTCCTACTCTATCCTACATGGTACGCACGTAAGAAGTTATATGTACTTTTTTAGTGTAACAGAACCAAAATAGCTAAAGATTTTATCCCGTATGCTACAACTCTTTGTTTGTAAAAGGAATGGGTTATCAGCTAACTTCATCATATCGCTAACAGTGCCATCTAGTAGCAAAGTTTGGCAGCGAAATCATCCCTTTGCAATTTTCTTAATTTTGAATTGCTTAACTAAACTAAACATTTCCGTATTTCAGGACACACAACAAATAGTTCAACTAGGTTTCAGAATGGAGGAAATGATTTTCAGCTTAGCAGATACGCATTTCTTCTTCAATGATGTTGAGGTAAGCCAGCTAATGTTATTTACACTACGTACATTACCTTTAAGGGTCGACAATAATTCAATAAGGCCTTAGTTGAATTACTTCTTTTTGCCAAGAGTTTAGTATAATGTTGTAGCACACTATAATAACTTTGTTATGTCAAGCGTATGTTTAGTTTACTTTTTAACCCCCAACGCTAAAAGAGAGTTTTAGTATTAAAAAGTAAACTAAGTGTTGTGGCATCATAGCTCCTATACGAATGGACCAATAAATGATGCAGTTTTTCGTTTGAAAACTGATATGATTGTGATGGTTCTTAGCTATAACATTGTGTCTTGTGTGCTACTCTATGGCTACAACTTACGAAGATCTGTTCAGGCGTTTCAAGGTCATCATATCATCTATGGTTCTTCTCTCTTGTCTCTGTATTCTGTGGTTCTTCTGTTAAAAGTTTAAAAAAAGTTTAGTAACCTGAATTTTTGTAATATTCCTAGGACTGCGACCAGGAGCACATAGACGCAGTAGCGGCGGACGACAACGGCCAAGATCTATCAGCCTACAACTTCGCGTCGGACGGGTTCCACGCTGGCGCCGCGCCCAACACGGGGCTCTGCGCGCCTGGTGTCCGCGGCGGCGTCGACTGGATGAGGAAACTGGCGTTCCGGTACCGGAAGATCAAGGACACGTACAATAATTATAGAAATAGGTGAGTGAGAGCTGCTGTGGGGTGTTGCGCTCCTGGTACTTAGATGTTCATGTCATAACATGAGTTTCTTAATATTTGACAGTTAATTACTAACGTTAAGTTATTAACAAATAAACTGATTCTTGGTTAAGGCATATTGGTCAATGGTCATATTGATTTATTTGATTTTGGTTTCGTTGTTATGTTGTTTGGGGTGTAAGTAATTTAACAGGCGTTTTAATTACCAGGATTTCCTCAAAGTTCTGAGAAATGAAATGAAATGAAATGAAATGAAATGAAATGAAATAAGTGAAATGAAATGAAATGAAATAAGTTTTATTCGAAGTAGGTTTGTTACAAACACTTTTCGAAAGTCACTCAACGCCATCGCTTCAACAAATCCCTACCGTGAGTGGTACCGGGAGAAGAAGCGGCAAGAAACTCCCGGGATTATTTTTTTCCTACTCACAGTTACAGACAGCACTTAATACTACTTATTGCAATATTTGATATAAAAAAAAAACTCATGTCCAAGCAGTCTTGTCATTTAAATACTCATCAACTTTGTAATATGCTTTCTTCATGAGAATACCTTTTACATGAGTTTTAAATTTACAGTATGGCATTTCTGTTAATTCTAACGGGATTTTATTATAGATTTTCACACATCTACCCATGAACGAGCCACTAGTTTTTCTGAGTCTAAAACTAGGCACAATCAGTCTAGCCTTGTTTCTTGTGTTAATATTGTGAACATCACTCTTTTTAAGAAATGTATCGGAGTATTTTTTAACATACATAATATTTTCCAAAATGTATTGTGAAATAACAGTTAGTATATTGATTTCTTTAAATAGTTCTCTAAGAGAGTCCCTAGGCCTGAGGTTGTAAATAGCGCGAACTGCTCTTTTCTGTAATACAAAGATTGACTCAATATCTGCAGCTGAGCCCCACAACAATAGACCGTAGGACATTATACTATGAAAGTAGCTGTAATAAACTAATCTTGCTGTTTCTACATCAGTCAAGAGCCTTACTTTCTTAACAGCGTAAGCAGCGGAACTGAGCCTCCCTGACAAGGCTTCAATATGAGGACCCCATTGTAGTCGAGAGTCTATGGTAATGCCGAGAAATGTTGTAGAGTTTACTAGTTCTAATACTTCCTTATTTATGACAATTTTAGCTGGGATTTGTTTCACATTGGGTAAGGCAAATCTGACACATTTAGTTTTTTTCGCGTTTAACAACAAGTTATTACATGTAAACCAGTGTAATATCAGTGTAATAAATCTGAGAGGTTGCCTATGTGAGCTTCATTGCCCTCATTCTAAAAACTTGATGAATGGATTTGATTCCTCGTCAGAGCAGTGATCTTACCTTTACCTACGGCAGGGGTAATAATTAGTGTGTGATGTTTATTTTTAATTGAACCTAATGTTTTCTCAATCCCGCTAAATATAGACTTAGGTATATCTATATGTAGGTTGCTGTGAATGATAAGGCTCATGTTATATCTATCGCTTCCAGTGTCGGGGGGCTTCTCGGCCCAGCCAAGAGAGAGCAGTGGCTACAATTACGAGCTGAGTTGGAACAGGCCACGGATAACTGGCTGACGTTGGCTTGCAAATGTCTCAATATGATTAACTCTAGGTAAGACGGGTTGTATTTGGTTACAATGTGATGCAAATGACCGCTATTGGCAAAAAATTCGGAGGGAACGTAAAGCCGTCGGTCCCAGTTGTATAAGATAACAGTTGTTAAGCCATGTCAGAGGCCCTCGGGCAGTTTGAAAACTTCCGACACTCGGGTTGGCCACTAACCCCTCCACCAATCCGCACTGGAGCAGCGTAGTGGAGTATGCTCTAGGCCTCCTCAAGAGGAGAGGCCCGTGCCCAGTAATGGGCCATTAATGGGTTGAAGCCAAGATGCAAATTAGTTGTAGTCATCATTGTGGTTAGCCCAGTTGCTTATTGGCTGTTAAACGCTCCAATTCTGTCACTAACGGTTACTTATCGCTCTTTAGTACAGAGTTTGTATGGTGATTCTTTACTAGGAGCGATTTAAGTAACCGTTAGTGACGAGTTGGGGCGAAAATGTTGTAAGTGCTATATCTAATCTATGTTAAGAGAAAGTTTTATCAGGTTCGGTTTAGCCTTTCTAGGCAAGATAAGGAAATAGTCAAATATTAACACAAAGATTTTATAGCATTAAACATTACAGGACGTTTTTGTATCATGAGTACCATGACCTGTAAAACTTAACTTTTTTGCTGACTCTACACTCATATAGCCGTGACGGTAACAAGTTTCAAGAAACGTTTCATTTAGTTACCGTGTGTATCCGTGTGTTGTGATATCCAATGTGTGTGTGTGCGTTGCAGAGAGAACTGTGTGAATGTGCTGGTAACAACCACCCAGTTGGTGCCAGCGCTGGCCAAAGTGTTGCTGTTCGGGCTAGGGGGCGTGTTCCCGATAGAGAACATATACTCCGCTACTAAGACTGGTATGTTTCCCTCCATTTTATGCTGTTAATGCTTGATAATTGAATCTCTGTGCAATGTTTATTTCTAGGTCCACTGGTTTAGGCTATGCCTAGTCTGTCTCCTTCTACACAAAATATATGGAGAAGGTTTAGTGTGTACACTGATACGCATACCCTTTTTTAATATTTTCTGTAAATCCCCGACAAATACATACAGATAGATATTTAAATCTAACAAAACACGACTTTTCACTTTAGACGTTTATGAAAAAAATCCTTTATAAAATTTTCCCATGAGTGTGGATACTGGATTGTCATTTTTCAGAAATCCCCTAAAATAACAATTTTTTGTAACTTTTTTCTAACAATTATTTCTATCATCTCCAGGTAAAGAGACCTGTTTCGAGAAGATAAAGCAACGTTTTGGCGAACGGTGTACATACGTAGTAATCGGTGATGGTCAAGACGAAGAGGCCGCAGCTAAAGCCAAGAACTACCCCTTCTGGCGGATCTCCGGCCATTCCGACATCGCCGCGCTATACAACGCGCTAGACATGGGCTTCTTATGATTTGCTGCGAGCCTGGTACTTGCCGTACGTAACTTGTTAAGGCGTAGCCTAACTGTGGTCTCTGAGTTTCTGTTATCCTGGTTGTTTGAATGCGATTTGTTTACGTCATGATACTTATTTATGGTCTCCTTTGATAAAGCTGTGGTCTAAGTTTCTTGTTTCCTGGTAGTTTGAATGTGATTTGTATACGTCATGATATATTTTTCAGCTGGCCCGTGGCTGGTAATGCTTGTGATACACAGGCTTGATATGTTTTTCTGACGCGCGTAATAATTACATACGTTTGTTTTTTCTCTTTCGTGTAAAAAACATCGGAATACACTGATGCTCTTCAGTAGATTTCTCCGTGAAACTGTAAAGAATAACAGCTAACTAAGAATAAGGGCTAACAGCAACCGGCCATCCGAAGAAAAACGATAGATACATAAGAAACAAAAGAAAATTGGTTTACACACAAAAAGAGACTGAATATTGTTTTTTTTTGCCTATACAAGAAAACGCGATGTTATTACAGTATTCCTTTAGCTACAAAGAACATAAATGGAGTTTGCATTCTCGTTAACACGTACGTAGACGCATCTACATACGCTTACACGCGTATTTCAAAGCTAGCGTAGCCCATTGACGCATAATGTGCATCATCGAATACTATTCGAGCATATAAACGCATATTTCCGCTCATAGGACGTGAATATTGCAATATCGTATTTACAAACTTGTAAGCGCTGCGTATGCAAATCAGTCGCAGTAAACCAGGGAAATTACCTATTGATTTGTTTCTAATGCACTGATACTGGTCAGTATGGATTTGATAGTGGAATCAGCCTACGTATTTCTGACGCCTTGGTACATTCGGTGTGCAATACTTGTTTGGTTATCTGGTGGTTCCTCCGATAAGATAAATAAGACAAAAGACTCCTAGTTAGAGCTTACTAGTATATTAGTAATTATTTAGAAATGCAATAAATGTCACACTGAAGATTTTATACATTTCTGTTTTATAAACTAGAAATAAAAAAAAACATCGTAATTTTTATGCGATATAATCGAATTCAAAATGTGACATATACAAACATATACACACACACACACACACAAATAAACTTCCTTCAAAATTAAATAGTAACAATTAGTTTAATTAAGAAATAGTAGCTATGAATAATAGTAACCTATGCAGTATGGCCTAAAAACAATGCAGATTATATGCCGAAAAAGAATTTATGTACAATGGCAATCCTACATTCTAATAAATAAATAAATCTATGTAAAAATATCACTGTAAGTCGAATCGTAAAAGTGATAAATTCAGTCATTCAGTAATAAAATATGTCAGTCAAATAATATCTTAGGAATATACAAATGAGGTATATCGTCACTTACATCCCACTTGAGAACTAGCTTCCATACACTCATAAGATAAAGAATAATGAAATAATCTATTTACTCAAAAAGCGTCTTTCGTTGCCATACAATCGATTGATAGATATCCTCTGCCATTTTAATTTTCGTAATTGAAGTCTACGACTTGAAAGTACATCGTTTGCCATAGTTAGGGGCTATTCAATATTTAACTCAATAAAGTTATCTTTATCGTTTAGTTTTTAAAGCTCAAAATCAGCTCAAAAGTGGTAAAAAATATAGTAGATTTTTTGTAAATAAATATCAAATTGTAGGAAAATGTTCTACTATAGAAACTTGTTTATTTCATTCCTACTATATAAGTTTTATATATTCTATACAATGTACAGATTTATAATTATTTTTAGTGGATATTTTTAGGACAATGTTTATAAAAATATAAGTAGGTATTTCTATGATTTTACTTTATATGTATCTACTGGGGTGTATTGACATTTTTATGAATTTTTTTGGTCTTTGAAACACAGACTTACCACTCCTAGGTTGGATTTTTTACTTAACATTTTGAACTTTTAAATGTATGATTTTTTAAACTTTTTTAAAGGATAATTTTGCTATTCTACTCGTATACACGTGAAAATCAACCTTATGTCTATATCAATAAAAATGTCAACGCACCCGTCCGTCTTACCGCTACTCACGATTGCATCTGTTATACAAATGTATTGTTCCTCGTTATTTAATTGCACAACTATTTTTGTATATCTCCAGAAACATCAAACTCCATTTTGGGTATGACACAACTTTGGAAAGCATATAATAAGTACCGTATATCCTATTCCATGTCATGGTCTATTTGTGTGCTAAATTTTATGAAAATGCGTTGAGCAATTTTTACGTGAAAGTGTAATAATAAACATACATACATCCTTGCAAACTACCATATTTATAATATTAATAGGACAGCAGCTGGTGTTCACATATTTTATTTGAGCCGAAGTGTCATTTAAAGTCGGGACATTTATCAATAACGGATTTGTTGCTATTTTTATGGCGTATTCTTATTTTTCTTTATTCATGAATGCGTGAATATAAGAATTTATATGGTTCTGAAAAACGAATTGTTTTTACGATTCGGAAAATAACAGATTCATACAAATATGAATAGGTAAGCCCAGTGTCGATAAAAAACTTTTTTTAATGTAAATTGTGTCGTTGCCGAAATGGAGTTTTGCTACGATAAAATTTAATATGTCTGTCTGTTCTGCTATGGTTTCATATCATATTGTAATAAAGTAAAGAAATAAGTTTTATTTGAAGTAGGTTTGTTACAAACGCTTTTCGAAAGTCACTCAACGCCATCACTTCAACAAATCCCTACCGTGAGTGGTTCCGGGAGAAGAAGCGGCAAGAAACTACCGGGATAGGTAATTAATGGCAATCAATACACGTATTTTGCAATATTTTGAGGTTAACTATAATTTATAATTAGTAGAATCCTCTTGCGAGCGAGAGAAGAGCCTATGATAATTATTTTATTATTTGATATTACATATATTCATTTTAGATAATTGTACAAATATTTGTAGTGCGGAGATAACTTTATTTATATTCTGTGGATCCATGGCAGGGATTAGGAAAATGTTTATTTAGTATACGATACGTTTACATTTTGTAAAATTAAAAATGCCTCATATCTATAGGAACATGCATGTAAATTAAAATTTATCAGCCATGTTGAATTTGGTGCCTAAATCCAATTATCTAAAATCTTTGAAGCCATTTTCTTTTTCGCGCCAAACATCTTGATGACTTTTTTTCAGATATAATTATGTCCATAATATAGTTATATTATTTTGTATTACATTATGTACTTATTGTATAACCCCGTATTAAATATTCGATGCTAATACAACGTAAAAAAGACGTATATAAAAGACGTTAGTGAGTGTCGGTCGGTATGTAAAATTACGTTCGTATAAAAGTATAATTGTAATTAGAAATTACGTTCCTTTTAACGTTAATTTCATAACAGATATTTTTAAGGGGTTAATTCAAAACTTGGTCCATGCATGTTCCTGTATTACTGTCGTTTGAAGTATTGTTGTATTTTATATTAATAACACATCGTTTTGATATTGTATTTTCGAATGTATAATTTTATAATACACAATGTTTGTTATTCCAGCGCTAAACGCACTTTTTGTAACACAGCAATAGACTATTTATGTAAAAAATTTTTGATGCTGCCGTATTCTGTTGTATTTTTATAGTGATTATTACAAACTATCAATAACCCCATGATTGTAGCAATACTACTGAATTAATTCAAAATTGTAAATACAGCTTAGATATAAAACGCTTAGTGATATGAAAAATATTTCAAAATTTCGATTATTCGAGGTGTAAATAAAATATATTATTTGACATTTTTTTGTTTCTTTTCTACCTACGAATACCTAAAGTAACTTTGGTTTAAATAGGAGAACTACAGTTAGCCACTCGCATCTTTTCAATATTCTATCTATCCATAATTCTCACGTTAGTTGTCCAGAAAAAAAGACTCGTAATGGCAGTACAAGTTAGTTCTTGGGGTGATCTGCGTTCACAGAACACATTACAGTTATAAATAAAATAAATATAAAAATAAATAAAAAGCCTTTTATTTCTTGCAATGTTGACATTTTCACAAAGTACACAATTTTTTACATCATTAAATTATAAGTCACTTTATTAATAGATAACATTCTATTTATAAAATTAACATTCTTATTATACAACAGCGTATTATGTATTTTTAACAATTTTTGGTTCTTATTTAGTATTTTTAAAAATTGATTTAATATGGTGTTAGATTAATAATTTTATTTTTAATTATTATTAAATTACAGATTACATTTTAAATATTAATATTTATTATTATAAAATTAATCTTATTTATTTTATATTATAGTTAATGTCAACGTCATTATACGCATAATGACATTACAGTTACTTCATGTAATAATTTAAAACGATTCTGCATAACTCTGTCTTGTAATGGAGGTCAGTATGAGTAATGACATAACGCTCCCTCAGTGTAAAAAAAAACAAGTCATCTTACGTTGAATTTTAGTTAATATAATAATATGATTGGAAAGAGGGACAAAAGTTGCATATGCTCAATTCTTTTCAAATTTTTATCATTAATCTTAACGGTTTTGTGCAAGAAATCGTAACGTAATTTAAAACCTTTGACTACTTTGATATTTTAACAGTTTTTTTGTTTTTTTTTTCACTGCGGCCGAGGGTGCGTATAAGTCGGGGTAAACGAAGTCTGTATCCATAGACATGTTCTGTATCACTGGTTGCCTTTGACTACTCTGTGTGGCAGTGCTGTACTCTGTGGTGGTTGCTTAGCAACGCCTAACCAAACAAATGTGTTTTTGTACGATCTTTGATTACTGGAAGATAATAAACATTGGTGAAAATGAAGTCTTCTGTGAACACAATATTATTCGACGTGTCTAAGAATGAGTTGTTTAAGATCAACGAGAACTTGAAGATGCTGCACCGTAAGCTGAAGACAACGTGGAAGGTCATGATGTGAGTTGTATGTCCAGGTGGTTCCCTCTTTTTTACGTGTAATATCATTGGTGGTTCTGGACTCTTTATATTCATATATTTTGACGCAGTATGGGGCAATAGTTACCATCCCGGTTCGCCGTGCCAAGGGTCCTGGATTCGATTTCCAGTGAGGCGGAAATTTGAATGATGAATTTCTTTCTGTTCTCGGTCTGGTTGTGTGTGTCCTTGTCTTTGTGTGTTGTCCATGGCACACACGACACAGATAATCCTAGTGTGGGGCTATAAGTATAAAAATCTTTATTTGTCTATTAAAGTTACAGTTACATATTCAAACAGTGGTTGAGAACATATGTTTATAGTTTATAGATAAGTATATAGCGTTATATAGATTTAAGAACAGATCAGGGTATCATAATAAGCGACAGGGGCCGGCCCTCTAATGTCTGGCTAGTTGCCACCATGAGTCAGCCGCGCGACGTCGCGTCGTGTTACGACTGGTAGCTTTTGAGCCAGTTCTTTCTTTCGTCTCTCATAATTCTTGGCCGTAAGGCATCGGTATTGTCAAGGGTGATACTGATATTTATTGGTGACGGCGGCTTCCGTATTTCGAGGGCACGTAAATCCATATCGGTCGCGGTTTTTAACGCATGTTAGAGGCCTTCAGGCGTAGTTACTATCCATCCACCAATTCGCACTGGAGCGGCGTGTTGGAGTATGCTCTAGGCCTCCCAGAGAAACTCACGTTCATTATATTTAGTGGGCCATACATGGATTGAATCTTAAACCAAGCGCAGACTCTTTAAAAGTTGTAAAACCTATCCCTAGCAACCGCGAGGAACTATCCCCTACCATCCTGCAAGACGTGAGGGTCCTGGTGGTACCAGGGCCGCAGAACGTGTTCACTGATGGCGAGCTGGCCGCGCTCAAGGGTATGGTGGAGAGAGGAGACTCCGTGCTGGTGATGATGACGGACGGTGGGGAGGAACGGATCAACACTAACATCAACTTCTTTTTGGAAGAGTATGGGATTGTTGTTAATAATGGTGAGTTGGTATTCGTTAGCATCACCAAATCCATCACGGATGAAAGAAGAAAGACATGAAAGAAGGAAGAAAAAGAAATAAAGAACCTGCTACATCTGTGTTAAGTAAATGTTAACAGTTGCGCCTTACTTACCTACTGTTAATCCGCAGATGTGGCCAACAGAATTAAAATCCCAAACGATTTAATTATTCGACGTATCAAAATAAGTACGTCGAAGAATCCACCACCCAAGCTATCGTCATTAAAAAGACCACGTCCCCTTTAGCACGCTGACAGGTAGCCTAATGTAAAGTCAAAGTCAAAATATTTTATTCATATAGGTATCATTGATACACTTATGCACGTCATTTTTTGGCTCCTTAATGTATGTAACTCCTTAATTCAAGACTACCTGTGTGGCGAAATTGTTACCATGCCGAACCCCCAAGGGTCCTAAGTTCCATTCCCAGTGAAGCGGATTATTTTATGATAAGTTTGAATTTCTGCTCTCGGTCTGAGTATGTGTATTCTTGTCTCTGTGTGTTGTCCATGGCACCCACGACATAGGGAATCCTAGTGTGGGGCCTATGAGTGTGAAGTGTTATTATTATTTCCACTGTTTCCAGACTGCGTGGTTCGCGCCAAGTACCATAAGCTTTACCACCCAAAGGAGTGCCACATCTCCAACGGGGTGCTCAACCGCGGACTCCTCAAACACATCATGAAGATGCCCAACTACACCAGCGAGGCTGATGATTTTCTGTTAGTCATGTCCTCTAATACCGGTAGTTTAGATAATAGTACTAGTACTACATAGTATTACGAGTACTAGTAATATTAGTACTTAGCTACATTACAGTAACAGGCGGGGGAACTGGGTTTGATTCCGTGCAGATATTTATGTGATAGAAGAATGTTTTTATGCCCATGATTCTCTCCGACCTATAGCAATTTTTCCGCATTAAATAATTAATTTATCTTCTAAATAGCATGCTGTCGAATAGCTTTAGTGCTACAAAATACAATAATTCTCCAATTTATTCTTCATCTGCGCTGGCAGTGAAGATCCTCCGACACCTAACTTCGTATACCCGTACGGCGCCACGCTGACGGTGAAGCGGCCGGCGGCGGCCATCTTGTCTAGCAGCGACATCTGTTATCCGGTGAAGAGACCGATCGCTGCGCTATACACCTCAGAGAAGAGTGGAGGTAAGTAGTTTTTTAGCGATTTCAAAAAAAGAAATTATGTCAATAGTACGAGTATTTTATGTTTTTTAATTATTTAAATATTGGTCCATATTTTTTGAATTGAATGCATAAGGTCAAAAATCAGTTCTGATGATAGGGATCCATGATGGGACTCCTTAAATAATATTTTATAGACATACATATTTTGATATTGTACTATTATTTCTTCTGTGATATTATTTTGAATACTTAATGATTTTAGTTGTCCTTACTCCAAGACTATTTTTTTAAGTCGGTTAGCAAGACTGTCAGGAGATTTCTGGGCTAGGTCAAATAGAATGGAACGCATTATAATAATATGTATGTGTCTCCAGAATGTCCGTTCGTCGCTGGCAAGTCAATAGCTTTCCTCGGTTCTGCCGTCACCGCGTGTCCAAATGACAGTAGTCAATTCACATAGTGTTGCCATCTTCACAATCCGAATACACCCAAGCCTGCCCCGGCTTGATGTTCCATTTTATGATCTCCGACATGTATAATATTGCAGGTAAATTATTCGTGATCGGCTCCGGGCATTTCTTCGCCGACCAGTACCTGGAGAGCGAGTGCAACGACCTCATCCGGGAGACGGTGTTCAGCTACCTGGGCGGCGTCACCGACCTCTACCTCAACCCCGTTGATGTTGAGGATCCTGATGTGAGTAGCAAAAATATATATCGACTCCGCTGGGAAATGTGGCCGGCGGTGGGCATTGTGTGATGGGGATCAGTATTGTTGATTCTTCTACTAGATATTCCGTTGGATATCTCCCAGTGGGCGTATGTCAGGGTGCTAAATAAAACACAGGATTCCAGGCACACACTCATTCACAATTTATTGCCTGTAGGTTCTAGGTACTATTCGTTATTTAGTTTGGTTTAGTGTGCTGACATATTACTGGCATTTAGTGGGCACGGGTCTTTTCTCTTGAGGAGGCCTAGAGCATACCCTACCATGCTGCTCCAATGCGGATTGGTGGAGCTGGTTAGTAGCCAACCCAAGTCGCCGGACTTTGAGCGCTTCCTTTGACCATGACAAAGTGTGGAAAAGTCAGGTAATCATATTTCCGCATTTTAAACGGTCGGTTCGGATCGGGTAAACATGGTTATGATTAAATCCACGCAGAATAAAGTAAATAGTCTATTTTATTTTATTTTTATTTATTTTATTATCACACCAACAGCAATACACACATTACATTATTAATAAAAGTTATGTAGAAACTGGACTAGTGTGAGTGCCAATTACAGGCGTGAACAACATTCTATTTTATTTTTATTTACAAAAAAAAATAAGGCAAATCTTGAAACTGTTTGCGACAATTTCAACCGAGTAACGTTTTGCAATGATAATGTGTTTAAACGAAAAAGTTGAAAATGTTAAGATTGTCGCAAACAAGCCTCGATTCGTGCTATTATGCTAAAATAAAGTTACTTAAGTGCTAAAATTTTTTTTCTTAAGGAAGGTACTGAGTCAAAGAATATGTCGAATTCCTTATCCATATTACACAATCGGTTGTACTCCATGCACATACGGGGAAGAGGAGAGTGTTTAAGGATGTTTGTCCTGCATACAGGTATGTGAAAAAGTTTGGATATAGGATGACGCGGGTACCGGGGTGGGATTCTGAATGTAATTTCATTTAAAAGGCTGCTAGAGACTATTCCTCCGCTCAACAGTTTTTTAAGGAATAAAATATCTGTGAGTATACGACGATCATGTAGCGATGTCATGTTAAAGCGCTTTAGTCGCAGATCGTAAGTTGCTCTGTGCGAGATACCGGATGCATGGAATGCTAGATGTCTAGTAAAAGAACGTTGAATGCTCTCATTCTATGAATGAATGTCTACGATGAACGAAACGCAACACATCACTAATCTAACCAACTGACAGATAGCATTTTATCAGTGTTCAAACTATAGAAGTACCTTTACACGTTACCCTCCTTTGCGTCACGCAGTCGAGTAAAAAAGGGGACAATTTCACAGGGTTAATAATTATAACGTTTTACTTTAACGCTGCATACTGTATTTTGACTAATAAAAGCACTGGTAACACCATCTCTTATGGGATATTGAAAACTCGTCACAATTTTTATTAAATTTTCACCTCTACGGTCTACCCAGGTGAACGAGTACCGCACGCTGGGCGACACGGTCTGGCTGAGTACCGTGATGCTCCCGGAGCCCGCGACGGCGCCCCCGCCGCGGCTGGCGCCCCTGCACCCGCACGCCTTGTTCACTTGGAGACTGTTCTCCTTGAACTTGGCGCAACGTGAGTTTCTTGCTCATTATATTATCTCTACTTACGATATTTTTGAAAAAAAAAACACCCTCTAAAAGGGTAAAATGAGGAATGACATTTATTTGAAAATTCACCGATTTTAACGGAAGCTGTTTTAGGGTGCTTTTCGACCAGAGATGTGCTATGCAGCTATGCTGCGAAGATGTGAAATCCAATAAATATGTATGATTGGTTCAATAAATTGATTGATTTCCACCAATGAATAAGATTGGTGGATATCAAACGCATCCATAGCAACGTAACATAGCACATCTCTGGTGGAAAAGCGGTGGTTAAAATTAGTTATTGGCTTCCTGGTATGATTTTTTTAAATATTTGGCGTTAGGTGATAAAAATATGTGATTTTAAGCAAACTCTACGAAAATAATTTTTTGGCAGAACTATTGGAAAATCTGTGTACGTTTGGATTTAATAACTAAAATACAATTTTAGTTCCAGAAGTACTAGGACTGTATGACGCACTAGGAGTGAAACACGAGCCGCTGCGGCTGATCGCGCCGCAGTTCGAAACGCCCTTCCCGCCATTACAACTCGCGGTAAGACGTCTCTAATATATCTAGGACGTAACTATATAAGTATAGTTGAAATCAACAAAATCCTCTTTACAATAAATACCATACCGATGATAACGTCGGCCCCAATGACAGTTATGTATTAGAAAGAAAGAAACAAAGAAAGAACGTTTATTTCTTTGGCCATTACACACACAAACATAGTTAACAAAAAAATAAAAATTTACACAGACAAAAAATAAAGAAAATGAAAATAAATATTTATGACATCTTAACATGCATGTGTCCAGTGGCCCAGAAAATGGAGCTCACTCAGCTTAATGCCGTAGTGATGACACCTAAGTTAGGCACAAAAATGCTCAAAAAATATTGACTACTAGCAGTCACCCATCAACCAACCGTCCGCTGTTGCAAACGGCTAATATGTCAACTCAGTTGCATGGATTGTTGTCTCTGAACTACTCAGTCCACGATGAGTTAAGTTTAAAATAATCTACTGTCGCTGTCTCCTACTGACTTTACTACTCACGGGGCTCATTCTGAAAATCAGCGCCGTGGTCGTAGACTGCTGCATATGCTGATGAGAATGAGCCTTTTTCCATATTGCACTGCAGCACACACAGACTTTTCGGGTGATATAAATATTTTTCGTGTTTATTATATTTTTGTCATTTTTGTTTTTTCTTCTTTTTTTTCTTGTTTTATGTCAGTACTGTGTGTTGCTTTTGTAATGTGGAAATAAATATTTTCTTATTCTTATTCTTCTTATTCTTACTCTTTGTCTATTTGTGACCGATGGTCATGAGTCATGACTGCTTTCTACCAGGTTTTCGCTCCAACGTTTCGGGAGCCGCCTCCTCCACCGCTAGAGCTGTTCGACCTGGACGAGGCGTTCAGCTCCGAGAGGTCCCAGCTGGCACGGCTAGCCAACAAGTGCCTGCAGCCTGCTAACTCTAGAATGGGACAGGGTATGTGTTTCTCTCTCTTTATTGGTCGGCAACGTAAAGCCTCAAAACTGCTAGTTTAACTAGCAATCATAATATAACTTCCACAGTTCTTTGTTTAACGTATAGAACCTAAATAACTGATATTGTTATTGTTAATAACGGTTTATCCACTAATTGAATTGACTGTTGATCGCCGTGCAAAGGGTCCTGAGTTAGATTCCTAGCGAGGCAGAAAGAATGATGAGTTCGAATTCCTATTCTCGGTCTGGGAGTGTGTGTTCTTGTCTTTGTGTGTTGTCCATGGCACTCACGACACATCACACAGGGAATCCTAGTGTGAAGCTATGAGTGTGTATCGTTATTTATTTATTCGTATGTTTTTCCCTCTCCAGGCGACGGTCAGCTGGATAACGAACTAGAGTACATGATTCGCGAGTGTGGGCGCGCCGTGCGGCTGCCGCGGGCGCCCCCCGCGCGCCTCATGCTGCATCACCTCGCCGCCACGCTCGCCACCTACAGGAAGATTGTGCCGCGGGACTGATCATAGACTGATGACAGGGGACTGATGACAGGGGACTGATGACAGGGTACTGATGCGAGAAGACAGGGGACTGAGGAGCAGACGGTTTGATGGGAAGTGGTCACGGATACATGCCCATAGTATGTGGTACCAGGTGCGCATATTTCACCACTTACCATCAGGGGCGATTGCAGTCAGATATTAAGTTATCGAATGTACAATAGAATAAAAAATACGACGTAAACAGATGCAGTACTAATTACTTAGGATATACTTATCTAATATTTAGTGAAATTTTAAGGAATAAAGAATATAGATGTATCCAATGAAATGAAAATGAAATGTAACCAGATTAAACATTTTTATGACATAAAATGTTTTTATTTTACTGTTTTAATGCGGTGGATCTGATAGCGATAAAGGACCAATGAGCCGAGGTTGTATTTATTTTTTATTTATTTACACTTCATTAAAAAGTGGACTTAATGCTGTAATAAAAGGTTTGACGGTAAATGGTCACGGAGTTGGGAATCTGTGATACCAGGTGAGTGAAGCATTGATGACTCAAAAGGAAGTAGTACAGAGTACTGAGGATAAATCTAACGCCCCAACTCAGAGTCGTTAACGGTTACTTAAATCCTTCCTTAGTAGAGAATTGGTATGGTGATTCTTTACTAAGGAGCGATTTAAGTAACCGTTAGTGACTGTGAGTTGGGGCGTTAGTGATATTTCAAGAGGTATGGATACTTAGGATGTTACCAAAAGAAATGTTACAGTAAATGTAAATGTAGATTTTAAATGTAAAATACGTAAAAAATGCGTAAAATGTTTCAATTTTACAGTTTCCTGGAGCCTTTTTAGGGTTCCGAAGTAAAATCGGAACCCTTATATAATAGTTTCATCATGTCCGTCCCTCCGTCCGTCCGTCCGTCTATCCAAGACCCTTAGTGCTGTAATTTGGCATTGATATTTATTTATTAAAACTCCAGAATCGTAGAATTAAATATTGAAAAAAAAAATTCCGGGTACTTCCCCTACAGGAAACGTGAGGGTGAAATTTTTTTGCGTTACCCATAGTGTGGTCGTTAAAAAGTTCATTCAAAAATATTATGGGTTTTCTAAGACCATTTTTGGATTAGGGGTTCGTTTATTAGGGGTTCGCGAAATATTTGGATTTAAAGTGCTAATTTTGGTTACAGAGTCAAGTGTCCCCCCCCTGCCGGCTAAACGGTTGGAGTTGGACAAGTGAAAAAATTCTTAAAAATAGGTTATGATGAATTTACAAGGAAAACTATCACGGCTATGTTAGCATAAGAGTAATAGTCGATGAACTTACTACTTCGGAACCCTACATTGCGCGTGGCCTGACACGCACTTACCCGGTTTTTTAGTAATTAATATGACTATCAACATACATTTTGCTATACAAAATTCGATATTGTAACGCCATATGGTTATGCCTACAAATTGTTATAAAACAATTTTCAACGCTATGAGGTATTAATCAAAGATGTGTATAATACATTATGTTTTCTGCGTAGGTATATATGCTTAGTAACATAATTGAAATAACACTTTTAAGATACGCATTGTACACTTTTATGTAAACAATCAATCAAATCCTAGATTTATCGCTCAATTGACGAAAACCATCAGAAAGCACATAAAACAACAGTAAAATATATCGATTCAATATACAACATTCGGCCTCCTAACAATGAAAGTAACAATATTCTTGCTTATAATATCAACTCTGGATACATTTATAAATTTTGCAATCTGCCAAGATAAATCCCTGTTGACAGACCCAATAATAACAAAATCGTATCCGAAGAAGTATAAGAAACTACATATACTTAACCCGAGAAAGTTCTTAAAGATACTTTCTAATGAAAATGAGAAACGAAATCTGAAGAAGAGAATTTTAAAGAATGAAGGCTATACGTATTTTCCGGCAATAACTAATCAAAAAGCTCTCGATAGTCCCTTCTTGAAAGATCATGATATCGAACCAAAGGTAAGAGTCAAGAAAGTGCTACCAGATTACTTATTTACATTATCTAGAGGGAAACGGTCAGTTACTAAAGATAAAGAGATACAGAAAGATAAAGATGACGGTAAAAATGTTACAAAAGGAAAAAAGAATGGGAGAAAGAACAAGAAAATAAGACATGTTGGTAAAGTTGAAAGATCCCGCACCAAAAAAAATTCTACCGAAAAAAATATAAAGTCTAAAATTAAGTCTAAAAACGACGAAGCTAAAGCTACTCATCAATTGAAATATACTGTGAAAAGTAGTAAAAGATCGCGCAAAGGAAAGCAAGATAAGAAAGGCAAACTCAGAAATGGGAAAACTCAAAGGCAAGACAACATAAAAAGAAGCTCGCGGAAAAAGAAAGTAAAACGGCAAGGGAAAAAAGGTAATGCATGATACAGACTGTAAATACAAATAAATGTTGAAAAAAAGAGATTTGTTTTTAATTTCCAAACCCTCTTCCGTAGATAGCAGAAGGTTAATAGCAGGGAAAGAGGCCATGATAGCGGATTATCCATACGTGGTGTCCATACAGAAGGGAGGAGAGCATTGGTGTGCAGGCGCACTGGTCAACCAACGCCTTGTTATCACTACAGCTAACTGTGTTTGGAAGTGAGTGTAAATTGTAGCTATGTCAATTAGAGGTAAGTACTGTCGTAACTATTTTGCTAATCACCTGTAATAAGATTTTGAACAATATTCTTGAGATACGCAGCAATAACACATGTGTTTGCCATTTATTAAACCGATGTATATCTACCTATGTTATCAGTTTTTGTTTATGCACAATATAAGTGTGCAGTAATTAATTATCAAGCATAACAGTATCAGTCATAATGATTACCTTACCTAATTATCGCCCCAACTCAGAGTCACTAACGGTTACTTAAATCGCTTCTTAGTGATTCTTTACTAAGGACTCCTTATAAGAAGCGAATATTCTTAGTAAGAAGCGATTAAGTTACCATTAGTGACTCTGAGTTGGGGCTTAAGTAATCCTATTAATATTATACTTAATGTGAAGGTTTGTGAAGATGTTTGGATATTTGTTTCTCAATCTACCTGATTTGGCTGAAATTTGGAATAGAGATACGGAGCCACGGGCATATAAATCTAAATTACTCAATTAAAAATTTCGTTTAGAAACCACTCTACCGCGGGCGAAGCTGCACGTAAAACCTAGTATAACATCAGAGAAAACGCATTTTGCAAAAAGGAATCGCATACTCAAAAAGTTCCATTCACTTCACATAACGTCCCGAGTTAGAAATTCGCATACAATACCTTCACTAGATCAGACCACATAAGTCGTCTCCGTATCCGCGCGGGCACTCGTCACGCTGACCGAGGCGGCCAGGTGGCGCGGATCCAGGAGGTCATGAAGCATCCCAGGTGGAGCATCAGGAAGAACCCAGATAACGACGTCGCTTTGATCCTACTGGACAGGAATATCAAGTAATGTATAGACGCTATAAATAATGAACGCTACACACTCATAGCTCACGTTAGGGTTCCCTGTGTCGTGTGTGCCATGGACAACACACAAGACAATGACACTCACACCCAGACCTAGAACTGAAATTCAAACGCATCATTCAAATTTCTGCCTCGCTGGGAATCGAACCCAGAACCCAGGACACGCGGTTCGTCAAAGTAAGATTCTTCTTACTTCTTCTTGTCTTTCAGAAATTATACCAGGGCGCCATGACAACAGCGTACATAGCCAAATAATATTGTATCGAAATGTACATAGCCAGTATTTTCGGAACTTGAACATGTCGCAGGGAAATGATGAAAACGGAGATTTATTCAAATCCTGCAGTGCTTTAGTGAAATGACCAAAAATCTTAATCTTTTTAAAGTCATAGAACATAATATAAGTTATTGGTTGTTTGTCAATGGTTGTGACGTCATCCTGTATATACGAATGTATGGAAAACTGTTATAGCATAATTCAAGTCTGACATAACATCCTGTGTAATATCATCACAATAACATTATAACACATACCACATACTGTAATTCTTTTTACAGGTTTTCGGATCATGTGCACAGCCTCGACCTGCCGAACCACGCCATGCTGCCAGCGTTCGAGGATGCTTGGGTCACCAGTTGGGGAGCTGAAAGGGTAAGCTTCGTATTCGATAATCCTGTTTCACTGAGCTTAGAATAGAACTCATCCACTAGCGGCCACCCATCCAACTACCGACCGCGCCCGCTGCAGCGCTGTTGCTTAACTTTGTCGATCACTTAGGATCGACGCAAGCCGTGATGCTGAGCGCTTCGTTTATTTATTTGTAAGAAATTGTAACTCATTGTCAGTTCTAAGTAATATTTGCAGTTCACTGCATCTGTTATTCTATAATTTGTTTTATACTTTAGCTTTAACTCATTACCGGTTCACTACTCACATAGCATACTCCACCACGCTGCTCCAGGGCGGATTGGTGGAGGGGTTAGTGGCCAACCCGTGTCTTAAGTTTATATGCCGCCCGGACCCGCCCGGAGGCCTCCAAAATGGTCTTGTTGACCTTGACCCAACTGTTGTTTAACTCGGCCGACAACTTAAAGACCGACACAAGCTGTCGGGCTTTGAGCGGTTAATATCAGGTATTATCGTTCAATCCAGCGCGACGGAATCTTCGAGAACACCCAGTTCACCCTCCAAGTGTACCACTCACGTCTGATGGACCACGAGAAGTGCAACAACGTGACGCAGCGGTTCGGGGTCAGCGTCTCCGAGAACTTCATCTGCCTCACTCAGACCGGGAGGCGAGCGCCGTGCACGGTATGTTGTGGAGTTGTTGAGGTTCTAAGAACAAGAGAAAAGAAGTAAGAACCTGGTTCTTGCTTATTTATTTTTGAAGCTATACTTCTTATGGGGCGTTTGGAAAAAATATGAGAGTAAAATTTTTACGATGCGACAGCCAAAAAGCGACATCATTAAGATGCGTGATATTAGGCGCACAGCATTCTGCCAGTCAACCTTAGGGCAGTGGAGAACACAGAAAGCGGTAGTGAAAAGAGACAGCAAAAAATACATAGTTGAATTGTTCTTGTAAAGATCTAAATAACTCTGTGTAAAGAGCACCTAGCTTCTTGTTCGGTACTACTCATGTTTGGTGATAGAAATTAAAGTCTTCCTAAAATTAGCCGCGGTATGTTTTTTATGTATGTATTCTAGTAATAATACCCAATCACCCACCGTTTCCTTTTTGCAATGCATCGCATCGGTGAATCCTTCGGTGTACTGATGTCAATGGACATTATTACCACCAGTTGTTGTTCTGTACCTACATGTGTTTTATGTTCAATAAAACCTTTAAATCTTAAAATTTAAATAATTTCCTTATTTAATTTATTATAGACTTGTTGAACACTATAATATGGGAACATACCAAAACCACGTGACCCATTTAGGGGGGAGGGGCGTCTTCAAAACACAACGCTTGGTCACAGAGGGGAGGGGGGGGTTTAGGTTTTCGTCACATAGTCAATATTCTCTAGGAAAATTTTGTGCCTTTTCGAGTTCACAGATGAGAACACTGAAAAATTTGCAAAAATATATTGAAAACCGTATTTATGAATTACCACGTGAAAACAAGGGGGGAGGGAGGGGGTCTTCTCATATACTACGGATGGTCACGAAGGGGGGGAGGGGGGTAAGAAGTTGGAAAAAATGGGTTACGTGGTTTTGGTATGTTCCTATTAGGTACGGTAGGGAAAACTGGCCTTATGATACGGGCTTATTATTCCAATGTAATGTTAAAAAGTTGTTCAAACTAAAGATTTTCATTTCATTCCTTTTTTTTATTTTGTGCCTATTTTTCAGCGGGATACGGGTGCACCGGCTGTTAGTGACGGCATTCTGTGGGGCCTGGCTTCGTGGGGCATACGGAAACTGTGAGTAGTATTGTTGTACATATATCAGTGATGAGGGTCAATTTGTAATAGCAAAACCAGGCAAGTGCGTGTCAGGCCACGCGCAATGTAGGGTTCCGAAGTAGTAAGTTTATCGACTATTACTCATTAACTACTTACGCTAACATAGCCGTGATAGTTTTCCTTGTAAATTTATCATATAAAATATTTTTGAGAATTTTTTCACTTGCCCAACTCCAACAGTTTAGCCGGCAGGGGGGAACATTTGACTTTAATCAAAATTAGCACTTTAAAGCCAAATATTTGGCAAATAGACCCCTAATTTCAAAAATGATCTCAGGGAGGTACCCTGAAAAAAATGTTTTTATAAATATGTATATCCATGCCAAATTACAGCTTTCTATCAATAAGGGTCTCGGCGCTTTGCTTCGGACAGACGGAAGAACGGACGGACATGACGAAACTATAAGGGTTCCGTTTTTACTTCGGAACCCTAAAAGCCGGCCATGTGCGTATTAGGTCACCGTTAACTGGCAAACCCTTAGTAGCCGTGATAGTTTTCCTTTTTTTTTGAATTTTGAAATGTTGTCCAACTCCAAACTCAACATATATATTTATTATCTACATAATTATATTCGTAGATGCGGCACGGAGCGTTTCCCAGCAATGTTCTCCTACCTAGCCTCACCTTCCAACCTAGAGTTCATCACCAACGCCACGCATTACCTGATGTCGGAACAGCGATTCTATCCCTTCCCGGACCGGTTCCAGGTCAAGTATGTGGAGACAACGACGCCCACCGCCAACCCTGGGAACGACTATAATGTATGAAGGAGGAATAAAATAAAGATGATTTTTACTTGCTTATTTCTTTTGTCATCATCAGATTTCAACAGGGGCTAAGAACAATGCAGATTTTACCTTTGAGAATGTTTATTTGTTTAAAATTTATGTCACCTTATAAAAATGATGAACAAAGGGCAAACTTAATGCCTAATGGCATTGTCCACCAGTCAACCCTGGATGGATGTTATAGGGTTTAAGGTCTACCTTAAGCAACAAACAGACACGTGTTTCTTTGTGTCATTAGAAGTGATACTTATTATGAAAAAAGGTTCCTAGTTATTTGAAGTGCATTATCATCTATGAATATCTTTGGTACAGTTATTAGTGTTGTTCTAGTCTTTCACATCATCACAACACTAGTCGGTCCCACTGCTGGACTTTTCTCAATGTGGGATTAAAGGTCGCTGCATACGTAACATGTTTTTACCCGGACGTAACGGGATGTGAAGTTTTAGAAATATCGTTTCATAGAAAATGTAAACGATAGAAACGTAACGGAGGCACGAATGAGACGGGAAAGGGCACGCACAGGAAAAACATCGTCGGCGATACGCTAGTAATACCTAATATCGCACCCTCAGTAGAAAAAAAAGCATAAGTCGTCTTACGTTGAATATTAGTTATTAATATGATTGAGAAGAGGGACAAAAGCTGCATAATTATGCTCAATTTTTTTCAAATTTTTATCATTAATCTTGACGGTTTTGTACAAGAAATCGTAATGTAAATTCCTTTGACAACTTATTGATATTTAACAGCTTTTTTGCTCTCCTGTAAAATTGCAATTTTCTTCTTATGCCTTTTTTCCACTGAAGGTGCGATATGTACTTCAATGGTGGGCGACGATGTTGCTGTTGATGTTGATGATGACGACCGTCTGGAGAGCTAAGTAGGTAGTGATGCATGTAGTAATTGAAACGATATGTACAAAACTTCACGTTCCGCTCCGTCCGGGTAAAAATATATTACGTATGCAGCGACCTTAAGTGTTCTTTTGTCGAACTAATTATTAAATGCCTTTTATTTAGCATTATTTATTTATTAAGGATATGTTTTTATAATTTCATTGGTACTTTAGAGAAAAGACTAAATTCTTAGTTTAATGAGAAAAAGTTCAGTTTTTAGCACAGTGTATAAATAAAACAAATAGTTATTTATATGAGCATATTTAATATTTTCTTTTTCAAAATTGTAAAACTCACATTTTGAAATTGCAAAATTATAACTAAATTCTCATATCGTTAATAGTAACAAACGCGACTTCGTAATTTTTCTCCATTTTTTGTATTTCTCTCGAACTAATAATAATAATCATTAAACCATTTATACATCTCTAATAATAATATATTTTAATGTCTAACAAATTCATTTTCTCAACGATTTACCACCATATTCGTTTTCCATTATCCCAATATCAACTTTCATACTTCTAATCAACTTTTTTTATAATAATTATTCCTAAAGATACTTTTTACATTTCCCTCCTTTATGACTATGCCGTCTTACGCACCAAATGACATGGTATTTTAGAAAAATATTGGAATGGCTTTTTGGAACTAAGGCCTACGAAAACCTAACTTAAAATTAACTTAAAATATAATATAAAATGAACCATACACGAACCGACTCCACAACACTCACCACATATACTCCATCAATTCGATTCTTTGGCAATTTTTGTATTCAAAAGTGGATTTACAATTTTCTTGAAACTGGCATGGAAGCGTTATTCTATTGATTAAATTGTAAAATTCAAAAACTGAATAGGTGCGTTTATATGGAAGCTGTTCTTTTTTGTACAACATTAATTTTCTATTCCGTCTAAAATAATATACTTATTGTATAATAATTTTATTCTTTGAACATGGAAACTCAACCAAATCAGCGACTATCATAATATCAGCTTCTATATAACCGCACCATAAGCAGTCCGTATTGTAGGCTTCACAAGTTTTTGGTTAATGCCACTTGCTTATAAATAACAATTATCATATACAAAGTTTACTGTAACTTATCCCAGGGCTATGTCAATATACGGGCATTACAAGAAAAGTCAAATGTAATTACACTAGGTACCTATAGTTATGTATTATATTAGCTGACTGGATAGTACCCACAAGGATATTGTACTTTGCGAAAAATATTATCACATCAAAAAAACTAATTTTTATTTACTGGCCAGTTCCATGGCTCAGCGATAACTAAATAGTTATCCACTCTTCTAGACACTCAAAATTATAAAAACTTTAATAAAAATATATAGTATGTGTAACACTCCCCGAGTTATTATCACTTGCTTTGCTGAGTTATTATCATCGAGTAATTATCACTTGCATCGGTGAAGGAAAACATCGTGAGGAAACCTGCACACCGGAGAGTTCTCCATAGAATTCTCAAAGGTGTGTGAAGTGTACCAATCCGCACTTGGCCAGCGTGGTAGACTATGGCCTTACATACATGTGAGGGACATTGTGAGAGGAGACTCCGAGCCCAGCAGTGGGACAATTATGGGTTATCACTCATATGTAACACTTGCCACAAACCTTCTCATTTAATACATCACTACGTCAACAAGTATTCTTGTAAAAGAATGATTGTTAGTTTTCAAATTACTATTCCAAATTAACCACAAAATAACCGATTTCAAAATTAGGGATAACTTAAAACTACTAGTCAGATCTCACTCAAATTTAAATGGGACCACATGACAAGCACCATCTTTCGAATATGAAAAGAATCATAAAAATCGGTATACCCAGTAAAATAACTTTTTACTGTACTTTTAACTCTTTACTTTGAGGTAATACACATAAAAAAATACAAAAAAAAATACAGTCGAGTTGAGAACCTCCTCCTTTTTTGGAAGTGGGTTAAAAACAAATATTTAGACTATAAAATAATGATAATAGTCGCATTGCATTACGTAATGAAAATTAGCAATCAAATGAGCACAGTAGATGTCGAATAGACATAATAATTAAAAGTATAATGTAATAAAATATTTATTGTGTTATGCTAACTCGTAATGTTCTAAATTTATTTTCTTCCTAGTAAATTCTTACTTTCGTTAATTGAACCATTTGTTCCTACGAAATAAATAATTCCACTTTTTTAACTCGGATGTGTGCCAAAATATTTTGTACAAATACATTCCAGTGGGTTCTCCTTTCAGCCAACACGGTGTATAGTGACATTACCCAAAAACCTTGAAGATATAAACTTAATTAGCAACGTAATAAGCGTTTAGTTATTGGAATTATTATTAAGTATCGATTTAAAACGTATTAACGGAAGTATTTAATATTAATTAGACTATGGACAAACTCTAGACTGGCCAGGCGACCGCGAACGATCGCTAACAAACTAAACGTCACAACAAGTGTCAATCGTAACGTAACAACACCTAACATTAAGAGGTATATCCAATTAGTTTTTACTAACAAAAAAATTAGGCCAGAACACACTTTTTGTACACAAAAAAGTTGAAACGTGGAACCTTAATTTGTACACAAGCGGTTACTTTAAACCTACAGTACTTGGCCATAACACTATGGTAACAGATATACACACATTGTAAATAACATTGATGTAATGAGCAAAGCAATAGTAAGATATTACATAGTTAAAGTACATGGCAACACCAGACCGTTAAGCCCGCTTCACACATAAGATAACGTCCAAGAGAACTTTAACATCGATCGGTGTTGCCGTAACAAAAAATCGTATAAAATAAAATTAATTAATTTTGGATGGAGCCAATTATGACACGATAGCAGATTCTATAAATCTGTTAAATTAATAGATATATTAGAAATATATTATTCGTTCATAAATACAACTACAGCACTATTAATATTATACAAAACAACAAATAAATTCGTGCTCCTTAAACCTAAAACGCCATAAAAACCTATAATTACACTCTGTTGTAGTTTACCACACGAAAATGTATTCTAATTTAGAGGATGCCATTCACTTAGTCGCCATTTTAATGAGTCTATTCGCACCGGGCAAGAAATCGAATTTTAACTAACACTAGAATCTCCCCTGATTATTTTTCTTACATCTAAATATACACAAAATAATTTTGTACTCTCCGAACGAGTTTTACATGGCAACACTTTGCAACATCTATGGCAACTTTGTACGAATGCCAACGATTTGTCTCGGGTCTAAAACTCGTGAAACTACATCCTTCACCAGAAATAGGATGCCCAATCATTGAGGTTACTTTACCTTAATTCACATAAATGTAGCGAGTGACAGATATTTTAGAAGCATAATCCTTATTCTATACAATTATCGATTTAAATCTTCGAAAAAAGAAGTTTGTAATATTTTTTCTTATTTTTATAGACCTGCTTCAGGTCAGTAGGACAATGTTAGACAAAAGACCGCAATTTATACATACGTTATATAGAGTGAGAAGATTATTTTATGATCTATTTGTGAGATATCCAACACAATGATACTAATCTTATTATCACTGAAATGCTGTAATTAACTGGTTTTTATGTGAAATGTACGGCCGACGTATCATAGCGCGTATGAACTTCGCGCAGAAGGCTGAGCAGTAACATAATTCGGCAATGCTCGGTACGCGGCGTCTTATGTCTCAGTCACACGTTAGCATGTTCGTGTCGCTATCTCTGTCTTACATGCGTTAAAGTTCGCAAAGCCTATGTTCAGACGCGCCAAGAAACTTCGGCGGTACTGTATATACCTACTTATAATATTACGTAAAGATCCGGAACATTAAAATCGAGCCATATTGCGTTTTATGTACGATAAATTTAATTAACTACAATACCAAGATTCAAATCGAAGAATCCTTAATATAATTATCATAGATTAAATATACCAAACAATTAAACAGCACAAAACTTGAGTTTGTTGGTTCATAAAATTGATCTAATTTTTATACATTTGTGTTTCTATTGAAAAAAAGCAATAAGCTCGATTCAATTGTCCAAGAATGTATTGTGGGTAGTTCAAAATATAAACCCAATTTTGGATGACTTATTCAGACAAGACATGATATTTTCAATGAGGCATTACAATAAAAAATAAAATATTTCTTTACTTAATCTTGAATTAATCAATACTTGAAAAAGTAATAAGAAAATAAGTACAACTTCAATTCAGAAATCACAGTAACACACTTTCTACAACACAATTAACCATACATTTAAGTTACAGAAAAACGTCGATTTTAAAATATTTCTCCGGACGACATTATAATAAAATTCACCGTGTCCAACATAGAATTTACCATTGTATCTCTACACAGATAAATAATTCTAGAATATCTAGAGAGCTATTTACAGTCCAATTCTCCAATCAAACCCACAAAATGCCGTCCGTTTTCAAAGGAAACTCACAATTCATCTCAATCTAAAACAATCCAATAATCGAATCCATTAATCCAAATCGATTCCAATAATCAAGTTCACGATTCGAGCTATTTCAGCCATTTTCCCGCCCATTTTCAAAAAAGGAACCTCAGAATTCGCCACAGAAAAACAATCCAATAATGTCCGAATCACCGCAGATAATAAAGATGCGTTCATAGTCAAGTGCGTTCAGAAATATCCGAATTTAAATCCGAAATATTCCGAGAACGGTTTAGGCGTGTCCTAGGGTTGGTTGAGGAGTAGAGCCTCTAGCTCGTCGGCTGAGCGGAGAAGAAAGGCAGCAGACTCACGGTAGCCGGTGATGAGTTGCCTCACAGCACCTACCTCGGCTCCCGAGAGCTTCTGGGAGAGTAACTGTGACTTAGGAGGCACAGATGATGTGGTGGGGAGAGACGGCGCCGAGGAAGTTGGGTGCAGCGAAGAGGCGCTTGAAGTCTTGAGGGAAAGATCGGTAGGCGCTGGAATAATTGAATACTATTAGTGTTTATTTTGCTTGTGTATAGTAATAGAAATGAAACTTATACTAAGCAATTATTTTATTATGAAAATTTACTCTGATGTACAGATCTCAAATAAAATTATAGTTTAAAAAAATCTATTGTCTATTGTCATCGGCCGTTGACCAAATCTTCAAGCTGATCTGCTGTCTTTGAATTGGTGAAAATCACGTTGAAAGATTACGTTGCTTATATACTCGTACATACATAAAGCGTGTTAAAAAGGGTCGACAGCAGATTCTGACTAGGTATATTTTGATAAGAGAAATAAAGAAAATACAATATTTTTAAATTTGTTTACATATTTGTTTACTACACACACTTACCGCTAAGATTGGGGAAAGTGTGCGTGTGCGCAGCCATCGCGGAGAGCAGCGCGCTCTGGTAGGCGGCCATCGCTGCGTTCACGCCCACGCCTGGAAATTATTACGAAAAACTTTAATTATTGTTTTCTGAAACGTAAGGCTGAAGTTTCGTTCTCTGATTAGGCTATACCTTCCTTTTTCTTCTCTCTTTCTTGGCCAGGAACGCTAAGTGATGCCTTTGGTGTTGCTGATGTCCTGGTACATGGGCGACGATAGCCACTTACCATCGTCAGCTCGTGTGTCGGCTATTTCCATAAAATAGGCTATAAAAGGTATATAAAAATAATATGATATACATATGGTTAAGGACTATTAAGGCGGATACCAAGTCAAATTCAGCTATTTAGGTGTGAGTTGTTGGACTCCGAATTGATAGAGACCACACCCCACCAAAATAGTCCCGTGAGAATTTAACCACCCCATGGTAAATAACCGTTGCTCATGGACATCAGACACCAAGCGACATGAAAGAATCATGTCACCGTCCTGGACCATATCTTCACTTACCATCAGGTGGGATTATGGTCAAGCATTAACTTATTTTAAGTAACAAAAAAAAGAATTACTTCTACCACATCTTGACAAATTCCAGTCGATAGATCACTAGTATAGGGCTAATCCTCAAAACGGATGTCACAAAAGTCCAACTCACCGGTAGGGGGCAGCGCTGAGAGAGTGGACAGCAGGGCACTGCTGGAGAGCGCTGAAGCGGTCGGATTTGAGCTGGAACTAACAAAAAACATGTTTATGCTCTAACAATTGCATGATACCAACTAAACGTACCAAACAAATAACTGCTGGAAATAAATTTAAGAAATACGGTAACGAATAAAAACTAATTTATAACGTACATTTATTTACTTAAAACTTAAACATAGAAAATATTATTATAATACATGAAAATTGGTAGGAACTTACTTCTGCCGACCAAACGTCTGCGGAGTCCCGAAGGTAGACGGGAATGATGGTCTGAACAGCGGAGCTGGAGACGATGCAGGGCTGAAAAGAAAATATATAATTTTAGATTAGATTTTTTATCTAAGCATCTCTTGCAGAGCCTTTCTCCAAACAGTCTAAGCATCTATCTCTTGCAGAACCTCCCCCCAAACAGTCTAAGCAAACCCTTCCCCAAAACAGTCTAAGTATCTCTTGCAGAACTTTCCCCCAAACAGTCTAAGCATCTCTTGCAGAACCTTTCTCCAAACAGTCTAAGCCTCTATCTCTTGCAGAACCTCCCCCCAAACAGTCTAAAACCCTTTCCCAAAACAGTCTAAGCATCTCTTGCAGAACTTTCCCCCAAACAGTCTAATTATCTCTTGCAGAAACTTTCTCCAAACAGTCTAAGCATCTATCTCTTGCAGAACCTCCCCCCAAACAGTCTAAAACCTTTTCCCAAAACAGTCTAAGCATCTCTTGCAGAACTTTCCCCCAAACAGTCTAATTATCTCTTGCAGAAACTTTCTCCAAACAGTCTAAGCATCTATCTCTTGCAGAACCTCCCCCCAAACAGTCTAAGCAAACCCTTCCCCAAAACAGTCTAAGCATCTCTTGCAGAACTTTCCCCCAAACAGTCTAAGCATCTCTTGCAGAACCTTTCTCCAAACAGTCTAAGCATCTATCACTTGCAGAACCTCCCCCCAAACAGTCTAAGCAAACCCTTCCCAAAAACAGTCTAAGAATCGCTTGCAGAACCTTTCCCCCAAACAGTCTAAGCATCTCTTGCAGAATTTTCCCCTAACATCTCTTGTAGAACTTTTCTAAACAAGCCAATTTTCTATCAAAATCCATACACCCTTACGGATTTCCCACTAGCAACTAAACTCACCTAGCAGTCTTGCTGCCAGTGTTCCCATTGGCATTGTCGAGCTTGAGGCTGTTGTTGTTGAGCAGCGGGTTCTCCAGGGTCGGGCTGGTGGAGGGGCGCGTGGTGTCCGCCGCCGCCTTGCTGTGCCCGCTGGCGGTCGTGGTCGACGGACTGCTGATGGCGCCAGAGTATAGACTCAGGAACGATGACGCTACTGCTGAAGTTGCTGTTGTGTCTATTGCCTGGAAGAGGAAGGTGTTCTTAGGGAGCGGAATTTTGGAACACTTTACTACCGAGAGGAGTTGAGTCGATCAAAAGAGAAAAGTTGACCCTGACAAAGGCCACAGGGTAGTCCTAGTATATAGTGGGTTCTTACCCTGGGCGAGGACACAGAAGGCATGGGCTGGCCGACGGGGTCCAGACCCAGTTGCATTCGCTTGGCGTTGAGGCTCTCGTTCTCGCAGGCCTGCGCCAGGATGCGCTCCGCTTGCACCGATGTCAGGTGCTGGAGGCGAAAGGATTTCGTGGGCCAGGGTACCAAACCAACAGGGTACAAAACTTAGCACCGGGATTGCGTTGATAGATCGCTGACACACGGTTCAGGCTGATACGATCGCGTAGTGATAAAGTTTTCTGGTTACCTGGTAGTTTGTCATTGGTAGCAGATTTGGACTGGTACGGAGTGACAGCGGAAATTGATTGGTGGATTGATTGTTGTGTTATATGGATCGATTGATTTGGTTTTTGTAATGTTACTGAAGATAAAATTATAACATATTATTATTTATTTATTTATTTATTTATTTATGCTTTATTGACCCTTAACAAATAAGTGGTACAAAAGGCGGACTTAATGCTAAACAGCATTCTCTACCAGTCAACCTTAGGAATGTGCAGAGAACAATGAAAGCGGTACCAGTGAGAGAAAGAGAAATTACAAGAAAATATATTATAAATATATATATATACCTACATATAATATAAATATATAAGTATAGATAGAATTTGGCATATTAAAAAAGTAATAACGATAAAAATAATATAATAATAAATAAGACTGAATATACATTACTTAATAATAGTGTAGTAGATGATTATAATAAGATTGTTCCAGAAAAAGTTATTATATAAATATGATATAACGTACGATAAAATCATTAACATGGTGTGTTTAGTGCTTTCAATAAGTGAGCAGAAACTCTTTTCTTGAAAGAGTATTTTGAGAACAAATTTCTGAGGTCACTGGGTAAGGCATTCCAGAGTCGAATTGACCATAACCATACATAACATAACATAAACATATTATTAGCGTATTAGTTTTATTGTGTACTTACCACTATCCGCAAACGAAACAATATCATTTCGATTTCTTTTGTCACAAATGAAGCAGCAACACAGTGCGTCTATATTAATTTTATATGACTTACCCAATGATATTAAACTATCATTGGACTTACCGCATATTTCTTTACTCGTTGAGTTGCAGGTTAGAGGTTATCTGAAGACCAAATTGAGGGTAATAGACGATGTTCTTACCATGGGAGTGGGCACGGTGGGCATCGGTTGGCTGACGGGGTCCAGGCCAAGACGCATGCGCTTAGCGTTGAGGCTCTCGTTCTCACACGCTTGCGCTAAAATGTGTTCAGCTTGCACTGACGTCAGATGCGCGGGCGTCGGTCGGACCTGCATATTGATTATTGATTGACTGACTGGTTTATTGATTGACTGACTGGTTTATTGATTGACTGACACGTTTATTAATTGATTGACTGATCGATTGACTAAATAGTTGGTAGATTTTTTGAGTGACACAAAGTAAGTCAAAAACCCTTGCAGGATCGTATTATAAAATAGACTGGAATATTGTTTTGGTTTTTTTAAAATTATGCGTTGCAATCAAATTGATCTACATGTGAACTAAGACGTTTTTTGTTACATGTGATTTAAAACGTTGACGAATTTCCTGTATCTTTTACTATAAGTTATGTATTACTATGCCTAGCATAATTATTTTAATGTACCTACTTCAATCATAAAATGACTTTCTTAGATGCTCAATAAAGAAGTAGGTACACGTTGATATAGGTACTTCTTTAAAGGTCCAGATTTATCTTTTATATATGTAGGTGATAAAAATTTTACTCAAACTTTCACAAAACTACCACAGACTTCAAAGCTTAGATAAAAGGAATCCATAATGCATCAGTCGACAGAGACCCTCACCGCAGTATCCCAGGCGTTCCCAGAGGGCGTGTTCCCGCCATTGCCAGTGGTGGGCCCCTCGCCACGAACTTTCTTATTCCGCCTGCAACTCTTCAGATAAGTCCGGATTCTCTTCCGGGCACGCTCGGCAAACTCCGGAAACTGTCGGGTACAGGAGTCAATGATGGCTTGGATCTTCTCTTTAGGTTGCTTTGAGATAGGAACTATTCTGTCGAGATTTTCGTCTACGAAGAGACGGACGAACATCTGGAAGTAAAGAGGAATAATGTTTTAAGTTTGTAATCTTTCAAACAATTAACCATGAAATAAGGTAAATAATTGGCGTATTGATTCTAATAAAAACGGTTAACTTAATTTATTTATTAATACGGAATTCTAAATCAAATAAAACTATTTACAATTATGGAAATCAAAGGACTGTTAGATTATATTAATTGTCAAGCGAAAAATTTTATGCGGACATCTATAGGACAGATATTTATGTATTAAAATTTTCAATAAGTCATTTAATCTAGGGAATGAATGAGTATCGCGAGATTTTAGACGTAGGCGACATCTCGCGAGATCATAAAGTCAGTCGAGATTGAGATTGCATTCCCTACCAGGTACTTTCCTTACTGCAAACAGTGGCGTGCCTAGGTCGTCAGAATAAGGCAAGCCCAGTTGTGTCGTACAACCCAGGATCTCGGGATCTTTGGCCCGACAACACAGAACACTCCATTCCATACGTATAATAATTACAACAAATAATATGAATATTAACAGCTGCAGAGTAATGATAGTAAACTGGGCTTTTCCACTTGTATGGCTGTACCGCCACTGCCTGCAACCTATTAGCAACAATTACGACTGCGTTCCAACAACATTTTTTTTATGGAAAAGCCGTCAAATGAGCTGACGATTCATCTGTATGCAGTTATTGTCGCCCATGGGCATCAGCAGCACCAAATGCATCACAGATGCGTTTCGGGCCGAGAAAGAGAAGGAAAAGAAAAAAAGCTTACATTAAACGCCTTGAGTCGCTCTGGGTCGTGATGTTGTGGATCAACGCGGTCGTCGGAGTCATCGTCAGACGCGCCGCCATCATCGTCATCTTTCGTGCGGTCCGAGGAGGACGTCTCGTCGTGCGTCGATGGCTCCATACCAGGCGTCGCGGAACCGACGTGGATTGGGCTCTGTGGGGAGGGGTACATTACAATTATCTTCTTCTTTGGTAAGGCACAGGTCGCTCTCGACCTGACTGACGACCTAAATACAGCGGGAAGCCGCTGGGTTCAGAAGATCCAAGACCAGTTCAGCAGTGGACTTTAAAAGGCTGTTAGATAGATAGATATATCGTCTCCTTCTTAAGGTGCCATTTTCTAAAGAAGGTCGGCGATCAATAAGGCGACCTGTACCTCAGACACTGCAGCTCTAAATAATGATCGAGTGGGATTTAGTCATATTTTGAGGAAAGATCTTATCCATTAAAAATAGTGCAAAATGTTTTAAAATACAAGGCATTTATATTTTTATTATTATAAAATAATGAAATAACACGACCAAAAACAAACAACTACACTCTCACCAAAAATATTGTAGGTAATAATGAAACGCTGCTCAACCTTAAAACTCACCGAGTGTCCGGTAGCTAGTGGGGTGGGTGGTTTCGGGGGCTTGCTCCCGAGCCCCAGCGCGCTGTGGTACGAAGCCCACAGGTCTGCCATGCTGTCAGCTCCCTCTGTTATGTCACCGTTGCGGCCTGTAAGTACCAGGAGAACAAGGGTTAATACAGGCAGGAACAAAAAAGTTTGAAGTAAAAAGAACTCAACTCAACGATTCTAATTTCAAATTTTTTATTTTTGGTACACAGAATCGATTTTGAATCGAGTTTTTTTTCTTATACTCTATTGCACCATTTTGTTTTTTAAAGGTATTAACTATTGACTACCTATCAGACGAGCTCGTCAAATTGGTGTACTTGACCTTTAAACTTACCCTTATTCTCTTATATATCTCTCTAATTATCTCTCTCTTATTATCTCTTGCTTAAGTACCTACCTAATAAAGAAATGATATTTCTCAGTGCGTTCATTATATCAAGCCTTCCATTACACAGTCATCACTTAAGTATTACTAGGCTGAGCGGACGCATAGCGCTGTATACAGACAGTCCTGTAATTGGTACATTTGATGCGACAAACTTCAGTCTAGTTATATAACAAAGGAAAAAGACAAACAAAACAAACAATCTATTCTTTCTATTTCGATTCACTGGTAAGCGCTCCATAAAATAATAGCTCGGCAGCTTTACCTCCCTTGAATTTGACAACTCGAGCAGGTATTGTTTATGAATTGTTTTGAACGACCTCATAGTGTTGTTTATTAATAAGGAGGTTGGTATTTTAATGGTTGCGTAAAATCTTGCTTAATTTTGATGAAAATATTTTAACAGGGCTAAATAACAATTTTATCATAGAATATTTATACGTCTCCCGAATAACCACCTAATAGACACTTAAATAAAATTTACTGAAAAAATAAATTTGATGTTTAAATAAATTAGTTTTTAAATGATGCCACATATAAAAACAGAATCAACTGAGACTCCTCATATTATTAACCATATGAGTAAAATAAAAACTGTAGTTTTTTGTATTTTATATTTTCTAATTTGAATAGCACATCTTCCACGTTTTGAGAATTATCACAATTCAAAAATATTTAATTACTAGTAACCGCCCATGCTTTGATTCCCTTCATTGTTGTAGACAAAATATAGCCCATGTTACTCAGAAACAATACAGCATCTTATTGGTGAAAGAATTTTGAGATCGGTCCAGGAATGAATCGGTCGGTACTTTTTGAGTTTATCTATTACAAACAAACAAATAAAAAAAAATCTAAACTTTAGCCTTATAATATTTTTAGATAACCTAAAAATGTCACCTGGCTGGAGAAACTAGAGTCTAGCTAGACTATGTCCGAACAGTCAGAAAGTCCTAAATAGGAGCAGACCTCGGTTTAAATCACAGGTTTAAATCGAGAAATGCTAATCTGAGACTAAAGGTCGTAGCTGACTATTACGACACCGCTCCCATCCAACCGAAGTATGAGAATTCAAATATAAACTTAAAATCGTGCTCTGTAGGTGCACTTTACAGTAACAACAAAAATTAGCAGGCCGCACGCGGGAAGCAAGCTAACCGCAACCTTCCTCGTCAATAGTTAACGTCTGGCGTACCGCACACGTAAGCGAGCGGCCCGCATGCTTTAGCACGGCGGCTGCTGGCTTGAAGCCCGCTAACGGACGGCGTACGTGCGCGGATGGATGGAGGTCGGCCCGCCCCGCCGCACTAGTGGGCCTGGCCACACTCTCGAAAGTAGCGAAACGCGATTGCGAGATGTTTCAACAATTACTGTTTGTCTGTCTGTTTGTTTCGGCTAATCTCCGAAATGGCTGGACCGATTTTGACGAAACTTTCACTGGCAGATAGCTGATGTAACAAGGAGTGACTTAGGCTACTTTTATTTTAGAAAAAAAAAAAATTGTTTTAGAAAAAAACGAAGTTCGCCAAATCAGCTAGTCTATATTAAATTGTAAAGAATGTTAGTTAAACATAGACAGAGATAGAAAGCATACTGTACATACATAACAAAAAAGACAAGTGCTTCCAATCGAGACAGATCGCAACTGGCTCCGTCGTATACGTGTGAAAGGCAGTAGCCTGCTAGCTGTAGCCGCGGGGAAGCGTGGAGCCTGCTAGCAGTAGCCGCGGGGAAGCGTGTAGCCTGCTAGCAGTAGGCGCGGGGAAGCGAGTTGTCTGCTTGCTTTACAGGCGGTGTTGTGCGGTTGCGGTGCGGGATCAGTGTCGTATTAATGAGCTACGACCTTAATTTTGGACGCGACCGTATTTTTGGACTCAACTTTAAATTAACTGCCTTATATCCTACGAGTTAGGGTTGTAAATGCTTTGAATACTCGAATATTAGAACTTTTTACCTATTCCATTACACGTGCCCACTTAATATTAGAGCAGTCTTTTTTCGAAGTGGGCGATTACTCCCCCTAGTGGGCGCTAAAGAGCTTTACGAAGGTTGGGCGGCAGAAGCCATAAAAATATTTCAGGTATATGGATTGATTGATAATCTAAAATTTAAAAAATCTGACTTCAAATGAAGTACCTACATTCTTTCCAATAACAATAAAAAAAGAATCATCGAAATCGGTTGACATGATATTGAGTTATTCGTCCACTTCGAAATACTTAATGCAAAAAGACATATATGGCATTGTCAGATCTCTCTCAAATTTAAGTAGGATCACATGACACTCACCTCACCAGCTTTCGATTAAAAAAAGAATCATTAAAATCGGTTCACCCAGTCGAAAGTTCTGACGTAACAAACATAAAAAATACAGTCGAATTGAGAACCTCCTCCTTTTTTTGAATTCGGTCAAAAAGTACAAAGTAAGTTTAAAATTAACGAAAACAGTCGTCAAACGAACAATCGCGCCACCTGATGCAAGTGTTCACCATCACTCATCACTCAGTAACTCCAAAGGCATCACTAATGCGTCGCTGGCCAAGAGAGGAAAGAAGAAAGTAAGAGCTCTCAAGCCCCCAGAAGGAATACGACGAATCGTTTCAACCGTTTGGCGGCTGACTCGCAAGAGGGTGGTAGCCATCCAAGCAGGCTTCACGAAATAATATTAATGCTAGTGATCATATTAATGAATGAATAATAATATAGATAATATAAATCTAACGCAGAGCCCTACTACCAAACCGGACGTCTTCTGTCACCTCTTACGACTACTACTATTATAGTACTACTAGTCTATTACTATTAATTATAGTCTATCAGAATTGTCTACAAACATGAGTTTTATAAACTTATTTTTTGGTCACGAATTACATTGTGGTTATCTCACCAAACTACATAGGTAGGTAATTAGTTGACTGAAAGGAATAAAATAAATAAAAAATTGGTTGTCTGTAAAGTCGGTTTACGGACAATGGTTTTACGTGATAACGTCTATTTCGTAGAAGAATAATTTATGATATAAATATTGTCAATTCGCACATTAGGAACGGGAAATAGAATGAAAATTACAATTTTACATATTAAATTACAGATATATATTTCGTTTTATTATTATTCAGCGTATCTCTTTCTCGATACTTTGCGCGCGTTGTGGCTCGTGACGTGAGCAGGCTCGTTACCACGTTTTCGAGAATGCCTTCCAAGCGGACCGATTACGCTTGAGTGGGAGAGAGACGGCCGGTCTAGCGTGCCTCTCTCTCTAATGCTGCGCGCGCTTCCGTGACGTGAGCGGCCGTTACTCGGTTTTCGTGAATGCCTTTCAGGCTCATCGTCTTTATAAACGTTATCACGTCAAAAACTATCCCTATGTTACAAACGCATGAACGTAAATTATTATATGAAAAGATTCACTGGCCACTAACACAAAAATATGTAATGCAATAAAAAACTAACGCATTTAACACTAACATAGAATAAGATAAATGGTTACTAACATTTTTATTAATATAAGTTATTTTCTATTGTTATTAGGTAGGCTATGGGCTAAATGGCCTGATATAAAAAAATATTATTATTATTATTATTAACGTGCTAAGGAACATGGCTTCTAAACTAAGCATTTAAAATGGCTTTGTTTCCTGATTTCGCGTATTCCGTTTGAAAAGTCCGCCTTGTGCCGTATTCAGAGTGAGAACAAAAGAATCATGGAGCTCACGATGAAAAGTAAAGACTTGAGACTATGGAAACCGTGGAGGGGCAGTAGGCAAAGGGGTAACGTAGATAGCGAAAGAGATTGTCTCTGACAAACCGTGTCGACTAAACATCCTTTTAGCCTTGGACTTCCTATGACTAATTTAGTATCTGATACATAAATACCAGTATAAAATGTGTAATTAATATGAAAGGAATGTATTGATACATAAAACTAAAAAGTGTCTTTCTGTGATTTCAAAAGAGTGTTTTCTCAAATGCTTATTTATAGTTATTTACACGATTAAAACACAATCTGTTTATCCAGGCTAATCTTTGGAACGGTTGAACCGATTTTAATGGCACTTTCAGTGGAAGATAGAGGAGGTTCTAGGGCAAAATGGGGATACTTTTTATCCAAGGATAAAAAATCCCACGGGAATGAATTCGCGGGCACAGCTAATAGTTACCTAATAAATTAAGGTTTTGTAGATCAGTTGATGGTAACCAGCTCAGAAAGAGCAAGGGTTTGATTTCCGGCCGATGCAAACATTTTATAGGACTATCTAGTCGATCAACTAGAACTACGGAACCTTACACTGCGTGTGGCTCGACACACACTAGGTCTGTGTTTTTAATTTAAAACGCTTACGTTTTTAGTTGTTATTGATGATGTTGCTATTGATGACGACCCGTGTGGCGCAATGGTTACCATGCCGGATCGCCGCGCCAAGGGTCCTGGGTTCGATTCCCAGCGAGGCAGAAATTTGAATGATGAATTTGAATTTCTGTTCTCGGTCTGGGTGTGAATGTCCTTGTCTTGTGTGTTGTCCATGGCACCCACGACACAGGGAATCCTAGTGTGAAGTGAGTGTGAAGCGTTATTTATTTATTTATTTATTTATTTATGATAATAATGATATACAGCGAAAGAAACTGTTCCAATCGGGTGTCCCGTAACCCTTCTTTTTTATAATTATCCATTCCTACATCAAGAAATAAAAACCCACAAGGTTTTTATTCAGCAAACTGACAGCGCTCCTCAATTAACTTTGCCACAATAAAAAAGATGGGTTACTAAACTCGTTTAGTAGGGGACCGTGTCCCAATACATAATTTTAGCCTTAAGACATTTAGTATTCACAGTCCAGTTACCAAGGCGGCAGAAATTAATGAGGGTGGAGACGATAGCCGGACCAGTGCATCTGCCCCTAAATGTCAACCGATCCAGCCTTGCCTATTAATAATTTCAGTTGCCTTGGTACGACCATAGACAAAAGTATTATAGAGTTGATCTTTAGGCTCGACATGTGCATGCGGTCAAATAAGAGGTCCCGGGATTGATTTTGCGGACAGCAGTATGATAAATTCATATTTTTTGGTCGTCAGTATTTTGATCTTTAATTACATCCGTCTTTCCATGGTACGTGTGTGATCATTTAGTATCTAAAATTGTGCTATCAAAGTTGCTATTCCTGTTTAAGTAAAGAGCACTGAATATCTGGTATTAAAAATCTGATATTTTCCTAGCAGAAATAAAGCGCAGTATTAAATCAAATAGGGTATAATTTATAAGGGTACACCCCTTAGTAATAATTACGATGAGATAGCCACCAATACTTTTGAATAACTATTAATTTTAAACTTTTAGTACTTAATAAAATATCAAGTAATATCTAATGTTGTATCAGCTACGTCTATCCATATACAACATTCGAATGCCTGAAATAACATTTGATAAATGCAAAAGACTAGCATTTTTGTCATCCAGTTTGCACGCTCAAATGTGTGTCGTCTGTCGTATAAAATAGTTTTTGCCCTGTCCGCTCTATGTGAATATTCTGCTTATGTCTGCGCTCCCAGTACCTACCGAGCTCTCGATAAGGCTTCGCAGGCAGTAAAAATAGCTGACGAACGATTCTGCCTTGGAAATTATGCGAGACCGTTGAAATGAGCCGAACGTTTGAAAATTTCAACGTAGTTAAATATTTTTTGTACAAGTTTCATGCGAAGATAAAATGTAAATGGCGTTGTTAGATGAGGTCGCGATAAAGTTAGCCTTATGTGTGTAGCTTCATCAGTATACAAGTCTTTGTTTAAATGCGATTATCTTAAAATATACTGCATAGATTTTTATGAAGTTTTTAAGGCAGATTTGTATTACTTCTGAAGCTTTTTTGTAATATTGCCAGATGATCTTGTACGTATCTCCAAATATCAACTTATTTATTTAATCTAATTTTCAAAGTTATGAAACCTGCATCTTTGAGTTCTGCATAATGTTCTCCAAGGTGTATGAAGTTTAATGACTTGCACTTTTCTGGCTCAGCAACCAGAGGCCCCATGGTATGAACCGCCATAGGTTGCCATGAACCACTCTTAATGAATGGAGTAAAGTGTGTAGTTTAATTTAAGCAATGTATTATAGTTCAAAAGAAAAATTCACCGGAGAAACATATTTTAAAATTGTCTCTTAAGTTTGTCCTGGATGAAAGTCGAACCTGACTCTTTGCTCGTTAGACAAGTTAGGTATATACATATATCACTTCAGTCCAAGACCCATCGCTCATTCCGGTCCAAATTATATTTTAAAAGTCTGTCTTTAAGGTTTGGGATATAATTATTTTCTGCAGCAATTTTATTTGAGTTCCTAAACCAATATCGATACACACCTTTAAAACACCGATCTCTGTTATATACGCAAGGTCACTCTAGATAGACAAAAACCGAAAAATGTTTTCAGACACTCCAGAAACGAAATTTCGTTTATAATTTTTATCTCCATATGGCGGGATAAAATTTTCCCATGTTATTATAACGTCGGCGTCGACTCATATTTATTGTATCATATACGTACATATGTGTATTGTATTCGATATAGCGCGCTTATCAATGCCATCTTGGCGTTTTCGGTTGAGTTTCTGATAATAAACCTGTCTGGAATAGAGTTTAAATATAACTTTGATTAAGACTGAGCTTGAAGCGCTCGTAGCCCAGCGGCTTATGACGTTCCTAAGTAATCTGTAAAGTGTGAACAAATAATTATAATAATTTCAGAAATATTAATATTTAACATAATTTCTTTGAGAAACTATTATCCATCCGAAACGCATTTCAGTGTCTTTCCTAAGTAATGTCGAGTGAATATTAATTTTAGAAATGATCAAATGAATTTCAGATATACATATAAAAGAATTAACATAATTTCTTTAAGATATCATCTGAAACCATTGAAGTATAATGTCATAGAACAGACATCTCGAACAAAATGTGTGTCCCGCCCGAGAGGTTCGATTTTCAAAATTGAGCCCCGGCCCTGCTTTCAAAATCGAACGAATCCATTGAAGATTGAAGCCACGTGGCGCCAATGCATTGGGACATACATGGTGTTCGCAATGTCGGTTCTATACGGTAGTAATAATACTTCAATGTCTAAAACGCATTTTTATTTTGAATATTTTTAGCATACCACTTTTTGAACCTAATTATACGAGTATAATCATTGAAATTACCTTGCGTCTGGCTGTGATAATTCCATGCCAGCAGCATCAGTTTCAACTTCTCAGCATCTTTCATCAGGGCCTGACCTGCACCAGATCACATTCGCCAATCAACTTCAAATTTTCAAATTTCAAAAACAAATTCACTTCCGAATTCAAACAAATTAAAAGCCAATTAGTGTTGCGTATTTTATGCCAGTCAAATGGGATTTTGAAGGTGGATTTATTTATTTTTGTTGCACATAAAATACCAAATATTGATTTGATGCAAGTGGCTGTGTTGAAAAGTATTTGAACAAAACAGTTTTATGACTACGACGGATAAAGCAGACACGTTTTTTTAAACTCTATTAGTAATTTAATTAATACTGGTGACTTTGTTTAGCCGCCGTAGTCTGAAGAAAGATATAAAAATCCTTACTGGAAAAGGTATCGTCGTCATTCATATCAGCTGGCTCGGGAGTCAGATTGTCCTGGAACAAAGAAAATTAATATAAATAGAAGTCGTAAAACAAATCTACTCGTATATTAAAATAATCAAGCTGAGGAGGTTTTTTGTTTGTAAGAATGAGCCCATCCCCAGAAGTGCATTTGAAAAATTATTTATGTGCTTAAATTTAATATATGATGTTATATAGCCTATAACCTTCCTCGATAAATGGACTATCAAACATAAAAATATTTTTTTCAATTCGAACCAGTAGTTCCTGAGATTAGCGCGTTCAACCAAACAAACTCTTCCGCTTTATAATACTACTAGTACACATAGATTTCTGAAAAAAGGAGTTCTTCAAAACAGTTCAGTGGTACGGGTATTTGCCTCAAAGCGAAGCGTAGTGTTATTATAATAAACAACTAACGACATTTATATTTTATTTAACATTTTATTTTAAATAATTTCTTAGTTTTATTCTCAGTTAAACTTAACTGTATCGTATTTCAGACTGCTAAGTGTGTGCTTTATTCTTAAAAACTCAGTCAGACAATTTTTCGACATGGCTTAACGACTGCTGCTTATTAATAGCAGGAGATTGACGGGTTAACTTGGCCGTTAAACACTAATCATTACTCGACAAAAACTGCGATTGCTTAACTCGGTCGGTTGATGTACATAATCAATTAATTAGAAGCGAATGATAGTAATTCAATGAAATTAATGAACGTTTTTCTTTTTCCTGGTTTCCCAACAAAATAAATAATAATGGACTAGTCTAACGAACTCGAATAAAATCCCTAGACCGATCATAGATATAAGGTACGTAGATATAATAATACTAATATAAGGTAAATAATAAAGGTAACCCCCCGATAATTTCCCCCCGGGAAACGCTCCCAGATCTCTTACCGAATTCTGGGAACAGCATTGAGGGTCATTACCACAGATTTAATAATATAAGCTCATAACTAATAATACGCCCTATGATTTTATTATTTCTTTTCTTACGAGATAGCGCTCGCGACTTCGTTCGCGAAAATAATGTTCATACACCTGGCCCCTTTAGGAGGACAATTTTCAAAAAGCCTGTAATATGTGTTTTATAATTCAGATAACAAGACTTAATTCCAAGTTATGCGTAAACCGAAAAAATTCAATACACAAACTTTTCCCCATTTAGGGCATGAATTTTTGAATATCCTTTGTAAAATGTTAAATGATAATTTGTGGCAAAGAATTAGTCTAGCGATTCAAAGGGGGAACGCTGCCAGTATCTTCGGAACCTTGCCTAAAGGGACTCCTTTTAATAATATATTTTAGTTCTGATATTATATTTTTTAAGGTTTTAGTTTCATTGTTAGAGTAATATATTATTTGTAATATTTAAGTTTATATATTAAGTTTATGATAGATGTGCAAGTGGCAATCAATTTGTCCAATCGTAAATACTAAATATAATAAATGTTAATTTGTGGCATGTGACAACTTAGCCGTAACAAAGCAATGTTTTGATGGTGTCAGGTTAGGTTTAACCTTAGATAGACCATTGTACTGTGGGTCTTACGACTAATAACCTTGTATAGATCGCCAATAAACTCAATGTCGCTCTGTACTCTAGTATAAGGTACGAGTATAATGATTTAATTGTCGCTTGATTTTCATGATCTTCCTTAGTAGAGAAATTTATTTTAGAGCGATTATGATATTTTTCGCAAATCAATCCTATCTAGACTTGAGCATTTATATACCTAACATTCCTATTTAAGGACATTTTTATGTTTTAGATAACAGGTTAATTATTAGAATATAAATTTAAATCTTTCTTTAATCAATAACGTCATCATATTTTTTGCGTGGATAATTAATAAACTTTTTTATTTATTTGTGATGGGTTTCACAGCACATCGCAGTAGGTATCAGGCAAGCATAGGCCGGTGAGTTTTAAATAATTAATAAATTAGCGAATCGGCTGTTGGCGCGGGTCATCGCTCCGGTTCGCGGGCGCGAATCGATAGTGCTTCGAGTGGACACGCCACTACGCCACTAAATATAGATATACCATGTGTCCTGTGCTTCTGCTACCCTGGTACCCGCCGGTTTAAGCAGCTGCAGACCTAGTATATTATAATAACACAGAACCCAAAACGAAAAGTTTTGGTCCAAGTTTAATTTGTCCATTGATTTTTTCATTTAATACAAAATATAGTCAGTTGTTCCTTATATTTGTTAAAATAAATATTTTCGCTCCAAGTACTAAAAATGCTGTATCTGTACCTCAACGCAAAAAGTTATCCGGTATAGATCCTACTATAGCGATAAGACCGCCTTTATTTATTTTCGGTGTTAATTGACTGTCCTACCTACCTAATTAACGGATTAAAAAGTACTTTCAGAGATAACACAAAGAACAGTTTGCTTCTCTCCTTTAAATCCTCTTAAATTACCATTAACATTACTTAAACACTTCGAAAGCAGATATTGAATCTTACGTATCTAAGAGTTGTTTTACAAGACTTGAACGAATTAGATGGGCGATCGCTATTAGTTCAGTAACAATTTTAGTGCTTCCGTATTTCAGATTTTTATTAATAAAACTAGTAGCCACTCTCTTCGTTTCGTGAAACCTATCCCTAATGCCGGCCATACACGATCAAGTATACTTGTCAAGTTTGCAGCGGACTTGACTCGGCATCAGTAGAATACATAGAAGTCTTTGTTTCCGCATCAGAAAGTCTGAAAAAAAGTTAAAGAAACTCAGAAATTTTTGAAATCGTTCCATTAGTTTTTATGTTTATCCATTACAAACAAAAAATCAAAACTTTCCTCTTTATATGACTAAATATGACATGTTCTTAAAAAGTTTCAGTAAGCGGTATAACATAAAATTGACGAAAAATTATATCGTTAACGATCTCAATGGTTCATTCGACAAACAAGCACGAACCAGGTAAGCGAAGAACCTCGTCAATGCGAAATACAACTCGACACAAATAGAGTATCGGGTTCCGTACCGCTCAATGTTATGCGATGGCCGGCCCACTTGTTGAATGAAATCTTCGTATGTTTTCGTAAGTTGACGCCGCGCAGTTGCAGTCTGGAGCGATAAAATGCCGCTGTTTCTATGCCGCTGTGAAATATCGGCATACAAGCGGCTTATCGGTATACTTATTACTAGGTAGAGAATAATGAAATGATAAAAATGCATTGTCATCCAATCTAGTGAATTTCAACACTTTTTAGGGTTCCGAAGTAAAATCGGTACTTATTGTTTCGTCATGTCCGCTCGTCCGTCTGTCCGCCGAGACCCTTAGTGCTAGAAAGGTGTAATTAGGCATGGATATATTTATAATTATATATATTTATTAAAACTCCAGATTCGTAGAATAAAATATTGTAAACATTTTTTTCAGGGTACCTCCCCTACAGGTAACGTGAGGATGAATTTTTTATTCGTCCGGTAGGCTATATTGCTGGGGATCGTTGAAAAGGTCTTCCAAAAATATTATGGGTCTTCTAAAACCATTTTTGGTATTATGGGTCCGTTTGCTAAATATTTGGTTTTAAAGTGCTAATTTTGGTAGAGTCAATTGTCCCCCCGTATACGTATGTTTGATTTTAAGACCAACTCCTGCTTTTTGTGAAGTCGGTTTAAAATACTCTCTATATAAAATACGTGAACCTTGTAATGATGCCCCATGTTATCATTATTACTGACATTTGCAGTATAGGTAACATAAAATCCATAAATGGATATGGATTTCTTTGCAATTAGAATTAAATTGGATTTATAAAAACTTAGTGCAACATTGTTGCGCAACACGTCATTTCTATGAAATTTATCCGGTATACATATAAAACGTAGGGATTAAGTACTCTGTGGTATACATATCTAACAAATGTTTTACTGAACAATGATAGGAATTTAGTGCACTTATTGGCTTGAATACACACGAGATTGCAAATTTTTACTATAAAATATTAGTGTCATTATGATACGTTATACTTGTGTTTACTTAGGTATGATTAAAAAAACGTAAAATTTATAAGGGCCATATTGAATCGTTTGAACTTATTTGGACTTTTGGCAAGTCTTAGATTTTGTAACCACAATACGGTTATTAGAGCACTGTATTAGGTGCTTTCCTAACGACTATTTCCATTTCTTGTTTGTTTATTTATAGAAAATATAGAAAAAATATAGTAAAATACCATTTAAAATTATTATGGCGGTAATAGTAAAAAGTTTCCAAATAAAAACTAAAAGTAAATCATTAAACAATTATAATATTTGTAAGATGACATAATTGAAAAGAATGTTATATTATAAAAGTACTCATCGCTCAACTCCGCGAAATTTGAATTACGTCAACAGACGAAATTAAATTCGTTACATTTTAGTTCTCCTCAAGCATTACTATGTATCCACTGACTTTTTTCTCGCTGTATGTCGAACATTCAAAATGCCTTGATGATTTTTTTTATATTATATACGATATTAACAATAAAAATAAACGAAAAAACTTTCCTATTTCAAAATTAATGAAAAAAAATGAATGCACATGCACACAAAAAAATGTTAATTAGAAATCACATAAAAAATATTCCTCATAACTTTGGAAACTAGCAAAATGTAACTGCTAATAAGTAACTGCTAACGCAGATGCAAATAGCCTACAGCTTGTACAGGATTAAATTAGCGAAAGTTTTTTCATTCATCCATCAACCCTCGAAGTCCAGTGACATTGGTCTCCCCTGGTTACTCCATCCGGTCCTGAGCCCCCTGTTAATGCAGTTTTATTGTTATAGAAATTGTTATCTAGTAGTCACTTAATCCTTAGCACTATTTTAAATGTCACAGTAGCCTTGCCTTTGAGAACGGAATTTAAAACGGTTTAAAAAATTGTAAATACGTGTTGGAATTTTATTTTAGTAAACAAACTTATCTTCTCTTTTTAAAAATAAGGCACGCATAAATTAGATATAAAACTAATTTCTGTTGTAGCGATGTCTAAATAAAATTAATACGTGTTGGAATATTTTTTTACAATTGTATTACTAGTGGATACCCAACGTATTCCACTACGCAAATTTTTTTTCTGATGACAATGACAGATCAGTATTGGCAGTCTGTATTATGGTTTAGGCGCCATTTTTACATATTATCTTCAAGTTGTTGTATGGGAAAAATAGAAAATCGACTTTATTAATGGGCCGAATGTGCCTATTGTTTTAGTGGTCTCAAACCCTCGGATTGTTACCTTTCAAATGAAACCATTTTGAGGCATATCGATTGGAGGGTTTCAGAGTCTATAAAGGATCCGTACAAACATTTTTTTGTATTTTATATAAATAGAGTCGTGAGTACGTTTTTGGTTTTGTCTTGAGGAAATACGTTTCATAATGCTTTTTACTTGTGAAAATTGAAACAAATTGTTTCAATTATTAATTTTAAAAACTTTATTAATTGTATATATCAATTTTTTGGTCGGTGATATATGATATTACATATTTCCATAGACGTTGGTCAGCATTTAGTTAGGCATTCTGATCATTCACTGGCAATTGAAAAAAAATCTACTTAATCTTTCCTCTTCAAACCAATCTACGAATACCACGTTATATTTTATTCATTACACGTATGAACAAGCGCCATTTTAGATGCCTTTGGAATACATAGTTCAAGTTAAGGTGAAATAAGTTTTCTTGCTAACTACTACATAGTTTGAAGTATTGTTAAATTGTTCCAACTTATTATAACCTCTTGACCCGAAACGACGCACTTTGAAATGCTTATTCTATACTTAACCAATTTGATGATACGAACGAACTGGGTACTATAAATAAATAACATTGTACCCCCATAGCCCTAAAAAAGCCCTATGCTAGGATCCTCTGAACACACAAAGACAAGAACACAAACCCAGACCGAGATCAGGAATTTAAAGATCTGAATACTTATCTTTCTTTCTGTCTCAGGACCATTCGAAAGGCGTTCTGTAAGAGCTCTTACCCACGAGCGGCACATCGCCAAGGACATAGGAAACTGCTGCCGTAGACATGCGTCGGCGGCTGCTGTCGACATATTGACGGTAGCAAGTAGGAACCGATATTTCAACTTTTAAGATCAGCGGTAACTGTCGTCCGCGCTCTTATGGTCGTAGCAGACATATCAACTCGTAAACGGAACGTAAACGTATCAACTCTTGCATGTCAGTATTCTTTGTATGAAACTCCCTACTGTAAAGCACACTTATCGGATTCGTAACGTAATCGCCTCGCCTCGAGACAAGCTCACGAACCGCGGTACGGTGTGTGGACGACTTGCCGTACCCGCGCTTACGTCTCACCGTACGCTATCCGTCGACTTTCCGTTTCCTCGTGCACGCCCCGCGCCGCGGCTACCGTTGCGTCGGCGAACTGCTGTCATTCATTCCGTCAACCAGCGGCCGGCGAGCCGTAAGCGCGGCGTCGCCTAGCCGTAGCCGAGTCGATTTGGAGCTGTTGGTCGGTTATAACGCGCTTACGTTAGGTTGACGGCGAGGCGATCCGGTGCCGATCCCTTTCCGAGTTGATATGTGCGCTACGACCATTAGTATAGGAGCCAGTTACAAAATGGATTCCGATGAAGAAACTATGATTGCTGTTGTCTTTTATCGTTTTATTATTGTATTCTTGCAATTTATAATTCCAAATACAATCATATTTCTTTAATGCCTTAATTAGCAATTCAAAATCAATATCGTCACTAGAACTCATTTTGTAACCCGCCACGCTAGCGTACTTTTGAACTATTTGCAGTTGATTGACAAAATGGCGGACGCGGTATCCTACAACTGCAAACGTTGCCATAGGTCGAAGGCTACCGTCAACATGACGACGGCTACCGTCAACTTGACGACGACTGCAGTTGCCACTGTCGTTGACGACGTGCCGCTCGTGTGTAAGAGCTCTTAAGGAAGATATTTGTTACAACTATGAATAAAAATTTAGAACTTAGTCAATTTGTCTGTGCGTTTTTAACTGATTTGGAATTTTGGATAATGTTTTCGCTGATCTATTGTAGTAAGCTTGGGGTGTCACTAGTTTGTTATTTTCAGTTACAAATAATGTAATTTGTAAATTTACTGCCTAAACCGACTTACTATTGTACCATGAATAGGATTGTACCTAATTGCCATCTAATTGCCATCAGCTAACTGATATGTAATTAAACACCTTGTTTCTCTAAATACCCTCAAAGATTCAAATTTTTTCGAAGACAAATCGTACATGTTGAATTGTTATTCTTCTTTATACACCGAATGTTTTTTAAGGCAAATGTTTTATGCACACCGTCCTTCTTTGCTCAAACTAGTATTAAGAACAATGTATTTCTCATGCAAGTGAATTGTATATATTCTTTTTGAGAAATAAATATCTTAACCATAAATTTCAAGAATTACTAACCAGCTTTTCGTGAGTGGGTACTAAGGTAAAGGCTTCCCGAGGCAGAGCGAGGGAGGTTGATATTATAATAGTATACACTTGATTCTAATCTGTTTCACTCATGATAATTAGAGTGGAGGCTTATGTAGTGTAAGCTTAGACAAACACAATTATGCTTACATAATATATACACGTACATCTCAGCCGGTGAAGTTTCAAGTAGATATACATTTATACATAATATGTATAAGTATATAGTTCAGATATCCGTGTCATGTTGTCAGTGATAATCATGCGTGAACCGTCGGCTACGGTAGCTTAGTCGTGGCGGTATGAAGGGAATTATACTGATAAATATGTAATCAAGCTTCGTTAAGGGGTGTCAATTTAAACACGACGTATTACGACGACCATTTTCATCTTTCCAACTAGATGCAACTCTTACCTTAGTAAGATTGTGAAAAAATTGGAGCTGAAAATGAATAACCGATACGTTTTTAATCATTAAACTTCTAAAATAAATAGATAGTTATAAAATGAAAAACGCGAAGAAATAGATAAAATAAAATTCAATTGATTTCAAATTGACTTGACAAAGTATTTTTTAACTAAAATTATTGTTCTGTTTGTTATACCAATATATCATTAAATAAGTGTTATTATTACTAGGGATTCAGAGCTTTGTACGTTCAATTATTCACACGCACACGAGGTCCCTTATAGATAGATAGACACGAGGGGCCCTAAGGAAGCGTTAAGCCACGTCTTGTCTAAGTACCAGGTGCACATATACAGTTAGGAGTTAGGTGGGGTGACGGTATCGACCGTCTTGAGGGAGGGCCAAGGACCGCATCTGCTATGCAGCCACTAAATATCCGTTGACCCTTCGCTTATGTACGCCTAGTAGCGTATGTCCTATTGCAATTTACCAAAGTAATTAATTACACCTCAATGACAGATAAGGTGCAGTGGCGCGTATACGTATAGACAGACATATGATATGACGCGAATATGTATGTATAGCAAGGTTTAGCTACTCAATACGTGACAGTTTAATGATCCGTGAAAGTTACTGTACAGATTGTTTATACGAGTACAAGCCATGAATTGTGTTGAGTATTTGCTGTATTTGAATTTCAAAAGCGATCATGTTGGACAAAACCTAGCTTCACTATATTGAAAGGAATTCGACTAATATATTAAAATAAATGTGAGTGTTTTTTGTGAGGATGTAAGCATGTTTCTTAATCTTTCACTCAATAACTACTGAATGGAATTTCAATAAAAACACATAAACATAATTTAACACATACCACTAAAACAGCATATTTCTATAAATTAATATTTAAACAAATAATAAATAACGCTACAAGCTTAAGCCCCACACTAGAACACAAAAGCTTTGTGCTCTTTTATTACATTATAATAGATTAAACTTAGTATATAATAGATATAAAGATTATGGCGTGAAGAAGTCATTGTCACTATTTATTCAATAGCTTTTGATTACTTAGCAATAAATTATGGTAAGCTAACGAGGGAATACTAAAAGGTCATTGTTTTTGCAACAAACGCAACCCACAGTATTGACATAAAAAATGTTTGTCCATTTCTAATGACGGTTGGCTTTTTCAGTCTTTTTTTAGGGCTCCGTACAAAAAAAGCGAAGAACGAACTGTACCTTTATTGATAAAGATTAGATGGGCTGGCTAAATTATCTGAAGCTGAACAAAACGATGGTTGACGACGATGGTTGAGCTTAGTTGGTAGAGAGAGGGGTTTCGGGTTCGATTCCCGGCCGGGGCAGATATTTATGTGACAGTTACATATTTGTACTCGGGTGCAATGTTATTGTGATGTGTTATATGTGTCGTCCATGCCACCCGCGACACAGGTAATACCCTACTGCGGGGTATGAGTGTGTAAGCGTTTATTATCTATACATATTAATAAAATTGAAGAGTCTGTCTGTGATTTCGAGATAAATGATTTTTTCAAGTTGCAAATCGTTACTTGCACGATACCAACACCGGAAAATTAGTTTTTCAAATTTTTGTCTGTCTGTCTGTTTGTTTGTCTCCGCTAATCTCCGAAACCGCTGAACGAATTTTAACAACAATTTTACTAGGATATTACAAAGTGTTCAACTTAACAACTAAGCGATTTTTTAGGGTTCTATACTAAAGGGTTCCTTGGGGATGGTTTGTATGGAAAAATAAAAAAATATGAGCTGATTTGTTTCAAACTATTAAAAACGTATTCTCCGTACAAAAAGAGTTATACATGCATTTCTTAGATTTTACTTATATTGCTTGGAAAGGCCATAAAATGCATTTAAAGGTTATTTTTTTCATTAATTCAAATCCCTATTACTGAGTGGATATCTATTTTTGTATTTTGTTTTTAGGAGCATATTATTTGCGTATCTATGTCCTCCAATATAATTTCAGCATTTTATTAATTTCACCTGGGAAGTGGTAGAAAAACGCAAATTAAGTCTGTATGAATAACCGATATCCAATAAATAATCGATTACTATCTTGGCAACTAGATGGCTCTGTATTTGTTGATTCAAGCCAACGACTTTAATACATACACCTTTAATACATAATATAATTATGATTTCGAAATAACTGCATTTTTCATGTTATAAATCGTTACTAGCACGATATCAAAACCGAAAAATGAGCTTTTTAATTTTTCTTTGTCTGTTTGTTTGTCTTCATTAATCTCTGAAGATACTGAACGGATTTCAATAGGACTTTACTACAATATCGAGTCTTCAACTTAAATTATAGGCAATTTTTAGGGATCCATAACAAAGCGAGAAAATAAAATATGAGTCGATTTGCTTTAAACATACAAAAACCTTTTCTTCACACAAATTAAGGCATAGGTACATACACATACATACATTTCTTAGTTTTTTTATATTTTGCAAGGTGGAGCCAAAGCGTGGCACTGGAGTACTTATTTTTTACAAATTTACAATAATTCAAATACATATAAATATAATTGAAGTGAATGTCTGTGATTTCGAAATAAATGATTTTTTAAGTTGTAAATCTATACTTGCACGATATCAAAACCGAGAAACGAGTTTTTAATTTGTTTTAAACTTACAAAAACCTTTTCGTTTTTTGTATAGACATAAATTGTACCTTGGAGAACGATACAAGACTATTTCTTTTTTAAAGTCTGGGTACCTAATGTGAAATACTGATGTGATCCATCAAAACGTCATCGTACAATTTATTTATTCAATGTTATTTAAGTACTAAGGGTTAAGTAGGAAACACAAAATTTAGAAAATAATATGATGAAATAATAATAATAAGTAAAAGCAACCGGCTCAGTGTGACCTAGGGTTGTTGAATCTAACTTAGCTATTTAGTAAAACCTAACATAGCTGTGTAACGAAAAGATAAACGGAACAAACTTAACTTTGCCGTTGAAAAACTGTTGTCCCCATATACATATGTATCGACATGGGTCCCGATCAAATTACCAAGTTCTGCAAATAGGTTTAATTTTTTTTTTGTGATACTTACAAATTCACAGTTTTAAGATTTTTTAACTTACGTTTTACCTAAGACATTTCTTCTAGCCGTATGTTTTTTGATTGCGTAGAGGATACAGAATATTATATGTTTTCACAGCTCCTAGGGATGGCAGACCTGAGTGTTGGATTAATTTTAATTTGTTACCTTCACGCGTTCCTGAGAAAAAAGGTCTTGAAATACAAACAGACATACGGGCAATGGAGTAATTGATCTTAAGGGAACCGTGTTTTTTCTTTTGAGGTAATGAACCCTAAAAATATCGAATCGTTATTTCGAGTATTGACTTTTCACAGTAACGTGGTTCTAATGAGCGATCATGCTGCTTTAAGAGTATGTTATGTAAGTTAACTAAAGCACCTAAGATTTTTTCCGAAGCGAAGCGAGGGCAATTGCTAGTTATTAATATTATCATGCACAGATCTATACAATCATCAGCATTCACTTCGCGCCATCAGAAAACTTAATTTTGCTATGAGGCTGCATTAATCACTTAACGAAGTCAGAACGAGTTAGCGATCCACCTGGTATGGCTGATAAAACTTGCACGATCGCGATACTTTGTAAGTACACTTTTATGCGTTATTGCATTGCAATTTTTAATTTTAAAGGTACCGGTATTTCTGATCTGTAGATTGTATTATCTGTTTTGTTAAAACGTTTTATATTTAAGATGAATTTGATGTAGCTGGCGACATGCAATATTGTAGCAGTTACTGGAAATTTTTAAAATTAAAACAGACATCTCGAACAAAATGTGTCCCGCCCGGAAGGTTCGATTTTCAAAATTGAGCCCCCGTTCTGCTTTCAAAATCGAACGAATCCATTGAAGATTGAAGCCACGTGGCGCCAATGCATTGGGACATACATGGTGTTCGGGGTGTCTGTTCTATACGCTAGTACTTCAATGGTTAAGTGTCATTAATTCGCCCTCCGAAAATTTGGAAATCGAATATTACGATTTATTTTGCTATCGTGTTAGTATAAATATAAAGTCGTGTGTCTTAAGTTAAATATAGCAGTTACATAGGCTAGTCCTTGTTTAGTGTTTGTAGAATTTCATTTGCAACTTATCTGGGAGAGAATCACGTCTGGACATTTTGTTGAGATATAAGGTTACTAGTTCATTTTTGGGTTTTGTATCAGGAAATAAGTGAACAAAGTTGAAATTACTTGACTACTTATTATTTACTACATTGTCTTCAATTTCTGTCGGTGCTTATAGTAATCTGGAGAATACGGTTCGAAGAGGTACCTGAAAACGGACCACGCCATAATGACTGCGCCCTATCATTGGTCGAAGATACACCGATACCCTGCGAGTGGCTAGGACAATATCAGTCAGGCCTATGATTAGGAGAATGTAGGGAGGCACAATATGACAAATGTTATAAGACATTTCAGTATTTTGTGTTTGTCTTATCTGTCACACTTTGCCCCGACTTGCACAACTTCAGATAAGAGAGTTGCCCTATCTGATTTTTAATGTTAATTAAAATTTGACAAGTATTCATTTATCCGACGGACTATAAGTATTATACCATAATTTTATCGGCAATTCAAATCCAGCCGAATGTCACTGTCGATTCAGTTTCATCGGATAGACGAAATAAATTGAGATATAACCTAGTTTTCAATACAAAATGCTGCAAAATTTCGGCATCAACCACCTATGTATTGGTTCCTGGTATGTACTGATACATGGGCTATGTACTGCGGTGTCCCCCTCGCGAACCACCCCCACCCCGCGTTACCGTAGTGTGGCCACCCCGCGACTAGTGATGTGACGCAGTTATCGATAGTCGTAGGTCGATGGTCGATAGTTCTAGGTGAGGTTGAAAGCGAATGAACAAAGTCCGATTTAAATATTATTTTCGACATTAACAAAGGCTGGTATTCTTTGTATTGTTTTAATTTTACTAAGTATATTCTGCATACGCACTGTAGATTATGAGAAACACACAAAAATAACTAGTTTATTTTAGATATTATAATATTATTTACTTTTCAATTTCTTTAATTATCTTGACGAAGTTGACTCAATATAAAACAAGTCTATTTTGTTAATAATGAGATCCATTACTGATTGGTAGATAGTTTACTAGCCTAACCAATTAATAAAACATACTCTAAAGTTTAACAAACCGAGACTTAGAACTAAATAACTACAAGTAACTAGTTCTCCATCGAACACCGTGACATACGCCCAACAATGACCACTTGCAGCTGGTATTGTGGCCAATCATTTACTTATAACAAATAAATAAATAGATAAAGTAGAAGAAAACGTCAAGGGGTTTGTAAGGACCTCCTCAGATGAGGAAAACTGCGCTTCTCCATAGTGTTCTTTATCATCGCTTTTGCATCGCATTGGTGTGAAGTATTAATTTATCTAAAGTGCTAGCTTAATATTTTGAACTTTGGTCTCCCACTTAATATTTCTTGGTTCAAACCCTGCATCTTCTTTTATTTTCAAAGATATATACTATAAAAACCAAAGTAACACCTGAGAGTTCTCAATGTTCTTAAATGTGTAAAAAGTTTGCATATACTTGGCCAGCGTGGTGAACTATGGCCTATACCCCTCGTAGGTAGACCACCCAAGAACTAATAAGCTGCAAGGATCGTATTATGAAAAAAAAACACCGATTAGTTTTATCGATAACAGGTATCCGCATAGGGCAGCAATCAGGTGGCAGTCACCGTATAATCATTAAATACCCACGCCAGGCGATGACGCTCGCGGCACAACCGCCCCCTTTCGCCCAATTATGAAAATACGAACAAAATACATTTAAATTTCAACACCGAACACCCAACGGTCGGCCATTGCTGATCGCTGTATCGAATCCATCGATAATTCGCGAAGCACGCCCCCATCCTTACTGCTGCTAAGACTGACAACTGTGAATAATCTTACAACTTACTTGGCTTACAAGTCGGTCTATAATACAATATGTTTTAATTAGAATTCGGTGCATAATTAACCTAGCCTATTCTAACTATGCTTCGCGGCTGCCATAGCTACGAATCATCGACCTAACAAAATACGCCTACTGAGCAAGAGGTCCCGGATTCGATTCCCGGCCGGAGTAGTTTTAATTTAATATACCATGTGTTATGCCTTGTGTTTATTTAAATAAGGAATCACTTGAGTACAGCATCATATATCGAATCTTATCTATCGTCTTAAGACGTTCTGAAGTTTTTGCAGAAGATATTGTGGTATATTCATGTGATTGTTTTAGTACATTTTTTAAGTATATTAATGTGCTGTGATCGAGCTGATTCAATTTCTAAGTGTTAAAGAGATGGTGTTCATTTTTACCTTTTTGCAAAATCTTTCTGAAAAAATATATACAAAACTGTGATTTTTCAAATCATCAAACAAGAAGGATGCCTCTTCGTATCACCTTTTTAAATTCCAGTGTTCTTTTATAGGATTAGGTGCAAAATTTTATAATAAAGTCCCAAAACAAATACGTGACTTGCCGGTGGAATCTTTCAAGAAACGCGTAAAAACTCAACTCGTAGGCAAGGGTTATTATAGCATATATGAATATTTAAATGATAAGGATGCTTGGAAATGACCAGCTAGGCAACCAGTTCTGCTCAGGTTAGACAATACCTATTTTTGTAATAAATATGTTTTATTTTTAAAAAATGTACTGAGGAGTTTCTTTACGGCTTTTCTTCTCCTCCATAACAAAGCTCCTATTCAAAAAGCTGGTAGATTAAAAAAATTACGTGCATAAGAGTATCAGTGATACCTACATGAATAAAAGTTTATTTCATTTCATTTCATTTCTCACGTTTCTTTCGGTGTTACGAACTACGGTTTTCTGAACTTGTGCAGATGCAAGTTAGACGAAAAGTCTAACTATCGTGTGATTTAGATTCTTTGAGACTAAAATGGAGATGTTTAGGAATACCAACGGTCGTGAAAAACACTATGTGTTATCTCCTACGACATAATTATTGTGACTACAAATGCTTATCGCGGCTCTAGTAATAATTATTCATCTTGTTTCGGTGCAAGCAATGGAATCCTCTATACCAGAAAAGCTTCGATACAAAGGGCCCCTAGTGCGCAATAGTCACAAAGCAAGACTACTCAAATAGTCCCGGGTTCGATTCTCAGCGAGGCAGAAGTTTAAGTAAGTAAAAGTACCTTGCCTAACCATGTGAAGATTATGGGCTATGTTAGTCCAGCAAGCCCAGCATTGGGAGAGTTATGAATTATAATATGATGATGATGAATGGTATTGAAGGATATACAAGTTTCAAAATTATTATAGAAGTTCGAGGCAACAAAAAATGCATCATAATGCGTGACCTGAAAAGCACTTGACCGGTTTCGTTTGACAGAGGGAAGGATGAGTGAGGGGGGAACTTTAAGATCTACACAATAGAGTTCAAAATAGCGTTTCTCTTGATGGATGTCTGCTCTCCTAAAAGATTTTTAGCCTAAAGCTTTACTTAGATAAGACTCAAGGTAGCCTAAGTTACTCAAATCGCAGAACCGACACCGCGAACACCATGTCCCAATGCATTGGCGCCCGTGGCTTCAATCTTCAATGAATTCGTTCGATTTTGAAAAAGAACCGGGGCTCAATTTTGAAAATAGAACCTCCCGGCGGGACACACATTTTGTTCGAGATGTCTGTTGTATGGCATTATACTTCAATGTTATGAACTTACTTTTTGAAGCTTGTAAAAAGTTGACAGCTTCAATGGTTTGGAGTTGGAAGTTAGTTATTCAAAGGTTATTCTATTATACAGTTATTCAACCTGCGTTCAGATTTTATGAATTTTCCAAGGCAATGCAAATGTCCGTATAGTCGTGTAATCATCATTTGCTTCAATGCATAAGCATTGTAAGAAAATTAGAATAATTGTAAGAAAATTAGGAAAGGTTATGTTTTTCATCGCATAATGAAACCCGAAGGAAAACAGTGATGGGTAACAACACCTTTGATTTAAATACACCTTGCTGTATTACTAATTGATAGTTTTAACAGTTTTACCAGGAAGTAATATTATTTCTTGTGTGGTTTTACTAAGATGTTCGTACAGCGCCACCTTACGGTGCTAGCAGGAACTAAATTTTTGTCTTCTTTTTCCTTTGTTTCACTCTCTTTTGCAAAGGGTTTCTATTTATATTCCATTTTTAGGGTATTATTTCTATTTAGTACTTTCATATTATTCCTGACTTTTTAGTACGAAAGTGTGAATGTGGTACAAATTTTGGCCTTCAATCCTATTTATATCATAAAGAAAGTTTTTGAAGATGTTTGGATATTTACACCTAAATCACGCCACAACTACTTAACCGATTTGGCTGAAATCTGGAATGAAGATAGCCTATACCCTGGATTAAGACAGGCTACTTTTTTTTCGGAAAAGATCAGGTTTCCCGCGGGATTTGTAAAAAATCTATATCCATACGCGTGAAGCATTCACAGGCATCATCTTGTATCTAATGTGGTTCTATAAGTCTAAATTAATTAATTAAAAATTTCGTTTCGAAACCATTCTACCGCGGGCGAAGCCGCGAGCAAAACCTAGTACTAACATAGTTCAGAATTCAGATACATATTTTTTATAACGGTATTGATTTCGGCGGATTCCTTTTATCTTTGTGTCGTATCAAGCACTCGACGTCACTGTCGCCCATTAATTAATTTTATGTTTCTATTTTATATTATCGAAACTATCGTTCAAATATTACGTTACAAAGAGGTCAATAGTCTCAAACGTAGAAATGTCGAATTAATTATGCGTTTGCACTTTTTACATTGTAGGTACATTGCAATGCATGTCGGAAAAATAATGCCACATGCTTTTGCACTTTTTGCGCGTCAGTCATCATGTTTACGAGTAATAAGTACTTAGTAGTTACGTAAAAACCAAGATTAGTGATATTTTCGTTAGCCTAGCATGCGTTGCCAGAAATGTTGCCAAACAATAAATTGGTTTTATTTCTTAGTCCATATGATTGCATTTTTAAATGGGGTACGCAAAAAAGGTTTTTTGTAAGCGGCCGGCTAAAAATAGTTCACTTTTTTATTCGCCATTTTCAGAACTTTTTGCCTGTCGCTACCAGGAGCGCAGAGGCGGGTTGGAGTCTTCGCGGTCTTTCAAAATAAACGGTTTCCTTTAGCATTCTACTAGCTCGGTAGTTTCGCTGCGCCCCGGTATTTTTAAAGCGGACAGCGCCACCCCGCGGGGCTCGTGGGGTCTACCCCCTAGCCCCCTGGCCCCCCGCCCACACACAGTAATACCATAACGGGTGCGAGCTATGACGAGATTATCTACGTACACGCGTATACCCGCACAAACGCTGGCTATGTATCAGGAGTACATGGATACATAAGCGATGACTTGTGTACATAGCAGCATTGATTTACCGGGCCGGACGCGGCCATCATCGGTGCGCGATGACAATTATACGGCATTAAACAAAAATAAATCATGCTCTCTATAACGCTCCAAGCGTGAACGAACTCCACTCGAAGGTATATCCTGATCACAAACACAGAAAGTCGAAAGGGTCGACTTAAGTCGTATTGGAACTTGATGCGCACTCGAATATGTGACTTAAAGCGAAACACTTAAGACACAAATAGACTATTTGAATGTACGCTAACGTCTTTTATTATCTTTTGTTTCGTTATTTCAAGCCTCACTTTTTAAGTTTTTATTGAACATCCATAATTATAAAGGAATCCTAGAATAATTACTGCTCAATAATATTTTTGTGCGAGGTTAAAACATTTTTTACTCTGGTTACATCCCATAAGGATTTTCTTTATACGGAAAAATGGACGCCAGCCATGGCCATCAGCAATACGGAAGGCCTGATGTGTTGCCGGCCAATAAAGATGTATGAGATAGAGAAAGAAAGAACTGCCTCCCAATCTCGCAAAAGGTAAAGATAAGGCATAGGTTATCGACTGAATTTCTCCTCTTGACTCACACAAGTTGTAGAGACAATGATGTAAACAAATTAAACTAAGATACTAATATCATATTTTTATAAACGGGATATAAGTAAATCAATTACTAGCGGTAAAGAATGAAAACCTATCAAAATTACTTTTCTCTAATAATGTAAATCGCTAAAGAGTTTGTTTGGTTGAATCAGGAACTATTGGTTCAAATTGAAAAATTATTTTTTGTGTTTGATAGTCCATTTATCGACGAAGGCGATAAAAAGGCTATTATAACATCATTATTAAATTTTAGTAGTCAGTTTTTTCCACAAATTAATGCGGGTGAAACCACGAGGCACATCTAGTAATAAAATAAACTTAGATAAAATGGATATAAAATGGCTTGCCAATTAGCTAAAGGAGATTGTAATGCCATGTCAAAACTATCGCCTATAGTCGTCAGCTCATTAGTTCACACAACCGAGTGATGTTTCGATTATTCCGTGTCAGATACAGGACACCAATATTTGTGGTATCCTAATATTGTTTTTAACATACCTATGTCGTCTATAATATCAATATCCTATTTTAGTATTTTCAAGTGTGACAACGCGACAAAATATCGTACGACTTTTCCGAGCGCAATGTGAAAATGGTTATTTTAGTTTTTATTTTAGTCATTTTGTCGTGTCGTTGTCGAACGTGTGACTGATTAAACACTTAAGAAAAGAAAGCTAACACTAACGGTTACTTAAATCGCTTCTTAATACAGAATTTGTATGGTGATTCTTCACTAAGGAGCGATTTAAGTAACCTTTAGTGACTCTGAGTTGGGGCGTTAGTGAGTGTGTAAGCCTGTCTGTATACTGGCATAATAAGTGATTTAACACTTTTTTGATGAATTTGGGAAAAGAGATCAATACTTTTTGATTGAGATGATAATCAAGTTAGACGGCTGAAGTGGCAATGGGCAGGTCACATCGTTCGGAAGACATTGACCTAGGCTGAAGAGGGCGAAAATTCCCCCAATGACGACCACGTCACGAAGTTACTTTGAGTTGGTCTAAATGTAGGTAATATTATTTCAATGATTTAAATACTAAAAGCCACAAGCAAATGGGTAGTTGTACATGCGCGCGGCCTAGGAAGAGACCTTGAGACCGATCAGACCACTAATTAGGGGAGTCCCATGTCCAGCCATGGCCTTCAAAAGGCTAATAGACGTTGACATAACTTACTAGCCAGTAACATAATAGTTACAACCTCCAAATCGAATTGACATCCCACATTCAGTCACCCGACCTACTTCCACCGCGTGATTGAGTGAGTGACGAAAGTTGAAAAGGTTGAACCGAAATTTTTAGGCCGAGCCGTTCAGCTATCCGGCGCAAATCAACTCCATCGCGAAACTTTATAATACTGGTATAGCGAGGGAGCGAGCTATTATATCTGACCCATTTCTGCGGCTCAAATCAGCTGATCTTGGCACTTCTTTTCGCGTATTCCAATTTTCTTTATGTCTTCAAACGCATGAACATCGTCTGTTTTTTGAATCGCTGAGTATAGAAACCACACCGTTTTTGTTGGAGGGGACTTGTGTTCTAGATATTTGCATTGCTTAAGGCTTTTTGGAATCTGTATACCTTCTTATGTAATATGTATTAGTATATCCATACTTGAGAAATTCCCTCAATTCCTCGTGAACACATCAGAATTGAATTTTAATAAAAATGAACCAATCTGGAAGTAGGTATGCTTTTTCAAATAAAAAAGAATGGAAAAAAACGTAAATAAACTTCGTCACATGAAAATTCATGTTTTCGTTAAATGTTCTTGCGGTAATGAACGCCATTCCTGCAATCTCGATCAACAACGCATCCACTACTCTTAATATCACACGCTTAGACGAATGATAGCTTATCGTTGCTCCATGAATAAACATTAAAAGTACTCCTTCCTCTAGCAACAGTAATTGTTGTTATAGAAACAGACAGCACGCGCATTTGACAATGTTGCAATATCTGTAAAATGCCACAATTGTGTCAGTCTTCATGCAGACTCGGCAGTATTACCGACCTAGTTCTGCGACCGACTCGCGCGGATTTTTAAACATATCTCTGGTAAAGCCTTTTGACTTTTAATGCTATTTTAAAATTAATATTAAAGGTGCTTTGTAACATAAAAAATAAATTACTCGGTTTGAATTTTGGAGCCTCTCAATTGTTTAAGGCTTAGTTCGCGCTGGCAATGATAGAATGCACGTTTAAGAATATTCAGTATGGTATGAGCCGTGCCATTAAAGTCAAAGTCAAAGTCAAAGTCAAAGTCAAAATATTTTATTCATATAGGTATCATTGATACACTTATGCACGTCATTTTTTGGCTTTTCGGAAGGTGCTTTGTCATGGAGGAGAAGAAAAGCCTAAAGAAACTCCTCAGCACATCTTTTAAAAAAAATATTACAAAAAAGATATTATCATACAAAAGTTTACTATTCTGAGTGGAACTGGTTGCAGAGCTAATCATTTCCATGCGTCTTTGTCATTTAAATACTCGTTTACACTATAATATCCCTTGCCTAACAATTGTGTTTTTACACGTTTTTTGAAAGATTCTATTGGCAAGTCACGTATTATTTTTGGGATTTTATTATAGAAATGTACACCAAGCCCTATGAAAGATCGTTGCACTTTACTTAGGCGGAACGAAGGCGTAACTAATTGATACATTCTTTTTGTTTGGCGATTATTAATATCAAAATTTTGTTTATACGCGTTTATATTCTTCCTTATAAAAACTACATTATTGAAGATATACTGGGAAGCTACTGTAAGTATACCTATTACCTTGAACTTTTCACGCAAAGATTCCCGAGACTTAAGTTTATAGATAGCCCTAACAGCCCTTTTTTGGAGAATGAAAATTTGTTCTATATTGGCTGCTTTGCCCCACAGCAAGATGGCATATGACATAACACTGTGGAAATAAGCAAAATAAACTATCCTAGCAGTTTCGACGTCAGTATACTGCCTTATTCTCCTAACAGCATAAGCAGCCCTACCAAGTTTTGTCGCGAGATTTGTTATATGTGGGCCCCATTGAAGTTTACTATCTAAGGTCACCCCTAAAAAGACCGTTGATTCCTCCATATGCAATGTTTCATTATTTAATTTAAGAGATTTGCTGACTTTTTTAACATTAGGTAGCACAAACTCTATACATTTAGTTTTTTTTGCATTTAAAAGTAAGTTATTAATAGTGAACCAACGCGACACATGCGAAAGAGCACTATTTACGTCGTCGAAATTTACTTTATTCCTTTCACACTTAAATATTAATGATGTATCATCAGCAAATAGTACAATATCCGCTTGGTTCTTTACATAATGTGGTAAATCATTAATATATACCAGAAAAAGAAACGGACCCAATATAGAGCCCTGCGGTACACCCATCACAGCCGGTGACCCCGATGACTTAATATCGTTTATGCTTACTTTTTGTATTCTATCACTCAAATAAGACGCGATCAAGCTAAGGGCCTTGTTTTTTATACCATAGTGGCCAAGTTTAAGCAGCAATGTTTCGTGCTCAACACAATCAAATGCCTTAGATAAGTCACAAAAAACACCTATGGCATTTTGTGATGCTTCCCATGCTTCAAATATATGCTTTAAAAGCCTAGCCCCGGCATCGGTTGTATTAAAAAAACGAATCTAAAATGGCGGAAATGATTATTCCCCCTCACTCGGACGCTAAAGACAGGAATAATGTGCGAGTGAGATGGAATGATAATTCCGCCATTTTAGATTCGTTTCTTTAATAGTGCGGCTTATATCAAGGTGTATTCAAGAAGGTGTATGCACTTCGATTCAACCCGAAGTGTAAATAAAAATGCTTTAACTATAGAGGATTTAAAAACTATAGTGGATATCGTCGATCGTTCCAGACGTAGGTGACTACGTTTAGTCATTTATAAGGAACTGTTTTCAAAACCGAGAAATAGTAAGTAGTCTTCAAGTAAAATGAAATAATCCCGGCTTTCGTAATTTCACCCTTAGGAGTTGAAATGTAAAGCGCGAGATTGTTTTGGCCTAAAACGCATCAGTGATGTCTTGCCTGCTGTTATATCCATAGGCGACGGTGACCACTTAGCATCAGGTAACGCAACAGCTCGTATACCCAATATTTGCACAACAAAGATGTTGGAAATTCTTTAGAAGCTTGATATCACGATTCACAGGCAAAGCTGTGGGCAATACCAATTTAGTCGAATGTGGCTGAATTAACTTAACGACACAGGATTATGACCATTTTAAAACCTTAAAAACCTTCTTTTCCGTCTAGAAATAATTTGAACCGTTACGCGAATAAATAAATAAATAATTGAGTAGGGGGTGCTTGGTGCGGAAACCGCGGCGTAAGTACTAGGCTAGCAGAGAGTGAAGGAGGCAATGGGAACAGAAAAGCAAATAAGATGCCCTACACATTCTACTAAAAACGCATAATGAGCTTATGGATGACATTATAGTATATGTAAAACTATATAATAAATGCACGGAGTAATGTAAAAAAAAACGAATTAACAATATAAATAATACAACATGCAGAATTTTTATGATAATAATCAGAGAAAATGAGGAAAAATGAATAATTTTTCACTGCAATGCTTAAATCTTCACAGTATGCTCCTAAACTTGTTAAAATTCATATATTGCCCTAGGATTAGTTACCAAGGACTAGTTATGTTATGATCCATTAAGTAATAATTCAGATAACATTTAATTAATATCAACAACAATTATTAACAGCGATATATTCAGACACTAACATAAAACACAATTAGAGAACGACTCTTGAAACTCATGATCAACGTACTGAATACTGATCCATCGTGAGTACCTCTTATATCATAATTATGGTTTAGGTCCGTAAGTTAGTCAGCCAATTATAAACCGTTTTATTAACAACGCGGTTACTAAGCCTGTGTGTAGTCTCCTTAATAAGCGTAGAGCGCCTCCGAAATTCGTAGCAGCGCGACTATGGCGTCGCGATTTCCGCAAAGATCACAGAAAGAATGTGTTCCGCAAAAATAAACTCTAACACAACCGTATAAAGTCGAGTTTACGTAGACGCTCAAATTGAATTGTGACGTTTTGTGCTGTGCTATTGGTATGAAATTAACCTTAATCTCACGTTTCCAAGAATGGTAGAATCTGTTCGTGGTTGGAGCACCGCATCTGAAGGCCTATGTACGAAGCGTACTTAGCAGTTAAAGTAGCAATTCATTGGGGACCAGATTTGTGTTGTTATAATAATATGCTTGTCATTATATTATATTGCGCTTATAATATAGTTTAGTATACGAGTACAATCAATTAAAGTTAATAAGAATAAAATGAATGTAAATAAAAATAATACCTTAACCTTCCAATAGATGGCGCTGTACCCAAAGCTGAATCACGGTGACGATGTATACTTGTAGAAACTATAAGTCATGAGAACTTCATTGTACGGTGTTCTTTCTTCTCTTTCTTTTATAACTATTTTTGAGGGGGTATTCCATATTCATATGAATATTATGAATGCCACAAAAACATGATGATGAGACTATGAAAATGAATGAGATAATTAGTTACATTAATACATAATATGCATACATTTATGTAGATATGGCCCAAAGTGTGCTGAGATGAGACAAGACTACGAATGATAAATGACGTAATTTTACTACATATCGCACCTTCGGTGCAACAAAGTCACAAATAGCCAAAACTGTAAAATTGAGTTAGTATGCCAAATTGTCTATAAAACAAGCATTTTACGTGAAACTATAGCAAAATATATAAACAATTAATAGTATATATATCTTTAACCTATTACAGATAGTAATCCAGTAATATGAAAATAAATGCGAATGTGAAAAAATCTTAAAGTCCTCTCATGTAAAATTACAAAAAAAGCTGTTGTGCCTTTGTTGCACCGAAGGTGCGATATGTAGATATACGGGTTATATGGCCTAACTCAGAAAGGTTCGTTTATGGAGTCCTTGACTAATTGACATTAAATATGTTAAAGTATCGGTTCATCTCAGAGTCGTATTGACAACGTTAAGTGATCCTAATGCAGACCAACGTACAACAAGAAAGCTGACTGTTGTTTCTTAATTAAAAACATTGCAAAATAGCTTTATTTTTTAAATAAAATAAAGAGGTTACGCCATTTTATTTATGGTAGCACTGCTAACAGTCAGAGTCAATGAATTCAATGATGAGTGGTCGATTTCAATTGACATTCAAAAACTTCAGTGTTAATCAATCTTTAAAAAATTAAGTGAAGGTATTTGTATACTTTAATTGTCCGTAAACTGACTTTGTAGTGAATTATTGTGATTGTACTAAGGAGCGATTTAAGTAAACGTTATGTGACTTTGAGTTGGGGTGATAAATATTTATTTCTTGAGAATAACTTCAATGATTAAAAACACTAGATATTGTAGGCTCAATATGCCTATAAAGTGAGTATTGATTCCTCAATAGCGTCATAGCGTGTGGGGTATGTCTTACGAGGGGTGGTTAGTTAAGGCACCCTCAGGGTCCTAGCAACTTTGTATATAATGTAATACTAAACACCCTTTAGCGTAGTGGCGCGCATGGACTCAACTCCGCAGTTTGTAGGTTTGTATTATTTTTTAATTTCATTTCATAGCGTCGGTCGTTTCGGCTCTGGTAGGATACCTTTCCTCTTTACAATATTAGTACGTTTAAAGAAATTGATAGAAAACAAATTTAAAATTTATGAACGTTAGACAAAATATAAAAGCTGGGTTTTCCAAACGAATATAGAACCATCTGATATTCTGACGAAAAACTTCATACACATGCGCTTTGGAGTTGAAACGCAACCTCAGCATTTCATCGCCCACTACTCGTAGTTTCGGGGGGTAGGATACCGCAAAAAACGTCAGGGGTGTCGCAAATTTCACAAAGCTTTCAAGTTGGCAAGGGGTTGCGGTTACAATACCGTCTCTACTCTGCGGAGCGTGAACTCAGTATACCGAGTGAAGCGGTTAGCAGTTCGCTTCGACTTGGTTATTGATTTGGTATACTAACAAGTAATTTACTAGGTATACCAGGTAATTTCTTGTATGTAAAAGCTTTGATTCGTCTTGTATCTAGCTTTGGAAATGATTAAATTCCAAAACGTCAAAGATCTCTTATTTATGTGCACGGTATATAAGTTTTACATTGTGTATACCAGGATCTACCTATAAATAATAGTTTTGTTAGCGGTAACGGAATTCGATAATTTAAAAATGTGGTAATGAATGACTTGTGACAGTGACATTATGTCACTGGACTGTCATGTTTTCGGAATTCATCTACGATTATCGTATGCCGTATACTAGTTCTGGGCCCCCAATACTTATTTATAACGTTTTGTTGAATTTATAAACTGATAAGAAATAACAAATAAATGGCATGTTATAATAATAATTATGTCATTTAATAAATTTGAAAGCTTTACCACAGAATACTTAATACATAATTTCCTCGTAAGTAATAATCATAGATAATAATTTAATTTAATTGCAAAACAACGTCTAATCGGCCAGCTATTTTCGTTGCCACATGTCCAGGTGTCATTTCACGTATTTTCCTTTAGAATATGGAAATTATTATCATTTACAGCGTTTTACAGTATTACGAAACAGCACAATAATACTAAATACATTTCATACTAATGAAAACAAAGCCAGCACAGGCTAGCATTGACGTCGCGTAACACGTATTAAGAGTATAAATATTATGTACTAGTTTAAAATATTATAATATTACTAGCTTCTGCCTGCGACTTAGTCCAAATGACATTTGTCCGCAGAAATGAGAAGTGTTATTAATAATTTTTATTTGTTTTACTTTTTAACAAAAAATTAAACCAACGAAAAAAAACTGAAAAGCGAAAACAGTTATAAATTAAAATCCTAATTTAACAGTAAATAAATAATTTTGAGACACATAAATACGTCACATGCACAAGCAACAGTGAGTGAGTGACACACATACACACAACATACATCTAGATACATACAAGTATGTTTATCAATCAACTCGGTACTAGGGGAACAGGGCTTTCAGGAGGTACAGCAGTCTCCCTACGTTTGCATATTATTAAAGTGCCAGTCAGAACGGATGCTTCAGCTATCCATTGATACGCGTTCAATATATTAAATAGGGTCAAGACTAGAAATTAATTTATAATTATTGGCGTCGTAATTAATTTCTATTGGGTAATTATTAATAGGTATATTTTTCAGCGAGTGAATTGTATATACGGAAATATTAAAAAACGTTTTGGAACGAAGTTCCTTAACGCGCGTTGTGAAAGGGGGCTAGACGGAAAAAATTCTTACGACACTTTTTGATTCTTACGAATGACGACACATTTTTTGAAGTGATTCAGAGAGTTTTTCAGAGATGGCGCTGTACAACTTTCTGAATCACTTCAAAAACTAATACTTAAATCGAAAGGAACTTCGTTCCATCCGGGTGTCCCTTGACACCTCTCATGTTTTTTTTTATTTACTACTAGGGCGCCATAAGGCCGGAGCTATAAGGCCTACAGGTCTATTTATTAAGTATCTAGCTAGACGGTAAAAGAGCACAAGTAACCCGATAGTAAATTATCACGGTCCCCTGTGGTCATCACCAACATAAAAGCCATCACCGAGGAGTTATTACCTAGCTTTATCGTTCGTCATGTTTATGTTTGTTTGTGTTAATTTGCTAGTTGAAACTGCATCGAGCGTGATCCCCATTTGTAATTTAATTGGATATTTGAGTTTAGTCAAACATACTCGGCTCCTGACTTTTCCCTTCTAAAATTAATTCATTAATAATAATCCCCTAGGAATCCCTGTGTTGCGTTTGTTGCGAATAAGACGTCACTCACGAAATCAAGCATATCTTTCATATAAATATCTGCTCCGGAGAATCGAAACCGAGACTCCTCGCGAAGCAAGCAAGGTCACTACCAACCGATAAAAAGCTGAATCACTTTGTGCGAAAATCCGTAACTCCAATAAAATCTAACATAATTATGTTAAGCACACTTGCACTTGTGATCTAACACTTTAAAGCAGCATACCATCCACGGCAAGATGAGATGGGTTCTTAAATAAATAACCGCCTACAGACCCCTTACACAGCCTTACTTGGATTAAGAAAAATTCTCTGTCATACAAAAACCGGGGTTCGCCAAGCCCGTTAGTAATGCCGACCCCCTGGGCCTGTCTGCCTTCAAGTAATTACGCCCCATTCCTCCTAAAGCCTCCCTACCCCCGGGATAAGTAAAAACAATATTTTTACGCCGGCCGGGCCACCAAAAGTGACAGATATAAATTGGGGACGAATGGAATTAGTGCTCTGTTGGTGTCTTTCTGTCATCAGATCGAGTGGCTCCAAGATTTCATTACTTATTGGATGTTAGGGGGTACGGTTGCTTTGATGGGTGTTGTATGGAGATTTTTCTACTATCTCTTGCAAGATATTCTCTGAAACATGGTAAAAGCCACATCTGGGAATTAAGTTTAAGTAAGGTTTAGAAGTAAATTTTGGTAAAAGTAATATTTACTGATCTTGTAACATTTGATTTTAAACTTATATCATCGCGAACAACTAATTTCAATGCAAATTCGTATTTTATATAATACCGATATTTCAACCCCGTTACATGCACAGACTGAATCGAAACATCGGTAAGAATCGTGAGTACCTCTTGTAACATCTATTATCAAATTGTGCTTGTCGTTTTAATTAATTTATAATACATCTAATTTGAAAAATCAATAGAACTGCCGACAAGATTCGAACTCGGATTTTCTATGCAGGAAACCAGCGTTCAACTACATCCTATCTCCTTCCTTTCGTACGACTATCTCTTTCATCCTCAACTACTAGAACTAATGCAGTAGAAAAAGAAGAATTACCCCTGCATCGGCCCCAAGCGCAAGCCAAACATATAAGCTCACATCCTTAAAGTTAACGTGCCCTTTAGTTACTCCTAGAATCGAGTTCACTATTACCGTTTGCGGAACTACGAGATAAAAGATAACCCAGTTCCCGCACTACAAAAAGAAGATTTGTGCATTTTCTGCTCTCTATAAAGCGGTTTACCTCCGACGATCCTTAAAGCGAGTTTTTCTTCTATTTTTATAAAAAAGTTTTAACATTCAGTGCTTGTACTGAAATTAGCTGACTTAATGCGCCAACCCGTGTGCAGTCCAAGGCTATCGGCGTACTGAGCGGTTATGCTAATGGTTGGTTGTAAGAATCAAAAGTGTCTTTGTCCAAGTATCAAAATCTTTAATCATAAAAATTGCTATTGTAAGCCTATTTTTATAAATGAAAGTGTAGTGACCCTATATTTGTGTATTGTAGATGAGCAACCCTGTTTTGGTTACCATAGTATTTGAGAATAACACGATTGTCATGAATGACAAGTCAATGTCAAGCTAGAAAATTGTAAAATATTGTATTATTGGAATTGGAAATATTGAAAATATAAACAGGAAATATAATTGTAGTTTTATTGTAAATCTCAGATTAAAGAAATAAAAGGCAGATATATTCATCCAACTAAAATGTGAAGCTACCAAAGCAAATACAAACTAAAAAAGCAAATACAAACCTGAGTCAGTACTAATGAAAGCGTCAAATAGCTTGCATGTCACAATTGTCAAAATTTATTAAATAATTTTCTCAGATAAAATGCCGTCTTGCAATTTTAAACACTGCTAAAGTTGTTCCCAAAATCAAGGAAAAGAAGATTAGATATCTTTTCATAGGTAACTGTTCATTATTTTATTATTTATTTATAATAATATTTTTGCGGTGCGCTCGGAACACAAAACCTCGAAAATTATTCAATTTTATACCAGCTATAAATGAAAATCGATTACCCTAAATTGGGGGAAATATGCATGGGTTATTTGAACACTGATCGATTATAAACTTATAAAGAAAAAAAATATTTTAAAAGTAGGAAATAGTTGTATTTATTTAAATCTAAATATCAGGAAATGCAGCCAATGCATAAATACCTGTCGCTGGGTTATTAAAAACATAAGATAGATTGTACAAAGGATTAGAGGGATAAAATAAGGATTTTAACATAGGTAAACCTGGTTGATTGAAAATATCACGTTTGCCTACGATAAAATGCACGATTTAAAGAAAATATTATATTCTATTTTAGTTCCTGTTTAGCCTACTCAGTAAATTATTTAATTTTGCAGATTGCCGATAAATGCTATTATTATACGAGATAAATGGGTTTTTATTGTTCCTTAAAGTAGGCAAGAAATCCAAATTTTGCTTTGTTTATTTATTGCATTTTAATGAAGATGACGTATATTATATATGTCGGAGAAAACTCATCCTCCTCGACATCATCGTTAGCGGTCATAGGACCAGTGGGCGACGTCTGGGTTAAGTGCGAGCACAAAACATAATATTCACTCTCTTCTACTCCGCCATCAGTGGATGGCCATCTCCGACATTTCATGTATTTTAATTATAATAAATGTATTAAAATTTTGATATTTTTCAATTAAAAATAACTACCCAAAAGAGAAAAAAACCATAAATTAAAACAATTCAACATATTAAGTAGTAAGTAAGAACATTTGACATATTTAATATCTATACTTTTTGATAACTAGTGATATAATAATAAATAATTTGCCAATTTAATTGTGCATAATATTTCAAGTTGAAAATATGGCAAAAAATATTTACTAAATTGCGGGAGATTGCGACTTTGTTTTCAATGTCTGGCAACTTACACACACAAAGAAGTATGTGTCTCTACGATGCCACTGCTAGATGTCAATATGGTTGTCATGCACACATAGTGAAAAAGCGGCTTCACGTCATTCGTTGCATTTCTTTGCGAATGTTATATCTGCCTTTTATTTCTTTAATCTGAGACTATACTATAACCGAATTAGACATTGCATATTGATAATTTTTTCTAATATTGACAAAGAGTACCTTACCACAATTTTAGATACAAACACTTAACATTATACTTAGTACGAAGTACGTATAGTGTGTTTCACGTAAGAGTTCCCCTCATTACGATACTATTATTATGACAGCAAGGGTCTTCGTAAAATGCACTTTATTAGGGCTGCATAGTCCAGTTAGCATAGCGAATGATGACTTCTATATGACCGTCGAGTCGGCAATGACGCAATGTGGGTCAGTCGGATTTAGGCCGCAGAAACACTCGATCAAACTACAAAACCTGACGCATCCAATTGATACGTATAAATTTTGTACGCGATTGTATACAGTACTGCCTAAAGCACTGACTTTTGTAATGTATCTATAATCTATATAGTATATTATAAAACAATTTTAATGCGAAGATGGTTTGAGACCATTTAAACAGTACATTCATGGAGTCGATTTTCAACTTTTCCCATACAACATTTTTTGCGTAGTAGTAGCACATGCCGGATATCCACTAGTTTAGAATAAGGCCCGTATTATAATAATAAACCAATCGCAACATTTTTGAGGCCTCAAGTTTCGGTTTGAGATGTTAAAATTATGTTCGATCATATGTAAAATTGACATTTATGAGAGACCGCGCTTTTAGGCGAGATTTCGTATCAGTAAAATTGAGTGATGTACGTACTTAAAGCTGGATTTAAAAAGAATCTGAATTATTGGTAAAATTAAAGTAAACCTTTTTGCTTTTGAAATAAAATAGAATTCCTGGCCATTTTTAACAATCGCTTATCGTGTGAGAGATATGTGATAACAGTTTCGTTCGAATCCTATCTAAAACTCGTATGAAACGGATATATGGCGACGAATGCAAATAATGCAGCGCTACGAGAATGCCTGCGCGGGCGCACGCCATGAATAATGGAGTTGTTACGATTGTGAATTGAATTTTGTCTTAACTATTGTTTAAGTGTTCGAACGACACTTAGTACCTATCTAGAATAAGACGTATTTGTGAAGTTTCCGTCTATTGACAATGCAATCGATAAGGCGTCTTTTAGGAATTAAAATTTGTTTACATCTACATATCGATAATAAATCTTTTTAGTAAAAAGATTTAGCATTACAATTTTATGATTGTAGAAGTTACGATAACAAATTAACAACAAAAAAATTGTGTCAGCTCCGACGCACGACTGGAGTTTAACGCCATCTAGTTTGCAATCGTCAAATCAGTAACAACGCCATCTAGATTCTGTTACGTATTACTAATATAATGCATAATGTATAAAAGTTTGATATTACTCCTCATAAATTTTTCATACCCCTGTTTTAAATATGAAAATCGATTCTAAAGGAGTTAAATTCCAAAAATACTAAAACAGAAACTGCTTTAAATTCATACATTTTATTTTTCTAGTCTTCTCTAGTTTTCTCTGGTCTTGCTTGCTCGCAACGCATCGGTGATGCCTTTGGATACTGAAGCCATTAGCGGGTTTGACCACTTACCATCAGATGGCTCGTCTTCTCGTTTATCTGGTTGCGACAAATAAACGTCTTGACCATATTTGTTCTTCTTCAAATTGTTCAGTCTTTAGGTCTCTTTGAACTTGTGTGTACCACGAATGAATGTCACAAATAAAACCCATTGCACTACAAAACATGCTACTCTAAGCACTAAAGTACTAACCTACTGTGTACTCTGTCGAAACAATAGGAAATCAAATTTATTTAATCATCCTTCATACCTATTATATTTTGATTTACTGTTACAAACAAATGTTAATGATACTTATTAGTTTTAATGATAGTAATTTCAATTCACAAATAGAATTACAAATTAATCAAAATATATACAATAGCAATCCAATACAATTTCAAAAATTAAGTGCCACTTTAAACTTAAATTACCAAACTTATTACAATCAGAGCAGGTATTAATTATGATTTCGGGAATGATGACTGGCTGGATTGCTATTATCCTCTTGCTAGGGTCAGCCGCCAAAAGACCCGTCGTATTCCGACTGGGGGCTTGAGAACCAATTCTTTTTTAAAATATCGGGAAAGCCGTCACTAATGCATTGCTACTACGAACCAGATGAATCGCTAATCTTTCTAATTAGCGTTTGTTTATTTTTTTATGGAAATAGCCGGCAAACGAGCTGACGATCCACCTGATGGTAAGTGACTATCGTCGCCCATGTACCAGGACATCAGCGACACCAAAGGCATCACCGTTAGCTTAAAGGGCAAACGAGTCTGATGAACGTGATGATAAGGTACCGTTTGTTTATACAATGCAAATGCAATGTTTGGGTATGACAACTGTCAAACAATGAAATAAGCGAATTAATAACTGAATGAATGAAAGTTAATGAGTGAATGAATGAGTTAATGAAAGAGGGAATTAATGAAAGTGGGAATGAATGAAGGCCTGAAGGGAAAGGGCCGGAGCCAGATCGGATCATCGGACCTGAGCCCGATTCAGACCAGACCTGGAATCGGACGGAAGCCGGTCAGGACCCGGAACTGGACCGGACCGCTTGAACTGGAGAGGGAGACACGCACACACAAAGTTTAGTTAAAAGTTAGTTAGAAATAAAAACTAACAGCCTTATTCATAAACACTTAATATAACTATTCTAGCTATTGTAGTGACCATTTTTCATAAGAGTAGGCAATAAAACAATTTATATGCCTTCTATAATTTTGCTTGTTTTTATAAGGGGGTAAGAATCGGTCTGTGATTCGTTTCGTCTCCAACCAAAATGGATACACCTCCAATGGAAGGATACTGGCCTTTTTCAGATGAACTTTCCGAAGGTTGTAACCTTATCTGCCAACTGATCGATACTAACACATACAACATTATATACTGTACATATATACATACCTACAGTACGCATGTGTGAGCGGACTTAGTACCAGCGTATTGTAGATAGTAAGATTACATGTATACATTCAAGAAGCCCGTGCTATAGCCGATATAAGCTGCGGACAGGGTGACCAAGCGTTTGCGTTCTATCTGACGGTTCTCAAGGTTAAATTATGAAGTATATGTGGACATACATAATAACAAAAGAGTATCTGCACCACTGGCATGATGACATTCGCCATCCAGCCGTCGAGCTACGCAGGTGTGTAGAGCAATACACAATTTTTTGTGTTGTACTTCTAATACCTAGTCAGGTAAAGATAGACAGCGCAGTATAATCGCTCTCATAAACACATTTCCTACATACAAATGATTCCTAACCTTGGGGTAGCGAGAATAGCACACAGTCCCGGCAACTATGCGGTAGGCGTCGACACCGTGTGGTTTTGGTGGGTTCAAGTCCCACATACCTGTCCGGCTTCCCGTGGCCGGATAGACGAGACGAAGGTCTTTCCACACGTTAAAAAAAAAAGGGACGTTAATATAAACTAATGTCACATACAACACAGTGTATCATCCAAGATCAGTGATACACTGATCTGTCACGTAAATGTCTGCCCCGGGAATTGAATCTGGGATCTCTGTGCCATTTTCTAAAGTGCTTGCCGAAAACAACTTGTTTCATTAATAAAATTAATCCAAATAAGCATTATAGAATAGAGTGCACTTGATGAAATAAACAATTTGACTTTGACTTTGACTTTGAAAATTTAATTGATAGCACTTTGAATAGTTCTTGACCGCTTCTTATGGCTGGTTTAGCAGATGTTTAAATGATTTTGAATTTAGGATAAAGTTCTTCCTAAGCCTGCAAGTAGACCTGCCTAATTAGGTAGTTGTATAATGAGTTTAATCTAAAGAATGATTTTTCTTTCTACGTATTCTAGATGTTTGAAATTCCCAACACCACCACCATGAAATTCCCAATACCACTTGGAAGAAAATCAACTTACGTAATTATAAAAATCTATATAGTATAACAAGAACTATAAACTATTATAATAAATAACTGAATACATTATAATTTATTCACAATTACTTTTTTTACACAATTAATTAGAAAAAAAATAAGCTGCAACTTGTAAGCTAAAAAAAGTAATCAATACACGTGTCCTGTATTCTCAACAAACTGGTCACCCTAGTCGTAGGACACCTAACTAGGTTTAGATACAGGCAGACACTAGCATGCAAGGTCGCCCGGCGCCTCATTGGTCATCGCGTGGCCGAGTCATGTGGATGCGTCCACCATCGTATACGAGTCAGTTGCTATGCGGTTTTGAATACAATACCATTCATATAAGTCAACAGACTTGTATTATATTACACGTAAAAGACTGTTTCGTGAAAAATGTGTTGTTCAATGGCAATCAATTTGCTTTGTGGCGACAGCGCTCATACGTCACACGGTGACGTCACGCCGCCCTGAATCACGCTATCGAAGTTTTCATAGATCACTGGCATATATACGAAATTACGAATGCTCCGACAACGTCAGTCGGGGCTCGGCCGCCTCCCAGGCAACATACCTCGCCTGGCGGGAGATCTCCCTTTGCCAAAGCTTTGTCGTTTAAAATAGCAGAAAGCCCAGATTTATGAAGGCTTGCGAGGTTTTTTTTCCTAGTAATAATTTGTGACAGATGGCGTTAGTAATCGTTGTATCTTAATAAATTATCTATTTTTCTAATATCCGAATTTAAATAAGGTTCGTTGTTAAAGCCCAAACTTAAAGATGGAATAGTTTTTCTTAAAGTGTACCACTACAATGTACAGGTTGTGGAATAGTGTAAAACTCGCCTCATTCGTTCAATAAGTACTACTTTTGTACTCTATACATACATTTGTCTACTTTTAGACTGTTGTTTTCAAATTCTTGGTGTACAATAAAGAGTTAAATAAATAAATACCATACATACACGATTGTTGTCAATTTCGTAACAAGTGTTTTGACTAACTGACGGGGCAAATGTAGCATTCTTGTTTTCTTTTTTTTTGAAAATTTTTCATGTTTCCATTCAAGACCAGTTAAAGAAAACCGTAGATTTAGATAGCAGTGAAGTCATGTCGGACACCTTTGATAAGAATAATTGATTTGGGCCACGAACCCCTCTCAAACATACTTTAGATCGTGGCAAGCGAAATTGGAGCATTAATTTCCTCAGATAATCATTTTATAAATGCCAAATTTATAGTTTAACTTTCATAATATGTGCATAATGTATACTTCAAACAATATATCAAAACAAGATGAAACATTTTGTTTCATTTTCCACACTCTATTACATTTTAACCTACACAAATACAATCTTAATTAAATAACTAGTCTTATCTAATAGTAAGTATTATAGTCGAATCCATAATTCGACGGACCAATTTGACAACTCAAATGCACAAATGTTGCCATGACATAGACATTGCTGTTCTTATCGACATTATGAAAATGTTTTTGTCGATATTTTGCGTGACTTTTGAAATCAAATTAACTCTATCTTAATGCATCTTTCTTCATAAAAATGTCAATTAATTTTGTTTAAATTAAATACAACTTATCTTTATTGATTTTAGCTGGCATCGAATCATCAAACGGAAGGTATTTTAATTAGATAAGAAGTACAAACACAATAATCAAACACTATTTTAACAACGTCACTCGGGTTTTCCATTAACAAAACGTTTTTTCACCGATCACTTTCTCGGTGAATCAAGTGTCGACACTGAAATATCGACACTTACCCCTCACTATTAATTTTCTGTAATATATAGCAACACTATTTGTCAATGTGGTCCGTCGAATGATGGGTTCGACTATAATATTATTATCAAGCAAATTAACAGTCTTGTCCATACTATTTTTCCAATGAAGCCGCGTGTCATTCGAGACTCCGCCATTTTGCAAGGCGAACCGCTCGCGGCGGGAAAACTGACTTTGGCGCCAATTTCGAGACGGCAACGTCTTGTAACGCGACCGCATCCGATCGGTCCCTCCTTACTGCCATGTAAACGACACCAACAACCTTCACAATTCGGTCGGCTAACACCACGAGTGTCATTATAAACTCCTTCAATTATACCATTTTAGTGCGCTTTATAGCTTAAGACGGGAACCTGAGCGTATTAAAGTGGCATCGCGGATTCGCAACCTTGGATTTATCTCGGCCGATCTAACTCGATCCCTCATTCATGATTAACGCGTAGACTTGATAGGGGCCAAGCGCGATTGGCGAGTGGTCGATGACATAAGAAATACGGGATAACTTGACGTTCTAGATGATACATAAATAAAAATGAAAAAATTACCTTTGGCAGAACGTGTTGAAGCAGGGCACCAGCTTTTCTTTTTGCCGCCATCTTGGAATTGCGAGAACACAGCACTTATGTCTTTGGTTTAAATTGCGTTCGTTATTTTCGAAATTCAGTTCTTTGACCCCATTTCGTGGAGAGGCGCTGAATGAAATTTCTACGGAATTAAAAGATATTGGTCTGTCGTAATTCTTCGATTTTACTTTACTAAGTGTCAGGAATGGACATCCTATCAGCTGTTGTGAATAATTATGACGAGAACTTGGCATAGATTTAAAATAAAAACGTGAAAAATCGAGACAAGTTTTTCAGTTGCGGTATTGGAATTATGATTGCTTGTAATATGATTGATTGAATTATGATTGCAATAATGCTTATTACTCTTCGATCGAAGACTATGTGTATTATGAAATACCATGTATTGCGATATCCACACCATCAGGCCGCCATAAAAGAAAGCTTGATATTGGCAACGACATACTATATGACATTAGATGTCTCACAACAACAATATAGAGTTTTTTAGTGATATCACTAGCTAGAGACTAAAAAAAATGAAGAATAACATTCACTAAAATGAATAAATTCAATAAAATTATTAAATTTAATTCAAAGATAAAATTAAGAATCAAATCTGTGTCAATCTTATACTATGTTATCTATCTTATACTATCAGCCAGTCAGATTTTACCTGCATTTAGTCTCTTTTACTGTTTTTGTAGCTACGAATTACGGTGAATTAACTAGACAAACAGACATGGCGTATCCACTTTTCACATGTTCCACATTTATATTTCCATGCTCAAGTAAATTTTCTTTAAACAGGCAAATTTAAACTTAGAGATGTTATAATATTATAAAGATATTATAATAAAATGAAAATAAAAGAGTTATTGTATTTTTTACATCATGTAAAAACGTAACATCATCTCGTTATGAAATCTCAAATCAGGCAGCATGAAGCGTTAGTACAAAAATTGTAAGTACCAGGAGAGCATACTGTAAATACAGATGAGGGGTACATCGGCCCACGTTGCGTCAGGTCAGTCCCTGATACGTTTCATTTTCGAAAAGCCTACTTTTTGTCGAGGGTGCATTGCCCACTCGCACCCCTATTTGCACAATACTTTTCAATGAGTCGGTTTATTGTTTGCGAGCTACGAACTAATGTACCCCCGTTTCTATTTATTCGGAATAGAAATGGAGTGATTACGAGTTGAAATGTTTTTGTTAACTGCACGGCTAATTTTGACAGCAATTTAATCGACCTATGGGAAAGGATGTACGCCTTTTAATTATTATTTCTATTAGTTACCATCCTAATAACAGTTTTATGAGAGCAGGTACGGACAATACAATCGTCTTTGATACCATAATATTGAAATAAATGGGTAAATTGTTTTTACTTAATGTTTGTTAGTTACACGATCGGTCTTCAATGAAATATCTAAATTATAAATAACATAGGTACATAAAAATACATTTTTACCAGAATTGCAAAGACAATTTCCACAGCTATAAGCCGCGCCATTAAAGAAACAAATCTAAAATTGCAGGAAATTATCATTCCCCCTCACTCGCACGCTAAAGACAGGAATAACGTGCGAGTGAGGGGGAATGATAATTTCCGCCATTTTAGATTCGTTTCTTTAATGGCGCGGCTTATACCAACTATCTCGACAAAAAAGGCTTTGGATTACAATAAACCGCACTCAAATTAGCAGTTCGTCAGAGGATACACTCCGTATGTAATAAATAAACCTATAACTGTAAATTTTGCTCTGGAGTATTCAGCTTCCATCAAATAACTGAGGATATTAACATATTGTTCATACATTAAAACTTAGGTTTCCGAAAGCACATAGGTAATGAAGACAATTACTATTGATTAAAAATAAACAATTATTGTTTATCGATAATGTTATATTGTGCTACCTACATGTGCATTTAACACCTGGACCAATTTAAACGCTATCCTGAATCTTTGTAATAAATAGTATTTATTTAAAAGCAATATCTGCAATAAGAAAACATAACCTTACTAGCAGTCGTGTAAAAAGCAATTATAGATATTTACAGACACCGTCTTCCTGTGCGCCTAATTAAAGCCTTTTAAATGTACCAATTAGCACTAATAAAAAAAATAGAATCTAACGAAACTACGAGCGTACTGTAAATTCTGAGAAAAAAATACCCGGCGAGCATAGCACGGCGGAGCTTTGAGCAGATTAAATCGCAGAGGGCTCTCATTCCCGTCCCGCGATAACCGACATCGCCCATTTTCTATCTCGGCCTCAGTTTTTGTGCCCGCTCGCTCGAAACTAGAATTAGCTGCGTCAAACCCTGCGTTATCTCTACAGACAGAATACCTAACGTACAGTAAAAGCCTGCCCTTGCTGTATTTCAAGCGATAGACGAATAGCGATGTAACTATTCTCTTGTTTAAAGTAATTGCTTGATCATTTGCAGGTTACGTTATTAATTAATATCATTCTATAGTCATGTAATTTAAAATAATTTCATACACGTAATTTGGTTCTAATATAATTCGGTAATTATAATACAAGTCAAGTTAAATGTTATGAAATAGTGATGAGCCGTACGACAGAGTAAATAAAACTACTCAATTAGCCATCAATGTCTTAAAAAGCCAAGCAAAATTTCACTGGAGTCAAAAAACTATCAATATAAGTAGAGCAGGTTCTCCTGTCATATTGAAACCTTAAAAAGAAACCTAAGTCAAACTGTGGACTTTGAAGGATGGATGAAATGTTCGTTGGAACTCCATAAGCATATTAAATAGAAACTTTTCACATTCTATTCTCGTTATAGCATTTGTTAAGTAAAATCCTGCGTTCACAGACAAGGGCAAACGTAGCAAAGGATCTAAGTCTTGCCGCATTTTAGGCGCTACAACATTAGGGAGTCGTGGTTACAGGTACATGTTTCACCACTAGCGATATTCTACTGAAATAGTTAGGTAATTTATAATTGTATTGAAATCAAGTTTTATTTGTAATTTCCTATGCCCAAACATTATTTTATGTAGATTATTACTGCTATAATATATAAATAAATATAATGCTATAAATAGTACTGGTAATATTCTTATCTGTCACATACCATAAATGTCTTTCTCGGACGAGAATTGAACATGTAGCATTTTACTGGCAATTAATCAATATCAGCCGATTTGAATACAGACTATAAATTGGAGGATAGAAATTATAATTTTATATGGGACCCATTATTTCGTTTCAAAGACCAAAAAGTTATTAAGATTGTAAACCTACTTCGCTTATAGTAAGAGGTGTTACAGGGTACTTATTCAGTGGTTTTAATACCCACGTAGTTCAGAACACAGCCACGTTTTAGGCAACCAGGCAAAGTGCGCAGTGCGCGGTTATTAACATTTTAATCCGCGTCGAGTACTGCCTCTCAAGACGGTTGGCACTGATCTCAATCAATTTGAAACTGAGGTTCTACAGTGACTATAGTACAGTCTAAGCCATTATCACCAACTTGTATAATTTATATTGTGATGTTGGCTAAACTAGGGGTCGCAGGTTGTATACTGAGATACTTTGATTGGACATTGACGATATGAAATTTGACGATCGAAAAGAATCATGAAATTCGCATAATGTTTTCTTAAAATTCAATAATTATTTATTTAATCATTCGTTCACAAAATTTTCATTGAAAATGGAAAATGGTGTCCACCACCATTGGAAAATGGATCCATCCATTTTCCAATTTTCATCGAAATGAAGGAATATCGAAAGAAATCGCTTTTATTTTATACGACAAACTGGTGTTTTTTATAATGATGTGTATGGAGATGTTCCTTAAGATAATCAGGGTGAGAAGAAGCATTTGAGATCGTAAAAGAAACTATTCGATAGCAACGACTTTTAAAAACGGTAAGCCATTTTAATTGCTGGCGGAATAGTAGATTAAGGTAATATTAATTTTATCACAGATGATTCATTGTACTAATTGACAATCTGATTAATAACTAGCTGATCGGGCAAACGTTGTTCTACCATATAAATTATATCTAGACCCCTAAAGACACCCTAATCATACAGCGGTATGAAATATACTTTACGACCTATTCTCATATCTACCAAATTTCCTTAAAATCGGTCGAGCCGTTTCAGAAGAGCTCGCCCACAAACACCGAGACACGAGATTTTTATATTAGATTACAGCGCCACAATGCGAAAAATTAAAGAAATTAAATTGTTGTGTCTATTTTGTTGTTTTTCTCTATTGACACGTATACATACTAGGGCTTCCAAATATTCGATAAAATTGATATTCGAATATTCGATTTTTTTTTGGGAACTATTCGAATATTCGAATATTAAAAAAACTTTAAAAATCACGTCTTTATTAAACTTTGGAGTGATTTGCAAGTACAATATTTTGATTTTGTTCGTGTTAAATGAAAATTAAGGAAATTTCAGGATTTAAATCAAATAAAATATCTAAAATTATCAATAAACACACATAATATCAATCAACTACAGATCTACACACCACAACAAAGTTATATCAATCGACGCCTAAGTTTTGGAGAAGGAAGGTCTCTTCATGATGAACTCCTTCTTCATAAAAAAGCCGCAACGCAGGTGGACTTAGATAAGTCCTGATGGTTCCACGAAAAGCGAGATAAACTTCATTCTGGCAGACAAACGGCACATATTTAATGATGTCTCTGTGATCAGCAGATTTAAAACCGGAAGCGATCACCATCTTGTAAGAGGCACATTAAATATCGACCTGAAGCTGGAATGGTCACGCCTGATGAAATTTACGCTTCGCCCAACACCTACCCAAATCCAGGGATCCGAAAACTTTCAACTTGATCTGTAAAACCGTTTTGCGTGCCTAGAATCGTGCACGTGAGTGGACGAGTTTAACACCAGGATGGTAACAACTGTCCACGAGGTTGGGTAGATATTTCAAGACCTACCCTAGTGGTAGATCTCAGGTTCTCTCAGAACAAACTCTCGGTCTTATGAGGGATCGACGAGAACTATGTGTGCAGTCTCCAACCTCTATGAGGGAATACCGACAGCTCAATTAATAGATCTTCAAGTACAGGCGACGCGATTTGCGAAAACACAACGCAAATCGTGTAAAAACCACAATTGAGCAAAACCAGGGCTCAAAAGTGTTCGCCAGGGGTCTATTGGGCAAAGTCAGTTAACGAGGTTGAAGACCGAGTCCGGCACCATGGTTTCGTCGAAACCCGAAGTTCTGAGGGAAACTGAGAGATACTACGGATGGTTGTATGCCTCCTCTCAAGCTCCACCTTCTCGCGAGGAGAGCGACAAGCGAGCTAAACTGACCTGACACTACACAGAGGATTTCCCGGATGTCAGCCTATATGAGATCAGAGAGGCTCTCAAACAGCTTAAAACAACAAGGCACCGGGAGATGACGGAATCACAACCGAGCTTCTAAGAGCTGGAGGAAAACCCCTTCTAGTGGTGCTCCAAAAACTGTCCGATTCCGTCATCAACACTGGAGCAACCCCGGAAGCGTGGGGCAGAAGTGTGGTGACTCTGTTCTTCAAGAAGGGTGATAAAGCCCATTACACTTCTGAGCCACGTTTATAAGCTGTTTTCGATTAACCGAAGGACCGATAACCGTTGGGGAAGCAAGATCCTCGAATGGCGCCCACGTCTCGGAAAAAGGAGCATAGGACGCCCCACGACCAGGTGGACTGACGACCTGAAGAAGACATAACAACACCAGCGGAACTTTACAGGCATGCCAAGTTTTAACTTCATGGGACTATTCCCTCAGGAGTTCTGTTAACACGTTCGCTGCGTAACGATTTTTTGTGTACTTTTTGCTGGTGCGTCATGAGGTCATATTGACCCACAGAGGACCTTTTTTCAGTGCGTCGTGTGGTCAAATAAGCCCTCATTCAGTTCTGTCTTGATATAGGTTTTTCTCAATGGGGATATTTATTATTGAATATATTTTATTTTGAGGTCAAAGACTAATAACCAAGCAATATATGCCTAGCTGCGTTTTTAGCTCGCACGTTTCGTTTAGCATCTAAAATAGAAACAATTTGAGAGGTCCATTTGACCACACATCGCACTGAAGATATCAAAACACTAGTGATGGGAAACACCTTTGTTGTATTATAGCACTCGATAATTTTTTCCAGAATTTTATTGACAGTTTAATTTTTAACCTTGTAAGTCACAGACGTGAAAAATAACAAAAGAAAAATAGATTTTGTGTCTATCCTACTGTATGTTTAGGCACACAATGAAGTAACTCTTTCCACTTCATTTGGTCCCGGTATAAGACTTGACGACAACACCACACTATTTTACTAATATAATATATTTAAATTAAAAGTTGCAAAACATATATTTCGTACGCGTGAAAAATGGCTCAAAGCGACGTAACGTCTTCCTTATCGATCGCGTGACGCAACACTAAGCGCGCGAAATGTCGCTAGCGCAACGTTCAGTGCGGATGTGAGGTGCGCGGAGCGCTAGGTCATATTGACCTCACACCGCACTAGGGTAAAACAATTTTCTTTAAGTGCGGGTGAGGTCACATTGGCTCACGAGTGTTTGAAAATCTTGGATTGTTCACGTTAAAGCGGCAATTTCAATGGTGTATAAATTTCTTTCCTACGATAAAAATACACAAAGTTAAGCCTTCCGCACCAGGGGAAAGAACGCTATTTTGCTCGCCGCACCAGATGAAAGTTCGCTGTGAGCCAATATGACCTCACAACGCAGCGAACGTGTTAAATAGCCCTTGGCTTCATCATCAGTATAGCTCCTTGTCACCATGTTTCCCGGATATTCCCGAAGTCCGAACCCTTCCATATTTTGAAGAATTGCGCACTCTCACCGCCCAAAACGACGGCGCTAGCTTGAAAATTGTATTTTGACTATTTTGTGCACATTGGAATCCGAATTTGGTGTTGAGTTAAGTGTTGTAGAAATTGATCGAATATTCGAATATTGCAGTTCTTGTATTCGAATATTCGAGCCAATTTATTATTCGAATTATTCGAATATTCGAATATTCGATGGAAGCCCTAATACATACTAAGCTTCTGTAGTTCCAAATGGTCGTAAATGCATAATACTATTATAAATATGTACCAGGATGGCAGAATGCGATTGCGGAGACAGACAAGATGTTATCGCCGTAAGCGTTCAACCATCAAGACCCTGATTGGAATGTAAGCGTTGTACTGTGAAGGAATTTACATGAATGCAGCTAACTTCTGAATTCCTGGTAATATGGCACTTTGTTAATTTAAATTAATAAGTTATTGGAAATAAAACAAATACTTAAGGAATAAGAAGAATTTCGTTGCTATAGAAACGAAAGCAAAGCGTGGACAGGATAAGCTAGAGAAGCGTGAAAAGTGACTCAAATGACTGAACATCACTTAAAAGTCTGAGAATAATGGCTCAAATGACTTACGCCCTTTTAAGTGTTAACGCCCCAACTCAGAGTCACTAATGGTTACTTAATTGCTCTTTAGTAAAGAATCACCATACAAATTCTGTACTAAGGAGCGATTTAAGTAACCATTAGTGACTCTGAAATGGGGCGTTAACACTTAAAAGGCAGAGGCTGTCTTAAAACAATTCGGCAGTAATTCCTGATTAAACAGAAGTTCGTAAGAAGTAAGCATTTTGTAATGTTGATATTTACTAGTTTTCTATGGATTTAAATTGTGTGGTTTCTATTAATTAGGTATTAATAAAAACATTGTGTTTTGGTTAATGTCATAATTGGCGGGAAAACATTCAAATTAGCGTAAAAATTGGGGTGCCAATTTTAATAGCTACAGCTTATACCAAAGAACAATTATTTTATTGTTATTCGTTACAATGTTATTAATATGAAAAAAATATGAAATATTTTTGAAAGGTGCCATTTTTGTTTTATCCAAGGTCGCTCCTAAACTAAAAAGAAGAAAAATGTAAAGGAACTTCTTAATTTTCTGAGTGCGTTAATTATAATAAATTATTGGTATTTCTATCTTTTGATCTATTATTTCTCATTGTTTTTCAGTATTAACTCGTAAAAATTAAATAAAGTTAATTAAATAAGCTCGTTGATTTTATACACAAATTGTTAAGATAGTTAATATACCAATAGTTAATCAAATTTGCATAGTTAAGATATCGTTAGATTCGTCTTGATAACTAAAGTATTCTTAGATAAATGAAATTAAAAAAAAAAAACAAATATGATGGCTGTGAGATGCCATTGTTTGAAGAATCAAGAAATAAAAATAAATTGAATAATGCAATATGGGTTTCAAATTAAAGAGCTCATCATAAGGATTTCATGCAAAAGGTTTTTTGGTAGTAGGCGGTTTTTTTTATTTTTAAATTTATACTAATTACCCCTTTATTTTTATTGAATTAAAGTTGTTAACGAAGTAAAATGGTTATAGTTATAATCAATTTAAATTACTAGCTTCCCAAGGAACGGACACAACATAAAATGTTTCATGATTATGAGCCTTATTTTGTAACACGAAATTGTCAAAGTCGATGATCACCTTAAAGGGCCAATCATTGTACTGCTTACCCTATCTCAACGAGCTCAGATTTTTTTTTCCTTTTGTAGGACACATATTTGTCCCCGCTTATATTACAATCTAGCCTACAAGACTAATAAGTAATTTTCATTTAACTTAAACTCAGATGTGTTCACATCATTACTCGTCAAGTAAAACCTACTGGCAGATGTGTGGTTGCTAGCCGAGGTCATTGCTCTAGCTGCTATTTTCTTTCGCGATAACACCAAGGCCATTTTATAGCTTTCGGCACGGTACGGTGACGTTTTTCATAACGCTAAAACCTACGCTAACCCTCTAACTGCTGTTTCTTTGTTAGCCTTAAGTACTGGCTGATTGAACTTTTTTACTTGTTATTCTTGATTATGCAGGCTTTGAGCTGTTACGCTTTTTTTTAGATTTTTTACATTATTGTTAGGAAAAATAAATATCTACCGATGTATCTAGGCATTGTTCCCAATTCTATGAACTTTTGTAAAAAATATATGAAAATTTGAATAACTAAGATAAGGGTATGCTACGTAGAGTAAAGAAATTGTTAAAATAAGACGTTATTCAAGCAAGATAGCTGATAGGTAGTGCTGTAGACACTGATTAGTACTGATGTAGTACTGATGTAGTAGTAGTACTGATGACACTGATTAGTAAATTAGTGATTAATCACTGACTAATTACTGATTACACTATACTGATTACACAGAAAACATTAAACATCATCTTAAAAGCTTGAACTGTTAAAGACAGCTAATAATCAACTCATGATCAAGATCGAAAAACCGTATTCTTAGCGAATAAAATCTCAACGCTTGGCGATAGCAATATAATTGTAATTAATCTTGAGTCTTGACTCGCTGTACCGAAACAGCTGTTCCTACAACTGACAGTAACAATACTAACTGTATTACAGACATTATCAGACTTGGTAAACAATTTAATAATTTAGATAGCTCCATTCATTGTTATTTTACTTTATTCTAACAGAATCATGGTATGTTAACTCTTTCTTTAACTGTTACCTTAGCTGCTGTCTCAACTTATTAATTTTTTTAAAACTAATTTTATAATGGCAGGATGGTTGCTTACATCCATCCATGGTTATCAGTAAGGTTAGAGGCATCAAAGATGTATTACTAGTCAAGAATAATTACAATTGGAGGAAGTGAAATCATATTTTTTACTACAAATTTTTTTATATAAAATTCCTTTTCTCATTCAAATTAGAGAACCTACTCTTAAATAAATTACTGGTGCATTAAGTGTAAAGTATTAAAAAATTAACTCCTATATCAAAACGCAATGGATTTAAATCGTTACTTTTATCAAATTATCACGTAATATTATTATTGTTATATAGTTCCAATAGGCAATTATTATAGCACAACATGATAAAACACAATAACATCTAAATTCTGCCTAATGTCCTGATACAGAAAACAATTGTTTTCCATAAAAGGCAATTTGCAGCATATTTTCAATAATTGAAGCTTCCGGGTGGATTATGAGAATAATCCTTGCACAGATTCTAAGCAGATCTAGATTCAGAGAAGTCTAATCTATACTTTAACAAAGAAAATTTTAAATGGAAAAGAGTCAATCATGTTCGCTTTAATGAAGTAATTTTTATTAGTTAACAAGCAAGTAGTAATTCAACATTAGCTAAATATTTACTGCCGTAAGGGGTTATCCAATTGACATTATACCTATAGAGGACAAAGAATCATAAGTCAATCTTTTTTGACATAAGTCTAAATGCAAAGCCTGTTATTTTGACTTGAGGCAAAACAAATAAAACGAAATAGGGTTAAGTGCTTAGGAGTGAAAAATGGTTTATGAAAAAGAATGAATCGAATTTGAAAACGCAGTGTTACTGAGAAAACATAAATTGGTACCTAGCAACCTTATCAGCGCTAAGACCGTGAAGGATTTGATTAGTTCGACGCGCGCTTGCACTCCAAAATTACTTGCAAAACTTTGCCCGATACAGTAAACTTCAGCTGAATTCTGCGCTCCTGGTTACTCAAGAGATTAATTTATATAATTCTTGTAAATTTCTTCGGCATTTATTTATTTTTCTTTTGCTAATTTTTTATGATTCATACAAATTATATAAATGAGTCAGTCTGTTTGTTTACATTTTATTTGCATCTTAAAAATAGATTAAAAGGCGCCTTAATTGGCAATTTCAATTTTAGAACCGAAATATTTTAAAATAATAAACATAAATTCATAAATTGGCAATAGTCAATCTGTAAACTTATTGTTATTACGAAATCTTATTAATGAATAAACTAATTGTCATATCAATAGTTCTCAGGATAGCTAAGATCTACAAAATAGGAAAACCAATTTAACTGAATACTGAACGATCAAGCAAACACCATCAAGTACAATGCAATAATCGGAAAACTGGAAAAACCTTGACAAGTCTTCGTATTTTTTAATACCAGGAAATTGCTCAAGATAACGGGCTAATGAAGTAGCCTGTTGGTTAGTGAATTTACCAACACAATGCATTTCGCTCGAACTGGCGTGACAAAGAGGTCTTACTCCAACAGCCTCATCTATGGCTAATTGCATTTTTTACCGTCACCGCGTACTAATGCCAAGGCCCACTTACTCATCGAGTTCCTATGTCCATTCCTGACTTATGCAAAGATGCACAGCAAAAACTGGTAACGCAGTTCGCGGCGGAGTTAAGGCCGCAGTTTTTATTGGAATCGAAGCACTACGACAAACCTTTGAGGTTCACTCCTTCACTCGTTTAGCAGATCGAGTTTCGCGAGTAAGTTGCGCGGCAGCGGCACATACGTCTTCGCTGTACGGGAGTCGAACGCACACTGGCCGTGCGTTCAGTAATGGCACAGTCCGGCCTGTCCCCTCCCCCTCCCTGCCTCACACCCCCGGACCCCATACCGAAATGCATCAATGACACTCGAAACACACGCACATCGGTGGGGGGACAATCGATGAAAAAAAATATGTATCGGACGATAGTTCCCGTTACAGACTTTTAGCTGAATTAGTTGTATGTAATTCACGCCTGTGTGTAGACTGGTATCCAGGTGTGTGTGGAGCCTAGCTATGTTTTGTATTAAATTCTGTTCATGGAACACAGATTTAACTCAGTTTGATATAAAATACATACGGCCTGTAACGCCTGAAGCAATTGAAATGTGTGATAGAGACATAACTAACTATTATCAACTCTCTTTTGAAGTAAGATGATATTATGTACTTTCGATACTGGGAAATTTTAGGTTTTGCAAAATGCAGTGTGTTGATTAAAAGACGAATTACTTACGAATTATATGTAGTGTAACGGATATCATAATATAATCGCGACCAGCACTTTAATCAACATATTACGTAAAACAAGCTGCTTGCATGCAAACAGCTGAAAAATTGTAGATTCACTTACTGTGAGAAGATAAAACCATACCGCCACGCTGGCCAACTTTCAGACTTTACAAACTGCATCTCTCCCTCTATAACGTTTTCTTCTCGCTCTCTTTCTCTCTGTCTTTCTACTTCTCCCACTCTATCTAACTGTCTTTTTAATTCTCAGGCCCAGGTTTCCTCAAGTTATTCACCTTCTCCGCAGCGTGATAATAATTTCTTCAATGCATATAACTCGGGTCTCTTATAATAGAAGACCAATGAAAACATAAAAACGGCGAGTGTTTGTGATTGCTATTTCCAAACAGAAAAATGCAATATTCAGCAAAGTATTCATAATCATTCCTCCAATTCCAAACACGATAAAATTTATTACGTCTGTAGAGCTAAACGCGAAGTTCCGAATTCAGCAAAAAGAACTCTACATGGCTCTACACACGGAGGCTGTATTTGGCAATGGTACCGGGCATTCATACTGCTCCAAAATATATTCCTGACGACGGCTCTTCGGGAAAATCTTTTAACTCTACTGGAATTGTAGAGTTGCAGAGTTGTTCATTAATCGTGTCTACAATCCCAGTGGACTCTACATGTATTTAGTATTTAAGATAATTTGTATGTTTGGATTTGGTATAAAAGACACACGTTACCTTACTTTATCTTACCCTTGCCTTACCCTATGTTATATTTGCTATTTGGTATATAAAGATTTTTTATTTTATAATTTGAACAACCTAAAAAGCTATCAGAGAAAATACTTAAAAATTTGCCTTTCGCCTTCCTCAATTTTAACACTATTCCCAAGAAGGTATCCTCATAATATTAAAAGATATATAACCCGTAAATTTCATAAAAAGTGCCCCTAAAACTATCTTCCTATGAGTTTTCATTTTACGTAATACCGCCATCTTGTTTATAAAACCAACCTTGACCTGTGCAGGTGTTGTTCTCCTATCCTAGACATTTTCCTGGCTTTCTTTTTCATATAAAACTGGTAACAATAACTCGCCACGCTTCGGGAAACATGATCCTTACAAGTGCTGGACAAAAAAATTGTTACTTGTTTTTATCAGGCTTTTTATAAATATAATATTTAAGCTACCCAAACCGAAACTTTCTCTTGAATCACTCTATCTATTGGTAAAAATAGTTGTTTAAATAATTGTATTCAGTCGTTTATTATACGAGTACGTGGACTTTGGATACTTTGGATAGTAAGTAGGAACTTTACACGAAATATTTCAACTAACTAAATATTCATGGTCTTTCCTTAGTTTAAGATACCATGTTATTTAACAGAAATTGATTCTTATGAAAGACTTTTTCGGTTGGCATCAAAAAATACAGGATTTTCTTTTACATTTCATCAAGCAGGTGAATACGTATACTATTATGTCTTTTGTGGTTTTACTTAGTTTTGAAAATAAAGGAATGTTTCGTTTCAGGAAAATTTGCCATCATCAATATTTAGGGCACTTTTCTACCTACCGTCTTTTCTACCCTGTATATATTTTTATGTGTGTTACCTCATAAGTTTTTACTGGGTGATGTGTACATGATTTTTTTTATATTCCAAAGCTGGTGCTTGTCATGTAATCCTATTTACATTTGGGCGATATCTGAAGAGTTGTTTTTGAGTTTTAATTTTGAAGTCGGTTATTTTTTTGGAAGAATTATTATAATGCTACTGGGCATTTTTCCAAGAGAGAAATCTTCTGAAACTATCCAACGGGTCATAAGGGATTTTATCCACTAAAACCCACTTGATACTTGATACCAAGAAACACCCTAACGCAATCTAAAATCCTTCGATATTCGGCAATATTCAAAGACTTAAAATGAGCCTCATCCATAGTCAAGTCCAAGGCAACACTAAAAACCAGTAAACCAAGGAGTGGCAGACAACCCAGACCTCTATAGGTGCCGCAGTCCAAGAGATCCAAATTAAATTCCCATTGAAAAATTCTAGACAAAATATTTGTTCAATAGAAGTTTGTGTTCACACAAGAACACTTATACAGTTTGTGTGTGCGTTAATTATTATTATAGACGAGTTATTGTCAACCTCTAAGACCAGGATAGCATCAGATCAGAACAAGACACACCTTAATTGGCGAAATCAATTTAACCAATGTCCGCTTGATTACTAACAGATAATGACGTAATTACAGAGCACTCACACTCGCATACCTGCCTTCACACACTTGGATGGTATGTACGCGTTATGTACTCACGCAGACCTATTTACTATATGCTACATATTTATTGTACGCATGTACAATTTACTTGTTTGTACGTGTATATGTCACACGTATATGTATACATAGTGCACGATCGTCGCATGTTACCAGGGCCGCATAGCACCGAAACGTGATAACAACGGGAATTGTCTTGCGAGGTTTCTATTGATGGCGTTCGTCGCGTTTCTACTGAGCTAAGTCGTAAGTACTTTAGGTAAGGTCGGAGTGATAAAATACTGTTGGAAATATACGTTCAATCGAATTTAGTTTGGTTAAAGGGGGACAAATTGTGGACCTAAAAAAATAAGACATTAAAATTTTACTTTTGTGACGGCAATAAACCTAAGTTTGGTAGAGTAAAAAAGTAAACTGATAAAACTATTAAATAGCTGAATCAATTTTCTTCAAACATAACCTAAAATACTCTCGACTAAGAAATCTTTCAAACAAAAGCAACTAAATCAAAATCGGTTCATTCATTTGAGAGCTACGGTGACATGAAGACAGACAAACAGAGTTACAGACACACACGTCAAACTTATAACACCCGTCGTTTTTGCGTCGAAGTTAAAAACAAAACCAGTCTAGACTAGACCCCTTCTCTACTCAGTTTGCTCATAGGTCATATCCGCAGTTCTACGTATATTGGTAACTACTCCCTATCAATATTTATACTCCCTATCAAATACTATGAACCCCATCCCTCCCCTATGTGTTCAGGGCACGGAAACTATTCATATAGACCAATAATTTTGGTTGGCTTTCTACCGTAATACTCCTAAAATATAAGATATAGGTCACTCGGTCATAACACTACATGGGGCTAAGTAAAGTACGACGCTTATTTTACGATGACATCTCTTAGCATTCATTTCTACCTAGTACTTAGGGATCAGAATGAAGCTAGCATGGGGTTGTATCTGTAATCAACAGTGGCAATAGTCAGGGTCTCTAGCGGTTTGCGGGCCCTTGCCCCGGTCGTGGTAGCGATGCCGCGATGCGTAGACTGTATTATTTTTCAATCAAATATCAACTTTATGACACTGACAGAAAGGTTCATTTCAGATTGGAAGGCATTATTTAAAATGTTTAAAATTAATTTAAATGTGCTGACAAAAGGTATCCTTGCGACTTGCGTTTATTACAGCCTGGTAGTCGCACTAATCATTTTGCAATTCCTCCAGTCGGTTTATTTTTTTATCTTGTCTGTTTGAAGTTAAACACATACGGGATACATACATACATACATACTACGGATTTCAACACATTTGATTACATAACACTACCTACCGTCTACGGTCGTTACTTTAATAAACAACAAATTACAGATGATAATAAATAGTATGACTATTATTCGACTGATAAAGATTAGTCAAATCCGTCCTTATGTACATATATACATACGCAATGATGTTTATAGATCATTTGAAAACTAGAATAAACTCATTTTACTCCCTCATTGCTGTTCTCCGGTCTCTTCACCTAATAAAGTCCACCACGCTAGTTAAGTGTGTTGGCAGTTTTCTTATTCTCTTTATAGAAAACATTATAGAGAACTTTATAGAAACTATGAGAGGGTTCTCATAGTTTCTTCAAATGATATAATTTGAAAGTGACAGATGCATTCAAGCAGAGAAAAATATTATTTATAATAAATAGTAAATAAGGTTAATCCGAAATTACTTCAACAGTGACAATGCACGTCGTGAGCAGATCAGAAACATTACAGAATTAATGTGCCGTAAAATGGACATGAGAAATATTCGGTACACTGACCGTATAATATTTATTTACAAGTCAACAATTTTCAACGTAAGTACATAAATTATGTTCCGTAATCTCGTCCTCATATTTTGTACTATGTAGTACGTGCTCTGTGCTACTTGCCGTCACAATGTTTGAAGATAAGCGCGTTCTTCATTCTCTGTGGTACGTCCCTAGCTCCATCCGTCCACCACTGGCAATGTCATTGTGCTTTTTTGTGCAAAACGTGCTGTCACGAAATTTTATTTTCATTTTATTTTCGAATTTATAATCGGTTTTACAGTCCTTTTACAGTACTTTTTCAGTTATTTCAGTACGCCCAATTTGAATTAAATATGGGAAAATATGAAAAGAGAAAATGAAAACTAATTGAGTCAACGGATTCTAGAGTTGGAAAAACGCATGAATAGATCCCGTCTTAGAAACGGCGGTATGTTTTGATAACTTCTATTAGCTTAATTAAACGCAGATTTTTGCCCCTGATGTTACTTCGACAAATTTTATTGCACACACTAATCTCTGGAGTTTTCACGAGAGGTTAACCATGAGAACGATGTTGTGTCTACCTATAACAAATAGGTAACTACCATGTTTCGGCTTTCACGAGGGGTTAGCTAATTAATTATTTAACGCCCCAAGATATTGTGACCACCTATAACAAATAGGTACCACGCAAATGCTTTCACGAGAGGTTAGCTAGTGGTCCCGCATGCAACGCGACAGGATATTGTAACCACCTATAAAAATAGGTACCACACCACGCACATGCTTTCACGAGAGGTTAGCTAGTGGTGCCGCGTGTTCTGCGATAAGATATTGTGAACACCTATTACAAGTAGGTACCACGCACATACTTTCACGAGAGGTTAGCTAGTGGTCCCGCATGTAACGCGACAGGATATTGTAACCACCTATAAAAATAGGTACCACACCACGCATATGCTTTCACGAGAGGTTAGCTAGTGGTGCCACGTGTTCCGCGAGAAGATATTGTGACCACCTATTACAAGTAGGTACCACGCACATGCTTTCACGAGAGGTTAGCTAGTGGTCCCGCATGTAACGCGACAGGATATTGTAACCACCTATAAAAATAGGTACCACACCACGCATATGCTTTCACGAGAGGTTAGCTAGTGGTGCCGCGTGTTCCGCGAGAAGATATTGTGACCACCTATTACAAGTAGGTACCACGCACATGCTTTCACGAGAGGTTAGCTAGTGGTCCCGCATGTAACGCGACAGGATATTGTGACCACCTATAAAATAGGTACCACACCATGCATATGCTTTCACGAGAGGTTAGCTAGTGGTGCCGCATGTTACGCAGCGAGAAGGGATTCATGGAGCTTTTACGAAAGACGAGGATGGAACAGACTCTAGTCGCACAACCAGAAGCCGTTCGCCTCATGATCGGAGTCGATCAAGCCGATGCTCGAGAAATCATAGAAGCAGGCACCGCTCCTTTCCTCCAATTCTAATATCCACAGCCGATCATCCACTCTGACTTCCAAAGCTGACAGAGATGCAGTCAGACAGAAAGAGAGGGGAGGGGGCTGACTACTACGGAAGAACAGGTACCTCGCCAATACAACAACACCAGGTAAAGGATAGCTCTCTGCCAGCAGACGGCGAAGAGCTCCTAGGTCAGGATGGTAAGCAAACTACGTATAATTCTATATACTTACATGAGAGCATAGCTACACGTTGGTCAGCTATTCTCACTGATGTAGATCATCAATGCAGACCTAAAAGCTACCATGTTGAAGAAACAAGACCCCCTCTCTGACGTCTTCTAGTACCACCCAAGTTAAATGGGGAAGTTGTGGCAGTGATGAATGACAGTGGTATCAAATGTGACAATAGAATCTGTGACCAGCAAGTAGTCCTATCTATAGTAATCTCTACAGTGTGGAGGCTTCAATGACATGATTCTGTCACCGAATAATAAACAGCACATTGAGGTATAGAGTGATTCAATAAGGCTGTTATTTGACTTATTCCATGATCGGTTACACATAGGACACTAATTCTTCCTGGTCTGAACACCCATGTGACTCAGGTATCATCATCATCGACATTGGGGTCAAGAGCGACCATGATTCAGATACAATGCGGTGGTTTAAGATTATTTTATAACTAATGGTGTGAAAAGTGATATTACATCCAATCCAACCATTATTGGCAGTATAAGGGGTTATACAATGCTATTTAAACGCAAGACTACACGAACTGTTTTGTCCACAGTACAATATTTTTTCTAAAATAGAAAATAGCTTGTTTGCTCTCGAATTAAGACAGCTATTGGAACTAGGTTCTATACAAGCATGATTTCTTGCACAGGGACAATTTTTGTCCTCATAATCCTGAGTCAAATGGGACATGAAGGTTGATACTTAACCTTAAGAAACTTATAAAATTTGGTCACCTTTATGATACTTTGTGCATTGCAGACTCCTATGATGATTGTGTGCAGAATGCATTGACTACTGGGGAATCTAAGGTTTATTATTAACTCACAAAAAAAAAAAAAAGTTCTTTATAACTCAGTCAGGGTTGTCTTTATCTAGGATTTATGCTAGATTTTATTCCATGTTCCATATATAATATCATCTTCCCTAGAAGAGGGACCATGTTATCGAATTTGTTAACAACTACTAAGCGCCCTTGCTTCGCTTCGGTAAACCTATTGGTAACCACATTTGAGTAAATAAATGTATGGACGGTATTTTTTAAATCGACATAACTTTTTTATTATTTATGAATCGATTGCAGTAAAACAGGCACTGAATGGTGATCCAAGCTTACTGCAATACAACAGTGAAAATTGCACCTAACTATAACGCGGTTCTTGAGATTGGTCGGAACAAACGCGCAGACAAGCAGACAAAAAGTACAGTTTTATTATGATATGGATATTAATGGATGATATGAAATAAAAATAAATAATAATAATCAAAACATAGTTGTTATACTTTGGAATTTGTCCAATTACTTGGTCTTCTTGTAGTTGCTTGTAAATCCATAGAATATGGTATCTTCTATACGAAAACACTGGAAAACTACAATACAGTGATTTTAAAAGATTATAATGGAAATTATAATGCAACAATAATATTATCAAAAGGGATTCAATCAGATTTGGATGAATGGTGGACATCACACATCCAAGTAATAACAGGAAAATTATACAATTTAATTTTAGTTTACAGATTTCCTCAGATGCTTCGCAAACAGATTGCGGACTTGTCTGTAATAATGTGAGGAGTCACGGACACTGGATAGAAGAAGAGAATCTTTTTAAATAAAATTAGTAACAGCTTTTAAATGTTTAAAAAACGTTTGCATCTAAAGTAATTACTGCGAGGTTTTTGCTTTAGAAAGATAACATAATTGCTATAGCATACGTTAAGAAAATGAAAGCTACAAGGTTTCCACATATCAATGACTTAGCGAGAGAGCTATGGCAGTGGAATGAGAGAAGACACGTCATATTGGTGTATGCATTTTACATCAGCTCAAAAGAAAACTCCATCACAGATAGTAAATCCAGACGTTCGAAATCTGAAATCGAATGCCAACTGAGTGACATTGTTTATGAAAGTTGTATACGCCTTAGATGACAAATCACACTGGATGGATCAATTGTAACAATTTATTTACAATAGTTATCAATGCATAGTGATAATTCAATGGTGTATCTAAAAAAGATAAATTAATTAATTAAATAAAAGTATACTAAGCAGATTCGATGAACCGCAGCTGGTCCTCTTTGCTGATAGGAATAACACCAAATGTCGGGATTACAATTATAACATGGTTCTCAGACCCAGAAGCATATTCTATAGATACATTGATCTTGAGATGGAATGACATGTTCTTTTATGCATTTCCATTATTAACGCTTATAAGAAGAGTGCTGAAGCAAATTATAGGAGACAAGACAAAAGTTGTGGTTCCTATGTGGCTCTCACAGCCCTGGTATCCACTTTAGAAATCCATGGCTATATCTGAAAAAATAAGATTGAAACCTCGATATAACTAATTTATTCTTATCTCCTTCTACAGACTTGCACGCGTTATACATATAAGAGCCTTACTCTGATTGCAGCCATACGTCAGGAGAACATTTCTAAGAAAAGTAATCCCTGCTTTCTCAATGGATATAATGTTAGTCTCATTATCAGGAAACAATAAGGGTCTGCTCTTGGTGCATGAATTTCACACTGCCAGAGCTACAATGTGGATCCTTTTGGAAGGTTGTTTCATATAGTTCAATGAATACCATCAGGTCAGCAATTTCCGTAATAAAATAAGGTCCTCAACTTGGCATAATACGATATGTTATTACGAGTATATGGGATCCAACTATAGTAGATTCTAGACTATTTCTAGACTCTTAGCTTAGAGGTACACTCCTTACTAACGCTGTCTTTTATCTGCATTAAAGATATTGCTGTTAATTCTGATCAAAATTTTCAAAATTAAATTTATGAAAACTTGTGGTTCTTATCAAATACAACATAATTTAACTTTACAGTTTTTCAAACAAAATACAAAATATCTGCCCGGCTAACTATCCTACTATATTATTTACACTTACAAAAATATGTGAGGCAAAATTGTAAATCATTAATTCTAACTGTTAAGGAACAGCACCAACCAACCTCACTGCAACTATCAGCCGATAGATTAAACAAGTTCGGGTTAATAGTGGATTAGACACTTCCATATTTACAGGCCAGAGACATGCTTTACTTCAAAAGCCTCGTATGCCGGCATTATTGTGGACTATTGAGGTTATAAGGAAAGCAACCGGTTAGTTCACCTTTTCCTCCACATTTGCTTCATTTTATAAAAGACCAATGATTAGTGGTCTCAATCAATTAACTCAAAATGTATGCTCATTGCATAAAGACACCTACACATTATGAGACTGACAATTTAACAATTATTATTATCATTTCTTTACGTTTTTTTTTTAAACTGTGGTATATACGATACAATAAAAAGAGGATGTTTCTTTACTTAATATAAATATTATTTGTTAATTGTATGTGATTATCATCACGAAGTTATTAATGAATGAATTATTATCAACCCAACTTTCTTCTTTGAATATCTACATAGTACAAAATATGAGGACGAGATTACGGAACATAATTAAACAGATCGGACTAACTTACCAAATGACGTCCGATCCTCAATTATGTGAAGTAATCTCGTCCTCATCCTAGACCCAACCCTTCCCAGGTAATATTCTTAAAAGAATATACCTACATACTGCTGGTATCCTTTGAAGAATAATTTGTATTTCGCAAGTAACGTTCATAATGATCTGTATTGCCTACTCTAGCCCCTTCTCTGAAAGTTGTGTTGTAGAGCTTTGAAACAATGACATTGCCAGTGGTGGACGGATGGAGCTAGGGACGTACCACAGAGAATGAAGAACGCGCTTATCTTTAAACATTGTGACGGCAAGTAGCACAGAGCACGTACTACATAGTACAAAATATGAGGACGAGATTACTTCACATAATTGAGGATCGGACGTCACTTGGTAAGTTAGTCCGATCTATTTAATTGTATTGTACACAGACCATTGAAGTATAATGTCATAGAACAGACATCTCGAACAAAATGTGTCCCGCCCGGGAGGTTCCATTTTCAAAATTGAGCCCCCGTTCTTCTTTCAAAATCGAACGAATCCATTGAAGATTGAAGCCACGTGGCGGCAATGCATTGGGACATACATGGTGTTCGCGGTGTCGGTTCTATACGCTAGTAATAATACTTCAATGACACAGACGAAAATTTTATCGTTAGTTGTTAAGCACTCTGCCCACGGCTTTGTTCGCGCGTTTTTCGCGTTTACCCTATATTATTAAAGACGATCTGGTCTACCTATGCGCTAAATTTCATGAAAATCTGTTCAGTAGTTTTTGTGTGAGAGAGTAAAACACATCTATACTCACAAACTTTCATATTTATAATACGAGTATTAGTAGGATTTATAATATACAATTTTACTAAAAAGTCCGACGTTGGTCCACTCCAGGTCCACTCCAGAGTCCAGATATACAATTTTATATGCCTCTAATAAAATGTTCAACACATTGAACAACTTTTGCTATAGCGGCGTTTCAATAGTCATAATATTATTTTTTTTATAGAAATAGCCGGCAAACGAGCTGACGATCCACCTGATGGTAAGTGGCTATCGTCGCCCATGGACATTAGTAATACCAAAGGCATCACTGATGCGTTGCCGGCCAAGAAAGAGGGAAGAAAAAGAAAGAAAGAACTGGCTCTCAAGCCCCCAGCCGGAACACGACGAGTCGTTTGGCGACTGACTCATGCTCAAGAGTGGTAGCTATCCAGGTGAACCCCATATTGTTTGGTTTGGCTGATCTGGTCTCTTAAATGAATTTTGACAACAACGCCACCTATCAGTTTCGTAGATAAGGCAGTACGAAGTTTTAATATTCAGAAATACCGGACATTTTGTAGAGAAGTGACATAAGATCGGTAATAAATTATACAAAACAAAGTTAATAAAATTTAGCATCTCTTAATTAATTTATTACTCAACGTCTTCAGTACCAGACTATCATAACCGCTCAGAGATCTAGAACGAACGCATGAAGAGAATAAGCAGAATTCACTTATCACTAAATCTTACTGCTGCGTGCCAATTAGTATCGACCTATATATCAATGTATACGTATAGCCAATCACAATATTAACTCGCTATACGTGGCTATACACCAAACGCATTCATTATAAATTAATGCTTATTCCATTCTAAATTGATCTTTAATGCATAGTGATAGAGCGTTATTTAAAATCACGGCAGGGCAATCGTGTTGAACATCTTGAAGCTACCCTAGTAGTGGTAATTATTGTAATCTGTATTTACATATGTGTGAGTCGCAGTAAGTGAATTGAGATCGGCCTAATAAGAAGTGTCCAGTTCAAAAAAAAAACACACAGAGAGATATTGAGTGTGTGAAAGAGAGATATTTTTTGCACTCTATCTGTGACCAAATTAACAGACTGTGACATTGCCATATTAACAAACGAAATCTCAATCAAATATCAGTTCACGGAAACACATCCGAAACACATTAAAAACATTTCATAGTTGATTCTAAACTAGTTAACAAACAAATTGGTAGTGAACCTGTAAGCCTGTAAATAACCCTAACATAACCTCAAAACTGTCGGGATTAAACTGGTCCAACTACCTTCAAAGCAGAATCATTTCCTTCAGGAGAAAAGATTCATTGCGTTATTTAATATCGAAGTTTTCATTTCTTTTTCTTCTTACTTCTTCTCTTATTTTTTTTGGACTCTTCCTTCTGTTCGTCTTTCTCCTTAATTTTCTGTATACACCCTATCCAGTCCTTTATAAATTAATAAGAAAAAAATTTAACTACAGAAAAAAAAGTCAGAAGAATAAATAATTAGATATTTCATTGATAAAAACTGGAGAGATTTTTTATTCAGCCATTACAGAAAAATCCCATTCGAAAACTCGCTGCCACATACGAGTAGTACAAGTATATCTACAGATGTATTTATACAGTTTATATGTACTAAGCGGTACCTATTAAGTACTAAGTGTACGCACTGCGTATCTAAGCATGTGAGGTAGCAGGCACCTACTTAGCGGTTCATATAACGACGCACACCTAATTTGAACTGCTTAATGGAAACAGAACACCGATCTATATTATATCTAGCTAGATAAGTTATCAAGACTACATCGTCGATGCAGATGATACGCGTCATTTTGGCTCCTTGTTGCCAAGGAATTAATATCCACGTTGGTTACATACACTTATGCATAATTTTTAAACGGTTTTATTTAGCCTGTTTGTGTGGGTCAAACACAGTACCGGAACCCTACATTGCGCGTGGCCTGACACACGCTTGCAACAATCTGGAAATTTTGTATTTTAATATTTTATTCTACTATTCTGGAGTTTTAATAAATATGTATATCCATGCCAAATTACAGCTTTCTAACACTAACGGTCTCGGCGCTTTGCTTCGGACAGACGGACGGTTCAGATTTTACTTCAGAACCCTAAAAAGAAGAATACACAATGGTGACAAATTGGTCAAGAAAGCCGAGATCCAGATCTTCGCTTTCTGGACATTCGCGTTGACTTTTAACTGATATTGTCAGGAGTGGTTAGTAAATCCGGGTGGGTGTTACAAAAGATAATCAGGAACCGAATTAACCTTTAGCTTTTCTTCATTATTAACCGCATTCGTTAATTCGTACCTTCTTGAGGGTCACATATTTTAAATAGGGTCATTAATCATTTATCTTTTCTTTTAGGGTGGGTTGTTCGTACATTTTAACCGCAGCTAACTTTAACTTTAGCTATTACCAACCGAATGTCAAAATGCGCGAGCCAATAGGGAAGGGAGTCACAATTGTAATGGCAGCCTTATTAGCTCGCACATTTTGACATTCGGTCGGTAAT
>OZ010705.1:7902907-8104542 GCA_963932265.1 Thymelicus lineola | reverse complement strand
CAGCCCTATTGGCTCGCGCATTTTGACATTCGGTCGGTAATAGCTAAAGTTAAAGTTAGCTGCTGTTAAAATGTAAGAACAACCCACAATTAAAAAAAAGTCTAAACATACACACACGTACCAAAAGTAGGTTAAAGTACCAGGCAGCCAAAGCCTCAAAGAGTATACGTAGCCATAGCCACACGCTGGTGGAACGTTACGTATGCGATTAGACTAATCTTGCGTTACGTTTTGTTCGTTTTTCCTCTCCGTACGTAGGGTACGTTCAACATTAATTAGTTCCACTACGGACCGGGTTTTACGTAAGAAAAACGCAAATCCGAGAGCATTTGTACGAACTTTTTGTATATCAGAAATAGGAATGTTTACATTATATAGTTAGTAACGTGGTATTGTAACAAATGTACACGATATTCTCGTAATCTACGTGTTGTTTTCTTTGTTTCGCTGTAATATTGTCACTTGCTTCGGTGTAAACCAATGTCATCTCTCCACTATGTTCTCAAAAGTATATGAAATCAAAAGCCTGTATTTAAGACTAGTATCTATCCCAATTTACTCCTTCCGGCTTTTTGATTTGTCTAACGAGCTTTTTTACAGAAGCTTCACTTTTAAAAGGCGACCAAAGGACGCATCTTGCACTACCCTGAATGAGGGTTTAGTACGGCGCCTTTGTACCTAAAATAAAATGTACAGACTTCTTTTGGAAACGTCCGATTATTTTTGAAATGATGAATAAATTAAAATGTCATTCATATTTTTTCCATTACACTTTTTAATTGTAATGTCACAAAGTCTTGTTGAATGTATCAATTAGATAGTTCAAATACAAATTGGTACGTAGGTTGGTTCTTAAACAACAACGTGAGAGATGATTTATAAATCCTCGTTAAGTAAATTTTAACAACCCTTGGGTGACTGAAAATGAGGTAAGATTTTTTCCAACCACATTACCCCAAACAAACGGAATGTTTTACTGAAAACAATACTGTTTCTGTTTTGGATTCAACGTTTGCATGACATTATTAACCAACTGGGCTGGATCTGAAAAGGCACAGTTGAATTAGAAAGGAGCCACCCTACGCCCGGGGTACCAGGGTGACATAACCATTGCGGTAGTTAATTAGCAACTCAGGGCGCGGCGCGACAGGCGCGGGCGCGGGCGCGCCGTTTAGAGGAAATTGTCGTTTTTATACGGCTTCCCCCTCGCCCCCACGGCCCTCGAACATACGAATAATGAAACAACATACTCACTCACATCTTATAAGCACATGTCACCCTGGTAATAAAGAGAAATTAATATCGCACGTTACAATCAACCCCTAGCCGTTTAGGCGGGATATAGCTGACTTGATAGTAATATAAAGGCTAGCTGACCCACGGTTAATGGATTCCACGTAATGTTAAGGTTTAACCGAACAATTTTATTCTTACATTTTGAGGCTTTCCTAATTTCGTTCGTTTCGGTCCTAATGTTTGCGAGAGAATCGTTTTGCGGCTATTACATTGAATTCATCTGTTTAATTTACTTAATCTGTAGAGACTGAAGGGCAATCGGTAACCTTCACTCACAGATAGTTTGACTTAATACAATTGAATGTCATTAACCGAATTTTAATACAAGTGATATACAACTGGTACACTACAAAAGGCAATATTCTAAAAACACTTTAAATTTTAACGAGTGGTTTTCCATAAAATCCTAATCTACTAAAATCATCGGAAGTCAAAACGGGTGTACTTCCTTTTAGCCCATATTCCGATTGATCTGAAATTTGGTGGTGTGATAATTTTTCGATGCGCTAATAACGAATATCATAATCTAAATACCCGCTTATTTCAATTCTAAGGTCACCTTGAAAAAACATTATTTTTCATAATTTTTCACCTTTATTTGGCAAAATATTGATTTTACAGTAAAATGTTTCCAATAAAAGTTGTAGCCCATAAGTGAAATTAACCAAGAAATTATGCGGAACGAAATTCGCATTTTTCTCCCACACCACTGGCTCTACAAGAATTTATTTGACATGAAATGTGAAACATGAAAAAATCTTTTAATAGGCTACAACTTTGAAGGAAACACTTTTGTGTAAAATCATAAAATCATAAAAAAAATAGTTTTTTCAAGGTAAACTTGAAAATGAAATATGCGTGTATTTTGCCTATGATATTAGTTTTCAGTGCATCGAAATACATAAATATACCAAAATTCAGATCAATCGGGGGTATGGGCTATAAAGGAAGTCCGTCAAAACTTCCGTCAAAACTTGTAACTAGCACATGCCATCTTTAATATCTCTATTTTAGGACCAACGGAAGTGTTCCACGGAACGGAAGTATCCAAGTTCCAATAAATAACTATCGGATTTTGAATCTATCTATAAACCTAGTCTGGCCATAAATACCTACTATGACAAACACTTCACTTAATATATTTTTTTGGAATTAATATATCTGTAAATTAGTTATGTATGTATATATAATAAAAACAAAGATACTTAAATATAAATTAAAATTTTATTTAGGTTATTCAACATGTCCCTCCCTGGTTTTAATACAGGCCCTCAATCTCCTGGGCCAGTCATCAATCGTAGCACGCACGAGGTGTGTGTCTATATCAACTACTGCTTTAATCAGGGATGCATTGAGAAACTCCAAATTCTGGTGAGATTAAGGCAAGCTTCCTGCTCCACTGTTGTCATATTTTGTATCCAACGCATGTAAGTCTGTGCTGTAAGAGGGCCACTCGTCGTGCTTGACAAAGTAAATTTTATGGGCAATCAGCCAGTTTTGTGTCGTGCTTTCCGATGAGCTGACGCTGAATATTGTTGGTATACTTATTGTGGATTTTCGATAATTTTTTGAAGAAAAGGTACAACAACAGGTTTACAACCTTTGTAAGGACAGTATTTTGATACTCAAAACACTAATTTTCACTCCTTCTTTTCACACAGAGACATCACAGGTGAGCCCGATATGCCCAGGATAATGCCCACGCTAGATAATCAGAATACGCCTGCTTGCTTCTTTATTAACATGGGCATACCTACATTTTATCACTTTGTTGTAACTATCTTCAATGTTAAAATAATTTCGTTAAAATACATAAACATATAATTTATTAGACTTAAAATCAAGACGTTTGCACTTAGATGTAATGCTCCTATATGATCTTTGTAATAACCGCTACGATTGCTCAGCATTAGTAAACAGGTTATCTTTCCGAGTACCCCTGAGGACCCACAAGCGATCATCTCGCCTTAACCGCCTCTTTGCTACCACCACCTGTCGTACTAATGCTGGGCTACGTTCTCCAGTTCATCGAGTAACACAATGTTATAACTCTAAATTTAGCTCCATCGATATGTTTCATCTCTCTAAACATAAGTTTAAACAAGCTACCTTGAAATTGCTGCAAGACTCATCTTAAAATTCATACTTCATTCTATAGTTACTTGTCATGTCATTGTATAACTTCTGAAATCACGTTTGCATTATACTGTGTTATTGTATTACCTACATATCTACTCCCACCTCTTTTAGTAATATGTGGTCAACGGTGTTGGTTTCACAATTATTTACATGCATGCTACTTATTATTAGTCAAATAATTGTTTTGTGCAACTGTTTGTTGATCCTTGAAAATAAATAAAATAAATAAAATAAAATAAATAAATAAAATAAAGTAGTGTTAAGGTTTAAAATCATTTATTTCTCAAATGATTACAAATCACTCACTGGGACAAAAGAATTACATTTAAATAATTACTTAAGCGTACTTACAAAAAGTGGGTAGTTTAACATTTGTACTGTGATCCGAATCAAAACCGATAAATGACTCGCCCGGTTGCACCATAGAATTATACTCGTGGTTAGCTAATCAGAAGTTATCTGGATTATCTTGCAATTTATTTGCTATGGTAACCTTTGTCACTGAAGAATGGGCGAGTTCTAGTAACACGATTGACGAGTTAAGTTACTTTAATCATAACCTGGACTCAGAACACACTCCGCCAACCGTAAGGTCCCTGATTCTCAACCGAGACAAAATGAGCACAAAAAAATATAATGCTTTCTCTTTAATTAATGTAAAAAAAGTGTAAATAGCCATCATACTTAATTGGGTTAATATTAAATTTTTTTACGATGTTTTTACGAGGTATCTAATAAATCGTTATTCAACTTTCGGTACTTTTACGTCTTCTGAAACCATTCCCCGATGTTTTTTTATGGAAATAGATGAATAACGAGACCTAACTACTTAGGTTATACTACTATAATACTGTACTATTATATTATTATACTATACTATTATACTACTATAATAAGTGGTTATACTCTAAGGCGTCACTGATGCGTTGCCGCCCAAAAAAGAAAGAAAACAAGAAAGAAAGAAACAAATATATAATAAAGGTTAGTTAATCGGGTAAAACAACCTTTAATCAAATCTTATGTGACTAAATACGCTCGTATTCTATTTGTCATCTTGCAGTTATAACGATGTTCCCATGCGATATTTATTGCGGAATTTAATTGAAAACCTGCCTAGTCATTCGCATCATCAGCTGCGTAATTTTATTAACAGGCCACTTTATTAGTCAGCTAGTAAAGAATTTTCCCATGCTTAATAAATAAATAGTACGTACTAATTTGAGAAATCAGCAAAGCTTGACACGGTTTAATACCATCGCAAAATTCTATCAAGCTAGTCTCAGCGTAAACCATCCGCCATTTTATGGTTTCATGGTCTTGGTCTTCAAGGTTAACAACTAATAATGAGCAAAGGCATACCAAAACATTGTAGCATACCAAGGAGGCATAACCGCATCAGATATAGCTCCGTTCCGTCGGCATTATGCGACCGCCGCCGCCGGCCCCGCTCGTAACAGTCTAGCGAAGCTAAAACCGGGCGATTCGGTTTTATACACACCCCCTATAAAAGGAAAAGGACCGGGTATGGTCCCGGGATAAGTGGGGGGTCTGTATCTTTATATCTGCCCCCCTCACCCTAGGGCATTATGACCGGGGGGTTCTTTGGACAGCTAAAAGAAATATCCGGTGCCTTACCCCGCTACCGACGGGCAGTAATACCTCTTCCCAGTATTACTTAGCTTATTTACGTGGAGATTTTCGCACCCGTACCCCTGCTGAATCGCTGGCTACATACGGATTCGTATTTTTTTTAATTAAGCGAAGGGAAGCGAAGCACGAGTTAAAGCCAAGTGTTTCGTACAATGGCTGGCGCGGCGTAGGTTAAGTTTTTGTCTGACTAAACGACGTAGTTATTTTAATTTTAAATGTGTTTTTTCTATCTTGAGTAGGTTTGGGCTTAGTCGTATGTATGTTTTAAATTCATTTGGTTTCAATAGAGCATTAAACATATTAAAAATGCTAGAGAAATAATCCACGCATGGATTATATCGTCTTATTTTATGCTTTGACGATAATTATTCAAAATATTTCCTAGTTATAAAAATAATGTTAGTAACGAGATATTAAATGAGATTCCTCCTATCGGACTTATAAAGGAATGCAGATAATTCCTGACTCAAAGCTTTACTGAGAATCTATGGGAATATTTTCGAGAAAAATCTTTAAAAATATTTTAGATAGAAATTAACGCGCGCCAGTATCAATTAGAGCGTAGATATAAAGAGAATATCTTCGCCCCTTCACCCGGTGGGTAACGGTAATGACATAGTAGCGAGGGGAGCGATAAACGTTAGCGATTTCATCTGAAAAAAAGGCACAAATTATTATTCTAGCATAACGGTTAGAATGTTGGTCTCCCGAACGGAGGGGCCCGAGTTCAAATCCTGGCACGCACCTCTAATTTTTAAATATTATGTGCGTATTACAAGTTAATTATCACTTGCTTCGGTGAAGGATAACATCGTGAGGAAACCTGCACACCGGAGAGTTCTCCATAGAGTTCTCAAAGGTGTGTGAAGTCTGCCAATCCGCAGTTGGCCAGCGTGGTAGACTATGGCCTGCACCCCTCACGTTGTGAGAGGAGACCCCGAGCCCAGCAGTGGACAATTATGGGTTGCTGCTTTGCTTTTTTGCTTTTGCCTGGATAGTAGTTTTTGACCCAACTGACTTTTACACTGGAGTATTATATTATAGAATATGGTTCTAAACCGCTTACCTAGAAATTGGTGAAGGAATTACACGTAACAAGGCTTGTAGCCATAGACCAACTTCTTGACCACGTATGGATTAGAAACCAAGATGCAACGGAAGCCTTTCGACAGCGGTGACTACAATTTTAGGCACTGCTCGTTTTTTACCAATTAAATCAATTGAACGTGTCACAATATCTCAGTTCTCAATATTCACTTTTCACTTGTCACGAAGCGCTCACAGCTCGGCGGATTGCGTCGATCCTAAGTGATCGACAAAGTTAAGCAACAGCGGGCGCGGTCGGTAGTTGGATGGGTGACCGTTTCCGTGCTACGGAGGGCACGTAAAGCCCTTGGTCCCGGTTGTTATCATAAGATAACAGTCGTTAAGTCATGTCGGAGGTCCTCGGGCGGTTTGAAAACTTGCGACACTCGGATTGGCCACTAACCCTTCCATCAATCCGCACTGGAGCAGCGTGGTGGAGTATGCTCTAGGCCTCCTCAAGAGGAGAGACCCGTGCCCAGTAATGGGCCATTAATGGGTTTAAGCCAGCTAGTCACGCTGTCCACTATGAACAAGGCCTTAGCCTGTTAGGGGGGAATCGATTGGTGATTTTTTATTCTCAGCATGTTGCAAATGTTTAGAAAAAATCTCATATCGCATTAACGGTATGAGCAAACTCGGGATATCTTTTATTTCGCAGAATGTGGTCTTTGGTTTACTTTGTCGCATTGCTTGCTTTAGATAAGTTCTTAAAAATAAAACGTTGGTCACTACTTCTATTTATACAATAAAACAAATCCTAATATCTATAATCTCAAAATGTATTTACTTTTATATTTATGTACGTTTTTATGTGAAACATCTATAGACGAGGGGTAAACCTGATTTTTGGCGCGGTGAATGGCGACGCTTCGCCGCACTATATTATTATGGTAGGGCAATATGAAAAAAAAATATAATAACACAATGTGGGTAATCATAAATAAACTTTGTTATGCTGTAGCATACAGTAGGACAAAACTGTCATCATTTTCTGGAGACAATTCGTAATATTGTATTTTTTCATCATGCCATATTCAATTCCTGTCTTATTATGTACTTTTATGCCTATTAGTTGTATAAAATAATTTCGATGTTTCATATTTACACATTTTTTAACCGACTTCAAAAAAGGAGGAGGTTCTCAATTCGACTGTATTTTTTTTTTATTTTTGTTACCTCATAACTTTGGACTGGGTGAACCGATTTCGATGATTCTTTTTTTTAATCGAAAGCTGGTGCTTGTCGTGTGGTCCCACATAAATTTGAGCGAGATCTGACAATGGTATCCATGTCAAAAGTACAATGTACTTCATTTGAAGTCGGTTAATTTTTTGTTAAAATGTTAGATTATTTTATATGTTCATATAGAACTTGTCAATATAGTTAACTAGTTAATATAATTATACTGATGCACCGATTTGTTTATAATGTACTGACCCTGCTTGTAAAGGCTCCAGGTTCGATTCCCAGTAGCAAAATTATTTATGAGACCGACAAATGTTTGCTTCTGGGTCATAGATGTTATTGATGTCCTATGACTTCTATGACTCCCAAATCCCAGTGCAGGAGTATGATTGTAAGGGTTTTTTGAATAGGCGTTCATGTTATAATGCTATTCAGTTTTGTACCAAAGCTGTATCTACTGCACAGCAAACACACGTTTCGGCAGGTCTACGAGAATTTCAAAATGTCTAAATATTCACTTATCGTACAGGCAATGGGTACGGTTCACTGTAATGTGCGAAAACTCCGCTTTGACTTTGAGTGTGCAATTTATATTGCACCAGAATTAGACACTTGCCGCACCGATGGATAGTTCACGCTTATAGCCAGACTTATGTCGATCTTTCATCAACTAAGTAAATCATAATCATAATCAGGATCATAATTACTTCATACGTAATATTACACAGTGTTAGACACGAAATATCACAGCCTGTTTAGGCAAAGTGCCTGCCTAATAAAAACTACTTGATTATTTTATTTTTCTATTATGTATTTTGTAAAAAGTTATGTCACTTCTGTCATTATTGTATGGGTATTAAATTCACTGATCAATAAAAAATAATCAAGTACGTTTTATTAGGCAGGCACTTTGCCTAAACTCAACCTGTAGCCCTGCTAGGGCATAAAGGTAATGGAATGAATTAAGATACAATAATGTAATTTTGAGTAGTCAGAATTATACATTTTGAGGTAGTAAAAATCAAAATCAAGTCAATCAAGTCATCATAAAAACATAAATACTAAAGGAAAATTAAAGCTAGAAACAAGTTTAAAACAGTATTAGATAATGTGTACTATGCAACTGCGAACATTTCCGAACGAAAATTTCTGACACTCGGGTTGGCCACTAACCCCTCCACATAATAATATGCTCAAGAGAAAGGCGCGTGCTTAGAAGTGTCTTGGGTCAAAAATAGATTTAATCAAACATGCTTCTGAATTTACTTTCAATTCTTTGCAAAGTTCTGTCCTTATTTAAATAATTATCAATCATTAAACTATAACAACGTTTAAAATTTGTATAAAATAACCGATCTAACTAGTTCGTCGCCGACGATGAAGCGTCACTCCACAGCACAAGGCGAGAAGGGTGCTCGGCAAAAATACTGTTTAATCAACATCCTGTAGCTTCTATTATCCTGGTATTTCATTGAGCGCTGCGAAATTCCCTACTCCTTTCGCCTGGTAACTTTATAAAGGAAAACTCGACTTTTCAAAAAGGCAACCTTTATTTAAAATTAAAAGAGCGTGCACAATTTTGAACTTCATTGTGACGCTGTTTATAATGCTGCATGTAAACTCTTAATCCTACGAATAAAATGTCCTTGAGGTGAGTGGCAATAGTGAAGTTTGGCGACGGTGCTTCGTATAATGAAGTGTTTTGCGAAGTCAAAATAATCAGGATGTGTTGATTTTAACATCTGTAAGAATAACATACACACATGTCGTCCTTTCATTCCAAAGATTTGTAATACTTTCAGTATTTTTCTGTAACATGAATTACATTTTTACAGTGAAAATAATAATAAATTTAAAGTAATTAATTACGCGGTTCTTAAAAAGTTGTTGTCAAAGAAAAGACATCAACGTGAGCGAGAATCTTAAAGTATTTTTAAAGGTCACTTTAAAAAATTAATTCAATAATGTGATCATTTATGTTATTTTGTATTCTAATACAGTTTCACATCTTTATATATCACAACTTGATATCCTGATAGTAAAAAGGATGTTAGTAAGATATAGGAACATCGGTAGTACTTCTCCATAATGGAGACCATACACGATCAAGTTTACTTGTCAAGTTTGCAGTGTGATTTGACGTGGCATCCAGTATGGCCTGATAGCTAACCGTGGCTATACACCATCAAGTGTACTGAATGCCGCGTCAAGTCCGCTGCAAACTTGACAAGTATAATAATACTTGATCGTGTATGGCCTCCATTATTTTTTCAATGACACGTTCAATAAAACCTATCAATAAGACTAACAAAATGATACATTTTTAGATCAAGCAGATACTACGGTGACGGTTTAACCAAATTTTCAAATTACGTCAACTAGTTTTTGAACATTAACTAAGAAATGAAATAACAATATAATATTTACACTATATAAAATAAAAATAAATACTTAAAAGTCAAAGTCAAATTAATTAAAATAAATGTAAATAACTAGGCCCCTGCGGTGCAGTACCTAAGATGCTGGCAGCATTCCCTCGCTGTATGGCAATACTAACACGCTGAGCAAGAACGCTGCCAGCTTTAGGGATACTCGTCTTGTCTTTTAATTTTCTACTTATTTTTAGAGTAAATATTATGTTGTTATTTAATTTCTTTCTTAGTTAATGTAACTTAATTTTTGTAATATGTTTTTGAACAAATATATTTGTTTTGATGAAACAATGGTAGTAAACTATACCCTGACCTGGAGATAACGTACTAAAGTTGTAAACAAACCGAAAAGATATTTAAATATCGAGTTCACCGCCATGTCAACATTTCTGATCATTATGTCTGCCTTCCACTGCGGAAGGGTAATGAGCGGGAAATAGCTGAGCGAAACGGAGTAAGAGTTTCGGCCTTCCACTAAGAAAGAGTTAAACTGATAATGACTTGAAATGGCCCTCAAACAAGCTGACGATCCACTTGAATAGTGGTAAGTGGCTATCGTCACCCATGGACATCAGTGACCTCAATGGTATCACTGATGCGTTGCCGGTCAAGAAAGAGAAAATAATAAAGAAAGAACTGGCTCTTAAGCCCCAGCCGGAACACGACGAGTCGTTTGGCGGTTGACTCAAGCGTTTTCTTCTTTAAACAGATAAATAAGTCCCTATCTCAGAGTCTATAATGTTCTCAAAGGTGTATGAAGTCTGCCAATCCACACTTAGCCATGATTCTCTGACCTGTATAGTGTACAATATGCATTATATGCACATTATACACATTATATGGTTACCCTGATAGAGATATGCCTTCAAGAATCAACCTAAGGGTTTCATTTCTACATTCGAAATATAACACTGACAAAATAAACAAAATGTTTGAATATACGAGTATGTGATCTGAAACCATTTTTGATTATAGCAAATTACGAATGCCAAAGGTTCTGCAATAAGACCGCCGATTGTTTTCTTATTTATATCTTTTTATTTTGAAAAAATTGTTAAACAATAAATAATATTTAAGGACTTTTTGTGACAGATTGTATTTGTGTCTGCCACTCAGAAAATCTTAATGATGTGGTGGCAGTGTGCTTAGTTTATTTCGACTTGATAAATCTGTATTTAGGGTGTGGCGGCTAGGGGTTACTAAGTGCTGACACTGTCACAATTTGCTTTTCAATAGTTCAAGTATTTAGGGTGATGTGTGAGTATTTAACACAGACAGTATTCAGAATATATCAAAGCTGGCTTCTTGTGAAATAACCATTAACAGAAAATACAATATAAAAATCCATCCCAATTCCCGAGTTACCAGGCAAGCAGAAAATCCAAAGATATCGCCAACTCATAATCGGAACGGAGCAAGTTCGAATTTCGGGGTTTTCCCTGCGAACTTCGCTCAAAGACGTCCTCAAAGCCCCTAGTGGGTGGGTCGGGTACTAGGGAGGCAGGGGGGTTTTGGGGTATCAAAGTTTGCCCCTATACCAGGAGTGTAGGCGGGAAGACAGGCTACTTTGTTCGCCTTTTGCCTCGTGACGGAGGCACTTAAGGGAGGCGCACACGGTCGCAACGCTATAATATTAAAGTACCGTAATATACCGCTAAGTTTCGCGTGACGTTCGCACGGAGAGAGTGCTGAAACCCTCTGACGTTTCTTATTTCGAACCGAAGTGCACCTCCTGAATGATATAATGCTATCATCAAAAAGAACACGTTTGAAATTGCTTACTTGCTTCTTACTTTATACTGTACATCACTAAAGTAGGAGACCATAGTTCGTATAAAATGTTGTAGAATTGAAATTAAATTCATTAAAGATTCTCCTTAAAGGTTATCATTAAAGGTTAAAGATGAGTAAATGGTCCCTGATTCATTTTCCTGAACTTACATTATTATGCTAGTTGCTAATTTTATAACTTTTATTTGTAGGAAATCCAAAGATATCATATGTATCTCTCTTTCCAGATAATCTTTACGTAGGTGTGCTTTTACATTTAATGTTGGATAAAATGATTTGATTGCTTGTTAGCATGAATAGACTCCGAAACTACCGAACCAATTTGAAAAATTCTTTCATTGTTGGGAAGCTACACTATCCCCGGGTGACATAGGCTATATTATATCTCATCAAAAAAAAATGTGAAATGAAAGCCAAGTTCAAAAAAAAAGAATTCAGATCTAAATGGGTGCCAAGTTCTGTGTAGAAGAGCCTAAAATTTTAGTCACAAGAACATGTAATTCAAGCTCTACATTTGAGTTAGTTAGTTATACAGTCTGTAGCCACATGATGTAAAAGATTTTAAAAACACCAAAACTTACGTTCTCATAACAGTTTACGGTCGATACACAAACTTTTATGCGTATTTTTTTAGAAATCAATGCTCTAGTCACTTACAACCAGATAAATAAATCTACTACTAAACGCGAATTGTTACTGACTGACAGACAATGTACAGCCGAAACCACCACGGATCTTTTCAACTTTGCACCGAGGTTCCGTAGAGATGGGAAAGAAAGGATTTTTTTTAAACTCATCTCCTAAAAGATTAAGTAAGGACTGAAAAGTTTTTAAATTTATATCATTGCAGATACTAAACATTTTGAATGCAAGCAGGTACCAATGATTTTTGAATTTTATATCGACACTAGCTGTTGCCCGCAGCTTCGCACGCGGAAATTATGCTTATCACAAATAATATTGCGACTATAAATTGAGATGTAAACTATCCTATCTTTCAAGTTTGATCAAACTGCACACGGTGTGCAAATTTAATTAAAATCAGTTACTTAGTTTAGGAGTCCATCGCGGATAAACAACGTGACACGTAATTTATATATGTATATTAAGATACATATTAAAAATCCGCCAAAAAAGCAAAAATTAAAAACAACGCCACATTACATTATTTATACATAAACAAGTAACTAATATGTTTACTTAATCTCTATTTCAGAATGAAAATATTCAGCAAGATCAATTACGGAATATTCCAGATTTCTTGTTTACGTGACCAAGGCACCGAGGCATTGCGTCATTTAATACCAAGTAATGTTTACACGAAAAAACCCCTAGTAACATAGCGATCTCTAATCTCTAAAGTATACCTAAACCTTCATAGCGCGTTCCCCAAAGCCCTTCGAGCTTAGACAGGCTGTGTAACCTTCATGTCTTGCTATTGCTACTTGTCGATCGATAACGTAATGTCTTGTGTCTGATCTTGTGTCTTAATAAGATAATAAAAATATTCTAAGGCAATATTAATAAATCGATCTTAAGATCCCTGCGATTTTAAGATTCGGTTTGAGATACTGATATACGCCGGATTGTATGTAAAAGTGACATTGTAAGATCTGAGATAGTGCTCTTGAGCCGAGATAGGTTTTATTAACACGGGCCTAAATGTCAAATTACATCCCAAATTCTTCACAATTCTTTACGGTCCCATACGATGACACAAAATAAAACGATAAGACATTTTCAAAACACATATTAATTGTGTGCATCTCAAGGAATCAAAAAATCAATATTTTATTGCATTATACAGGTAAGATTTGGAAACCCTTTGGTGGTGACATTATAGATAGTACACTGATTATTTGACAACACTTAAGTCATTAGTTACAGGCAATGCAATGGAAAAACGCATCAAGTACATAATCCTTTAATCTGTCTTAAGTCATGAATGAACAATGTAACTAGCTTGTTAATCGCCTCGAAATCGCGTCGCGAATCAACCAGTCTGCTCAAAGCCTAAAGGTCACACAAAATGGGGTACATAGGCCCCAAACTCGAGAGGCCTCAAAAGGGTCTGCCGACCAAAAAAGTATATAACCCGAGTAGGTACCAGGGGTTCATATAAGCGTGGCGTCTTGTGCCTTCGAGCCAGGGATGTTAAGAACGGTTCGGAGGGTCGCCCCCCTTCGTGGAGGCGGGTGTAGGGGAAAAAATTCAGAGACCGTACCCTTGGATCGGCTGATGCCGCCGTCTACGTAATTAGTGATGCGATAGCGCGGCTACCCTGTCGACATCGCTTGATCGATTGTTTTTATTTCGACCTGTCGTTCTATTTCCGAGCTTGAGTTCGTGTGCGATGCTCTCGTTTTTAGGGTTCCGAAGTAAAATCGGAAACCTTATAGTTTCGTCATGTCCGTCCGTCTGTCTATCCGAAGCAAAGCGCAGAGACCCTTAGTGCTAGAAAACTGTAATTTGGCATGGATATACTTATTAAAACTCCAGAATCTTCTAAAATTATTTTTAGAATTAGGGTCCGTTTGCGAAATATTTGGCTTTAAAGTGCTAATTTTGTATACAGTCAAGAGTCCCTCCTCCCTGTTGGCTTAACGGTTGGAGTTAGGCAAGTGAAAAAATTCTCAAAAATATTTTATATGATGAATTTACAATGAAAACTATCACGGCTATGTTAGCATAAGTAGTTAATGAGTAATAGTCGATAAACTAGTAAGTTTACTTCCGAAGTAGTACTTCGGAACCCTACATTGCGCGTGACCTGACGCGTACTTGTTGTACCTTAATTACATTGCACATAATATGTTATTAGTTAACGAAGATTCTGTCCAGGTTATACCACGTTAAATAATAATCTAATTAAGTATATCGCGCTATTTAGAAATAAATTTGTCATCATGAAAGTAATGGCCATTCGATAGAAATATTTGTATAGCCACTCGTAGTTTCTCTAGCCATTATTATTATTTTTCTGCGAGGGTTTCATCCCCAACGGTCACTACCAACGCGATCTATTGTGGCCAACCCCACGTTTAAATCCGAGCCGTACTAGAGCCCTCTAGCGGTGATTCGTAGAACTAAATATGTATACTAATAGGTCTTAATTAGATAAAAAATATTACCAACTATTGTCTTCTGTGATATTACCTAAACTCAGTGTCAATTGTGATTGCCATAGAATCAACTGACATCACAAATATATTCTTACTCTTATTTATATTTCTCTTAATTGTTACTGTTTAATAATATAATTTATTTATTCGTATCATCAGGTCATTACAAAATGTTTAACCTTGCTAATATTATAAATGTGAAAATTTGTTTGTAAGAGTGTATGTAGTATATTTGTTACTTTTTCCTACAAAAACTAATGATCGGAATTTAAAATTTAGCAACCAGGTAGACCATGATTTGGAATAATATAAAGGGTATTTATTATCCTGAAAAACGCGGACAAAAACAAATATTCACAACCACATTATATACACCAAGTAACACATTTTGCCCCGGCTAGAAATCAAACTCAGGACTTCGTGTAAGTTGGGAACCATAAGGTCTTTTGACAAACATTATTGTAGACAGTCTTACATTGAATGTATTTGGTGAAAAAACCTTGCTTTTATCGATACTAATTCCGCCATACTCACAGCCCTAGAGATTATGACAAGATCCAAAGCACAGGGCTGCTAACGACGGCCAGGGAACTGTCAAAAGAACCTACATTAATGTTATTATAACTTTTTCTAGCCGTGTGTGGACGCGCCCTCGTGTGTGTGCCTTAATGAAATCCGACATCCCTATGTTACGACTTACGAGCTCAGAGTCTCGTCCACGATGGTTAATTGATAGGTTGATTGATGTAGATAATGATGGTAGTAATCAAAATTTTACCAAAAATATTATCGACGTCTAAGAAGTAACTTTCGAAAAACATCGAAGTCGCCAAAATTATAAAAAAAATGTGAGATGAATCTGGAAATTGAACCCCTTGGAATAAAAAAGAATCTTCTAAATCGGTTGATAAGTGACGGAGTTCTTAGGTAGTTAACATATATAAAAAATAGATTCCGACGAATAGAGATAACTGAACTTTTTTTGAAATCGGTGAAAAACAAATAATTATCCCTATGACGTTTGTAATGTTTGAGACATTACAAGATGACCTCAAAGACAGAATCATTAATGCAAGGCTGCGATCCTATTTGATTGCTGCTACGATCCCTAATGATTCTCGTCTCTATTGGACGAAATGCTTAAGGAATAAACTCTGTAATGGACCAGAGTTTTCGCGAGTAAGGTGCGTTGGTCGAGCAGGACTACCTCATCTTTGGTTTTTGTGCTAACTAATAACGTGCGGAAAAAATTGCGTTTAGTTAGATTATTCTACGTGGGTACTTTATATGACAGGTAATGTTTTGATTATAACGGGTATTAAGTTACTATTAGTCTATTTTGCAACAATAGGGATGTTAACTAATTTTAGAATTCAATTTTATTTTATAGATAGGACCTTAATGTTCACGAAAAAAATATTATAAAAATAGTAACATTCCATTTAAAAACAAAAATTGATAAACAGAAATCATTATCAAATTTCCCACCAAAAACGTCAGGTGACGTCATTAACCGATATTCAATACTGGCCGTTTAATGGTTTCTTAAATTTACTTTTAAAATACGAACAATGACGTCATATTCTCAAAATGGCGTTTGAAGTCACGTGACAGTGACTATTTTTAATATTTTTAATTATTATAATGATATTTAATTTACTTTGATTGATTTCGATAAAAGAATAATATTTTAGGTCTTTAAATCTTACCACTAATACTTTAAAGATAAATTCCTATCCGTGGTTAACAATGGTGAAACTACTCTTCTGCGAGCGAAGCCGTAGGCCTAATTTAGTAAATTAATATAACTCACCAGTTCTCTTAGTAACGAAGATTTCCCTTACCTGCAACAAAAATAATACTTTAAACATATTTAAGGATTTTTCAATGCCAGGTCACAAAGAAGTTAAGTAAATCTTAAAGCAATCGATTACCTCAAAGTCCTTTCAAATGCACGGGTTAACAGCCAACCCAGTCAGAAGTCTACCCGCAGTTCGACAAGGCTTAACGACTCATCTAGGAAAATCGTCGGCTTAATAAGTCCTGTACGGAACAGTCAAACTCTCCAATTCATGGAATCTACCACGTCTACTTAAAATATTTCATGAAAGAGTAGCAGGACCACGATAAAATACACCCGATAGCGGATCCATTACCTTGTTTATGTACCTAAAAAGCCAACAAACTAACAGACTAGCATGATGGTAAGGGTCACCATGAACACCAAGAACCAATGGTATCACCGACACCGGTCAGAGACAAGAATAATACGTGTAAATTTTAAAAACCCCCAAAAAAATTTTTTTCCCAAAACAGAGCTGATAACTTTGAAACGCCTGAACAGATTCTTTTAAATTGTAACTAAAAACCATTTCGATCACGTCAGCTTTCAAATAAAAAACCGCATCATAATGGGTATATTCGTTTAGGAGCTACGATGCCACAAACAAACACACAGACACGTCAAAATTATAACTTTTTGTGTTGGGGGTTAATTATCAAGCTACAATCAAATCGTAAGGTATCCAAGGACATCGATTTTGAGGCTATCCGTAAACTGGGATCCAATCGGCGTTTACTTAGGACGTCGTATGTATGTGATCGTTCCGTATACACTTTAGAGTTACCGCTATTTATGATTATTGCTTATGACTTTACAGGCGTCCTCTGGTGGCGATAGCGGTGACTAAATTGCAGAGTTTACAGTTCTAGTCCTTATGGAGGGTTTAAAACCAGTTACAATCTTAGATCAAGGTCTCAAATCTTAAAGCATCTTTGCATGGTTTGTTATTTTCTTGGAAAAGAAGTAATAAATGATCGAAAATCAAATATTTTCGGAAGCCTGTCTGTTTGACCGCAATAATCAGAAAAACTGCTGTGCGTATTTTCATTTGATTCTTACCAAAAGATCTAGCTGCCCCATTACGGCTGGGTTTTCTATCTTTCTTTCTTGTCCCTTCGACCGGTTATGCTGATGTCCATGGGCGACGTTGACCATACTTACTTACCATCAGGTGGTTCGTGCCCTCATTTTAACTAGCACGTATAAAATATGGGTTTCATCTCCATCCAGGAGTACATATCCATTATGTTATGGATCGATTGTATCTTTACTTAGAAAGTAAAACTGCTTCCCCGTGACATTGTCTACATGGGACAGATATTTATCCTACCAGGGTAGCAGGAGGAGGCAACAAACTTCTTTGTTTACGAGCGGCTCAGCTCTTAGGTATGTTTAGGCCCCGAGGGTCGGGTACCCATATTGGACATTTTGTATAAGTGTGGGTCTCGATCCCTTGCCAAATCCCTTTCGGGAAGGGACCGAAAGGTCCGACCGTGCCGGCGTTCCAAATTTGCGGATTTTTAAGGTGAAATTTATAAGGGACGACCCTAGACGTACCAGTTCATGGTACACTGGTTATTACATTTTTAAAGGATATGATTCGTGTTCACAAATTAAGTTATACTAAACTGGAACTGTGCGGCTGTGTGTTTAAAAATGTACTATGTGACCATGGAAGATAACCTCTATCCTCCATGCATGTGACGAAAACGACTGACAGGTGACAACTTGATCACTTGACAGATAATAATGTCAGGTGACTGTCAAGTCTCAAGTCACGATGTGGTGGAGTACCAAGAAGTACATTGTACACTCAGATTAAAGAAATAAAAGGATTGTACACTGAAGTACATTGAACACATAATATTTTTGAAAGACCTTTTTAACGATACCCCACACTATAGGGTACGCGACGAATAAAAAATTCATATTCACGTTACGTTGTAGGGTAGGTATCCTGAAAAAAATATATTCTTCAACATTTTATTCTACGAGTCTGGGGTTTTAATAAATATGTATAGTCATGCCAAATTACAGCTTTCTAGCACTAATGGTTTCGGCGCTTTGCTTCGGACAGACGGACAGACGGACGGTTTCGATTTTACTTCGAAACCCTAAAAAGAAGAATACACAATAGTGACCAATTGGTCAAGAAAACGTCAATTGGTCAAGGACGGATGGACGAACGGACTGACTGACGGTCAGACGGACAGACGGACGGACGGACGGACGGACATGACGAAACCATAAGGGTTCCGATTTTACTTCGGAACCCTAAAAAGAAGATTACTTTGAATATAATATTAATTATTCACATAGCGATTGTTCAAAACTAAAGCATTACTTTACACAATAGGGTACTTCAAAGTAACTTTTACAAGAAAGTAGGGTACCATAAAACAGTGCACACCATTATAAAACTAAGTAGGCAACGGTTACGATAAATCAAAAAAAGTGTGGTAAAGGACCCGACGGAGTGCGAACTGCACGCAATAGATATACGACGTGCCGTGTGGTGTACATGGAGGAGGTAAGGTGGTACAGTGAACAAAACAGTTACCACAACTTTATACCGCCTCTCTCCTGAGTGAATGGTTCAAGTAAAAAGTAAACAGTGAAAAAATCCATTAGTAATAAAGTAATAAAATAAGTACTGATAGCAAAACAACAAACGCTATAAATAAATAAATAAATAAATAACGCGTCACACTCATAGCCCCACACCATGATTCTCTGTGTTTTGGGTGCCATGGACAACACACAAGACAAGGTCATTCACACCCAGACCGAGAACAGAAATTCAAACTCATCGATCAAATTTCTGCCTCATCAGGATTCGAACTTAGGACCCTTGGCGCGGCGATCCGGCATGGTAACCATTGCGCCACACGGGTCGTCAATATCACGCTTCTTGTACGGTTAGCAAAAGAGTTAGGTACGCAGCGCATGATAAAAATACGTAATTTAATGATAAAAATACGTTTAATATTTCAGAATGTTTCTGTAATTATCAATGTTAAATCATTCCTTACGTATGTAAGTAGGTTGTAGGTATTTAACATTGCTAATAACACAAATATTCTGCAATATTAAACATCACAGAACGTTTTTATGTCATGTCCAGCATACCTAAATCTTCTGCTAACTGGACAAGAGTGGTACTTAGCTTTCCTTGTTTTGCTGCTAGTACTTATTTTATTACTAGAAGGAACATAAGCTCGCATATTTTTCACCGTTTTTTTACATTCTCCTGAAGTTAAATAGTTCATCACATTTTCTAGTCCTCGTTTAGCATAATGGACTGTTATAAAATTATAAAAAATCGGGTTTAAGTTCAGGTTTTTTTTTCATGGAAATAAGTAGATTAATATTATATTAATTATAATTTTTTTATCAGGCCCTCTCAAAATTTTTGTATTTATTTATTTATTTATTTAAAATTTATGTCACCTTATAAAAAAGGATGAACAAAGGGCAAACTTAATGCCTAATGGTATTGTCCAACAGTCAACCCTGGGTGTATGTGGAAAGATCTGATGGCAGGTGTTAAAACTACTTAAGAAGGAAAAAAAACTGATAAAAAAGAAAAAAAAACAAATACTCTACTTACGTACAATATACATATACACTTATGAACACATCCTATTATACATCCTATTATATTATATATTATATATACCATTGTATTCCATTACATAAACTTAAAAATAAGTTCAAAGCCACAGTTCAAAGCCATTAGTAATAATGTCATAAGTATACGTATAATGACGTTTACATTTATACCACTGTCAACATCACTGAATTACATACCTAATTGTTTCTCATACTATTTCCATTATTCCACTGCGAGTTAATCCATGAAGAAATGCCCCGAAGCAATCCATACGCAACAATTTTGCGTGGCAGAAAAATTAGGAAAAAAGATACAAGAGATCATATGTGGGCTAATTGGTTCAGAAACGAGAACACAATTCCTCTACTAGCAGGATCTAAGGCACTTGTTTGATAGAAGGATAAGCGATAACGATAGATATAATACTCGATTCTATTAGCCAAAGTCAAAGTAATTAGTATAGTAAGTCAAATTATTATTTATTTCGACATAGGAACAAACGGCCTCTTAACGGTAAGTTAAGCATAGGAATTGATTATAAATAAATAAAAATATAATTTAAAAAAATCATACTGTTCTAGGCTATATCGCATCTAGACCCTACATGTTCTTTTAGCAATTGTTTAAGGGGTTCATTTATCAGTTTTATCTACCATTGGTTACATGGAAGATTATGGCAATCTAGGTGCCTATAACTATGTGCCCCAAATCAGTTTCATTTGAAAGGTAATAATGCAAAGATGGTTTTAGACTACTAAAACAATGTATTCGGCGTATTCGGTCCATTCATGAAGTCGATTTTCGACTTTTACCATACAACATTTTTTGCGTAGTAGCACACACACACACACACACACACACACACACACACACACAGATATTCGCTAGTTGTTATAAAAAAATCTGATTTAAATTAATACCATTATTACTATTATTACTTCTCCACGGGGTTCGCCTGAATAGCTAACACCCTTGAGGATGAGTCAGCCGCCAAACGACTCGTTGTGTTCCGGCTGGGAGCTTGAGAGCCAGTTCTTCCTTCCTTTTTCTTCTCTCTTTCTTGACCGACAACGCACCAATCATGCCTTTGGTGTTGCTGATGTCCATGGGCGACGATAGCCACTTACCATCACGTGAATCGTCAGCTCGTTTGCCGGCTTTTTCCAAAAAAAATCTTCGCTTATATCCCACGGTACAACACTAGCCTAATCAAACAACATTTATAAATAGTGGTGGGAGCGGCACGCGATGCCTGCACCGTACTTAGCGAGTCCCTAGCCGTCCCTCATGCCCTTGTACCCTCATCCCTCGCAGGGTACTACCCTCCGCCGGCCTACCCTCGCTCCTAACTAGATAATAATATAACGAAAAAGGAAACGTTATCATTTATGAACATATCCAGTATTTTGCAGTTTTATGTATGTTACAACAATTTTGTGGCTGTTCTGTTGTCGCATCTAGAGAAGACAATTCCATTCTACTCTTTGTCGCTCGTTATCCTACTAACATTTATCTATACATCTATACAAATAAATAAAATTGGAGTGTCTGTTTGTAATATTAAAATAACCGCTTTTTACTAAGTGCATTTGGATGTGTTTGAATTTGTATTTATTTATTGCTTCCATGCATGTATTACATATTTACAAATGTACTACATATACCAAAACAATGTTTTTTACAATTTTTATCTGTCTGTCTGTCTGTTTGTTCCGGTTAATCTCTGAAATGGCAGGACCGATTTTGACGGGACTTTCACTGGCAAATAGCTGATGTAACAAGGAGTAACTTAAGCTTCTTTTATTTTAGAAAAAAATCAACCCCCAAGGGAGTGATAAGCATAATTTCCGTGCGCGAAGCGAAGCTAGTTGTATATAAATGTGATTTATAATATATAAATGTGAGTTTGTCAGGATGTATGGATACTTGGTACTCTTTCACACAAAACCTACTGATCGAATTTTCATGAAATTTAGCACACAAATAGACTAAGATCCGGAATGGTGTACTTATTATTCAGTAAAACGCGTAAGGCCACAGCGCTAGACTTAAATAAAGAAGGTGTAACGGGAAAACTAGCAAACTTATTTTCACAACTAAATTCTACTCGTAACCCATAAATAATTATCTGCATTAGAAACTCAAATAATCCGAGTAATTTTTACTAACTGTCAACTAAAACCCGAATCTAAAACCCCATTATTTATCAAAAAAACATTGAGCTGGGTCTGTGAGACTCATTTTATATGTAGGCCCTTCGTAGAACCCTTCGCACCCTCGTCCTTTAACTAGATAACGGAATCGGGTAAATCGAAACTAAAGAAAAGTATTCGCCCGGCATTAGCTCCCAAGCTCCCAACTGGGTCACTTTATACACTTTATACACCTAAATTAACATTAGAGTGATGTTGCTAGCATTATATAAAACTACGTGTGTTATATCAGTATGGCCGTGTCCTACTAATATTATAAATGTAAAAAGTTGTATGTATGTTTCTTTCTCTCACGCAAAAACTACTGAACGAATTTACATGAAATTTAACAGACATGATCTATTATAACATTATAGTGTACTTATATCTCGGAAAACGCTGGCAAATTCGCGGGCTATGCGCTAGTATAACATATAAGTAATAGTTAAATGGTGTTAGCGTATTTATATAAATGAATGTGTAGCGATCCTACATTTGTACATTGTAGATGAGAAACCCTATTTTGATTTCATACTATTTGAAAATAACACCACTGTCATTCATTGTCAAGCTAGAAAAATAGCAAAATTTGCAAAATACATACTGTATTTTGGAAATACTGAAAATATAAAATTGCGAAGAAAAGGAATATGCATAATCTGTGATACCTCATCCATAATGGTTAAAAAAACATTAATCTTTATACATCGATGAAACAGAGCCTACCAATTAGCGATTTTATTATGCCTTTGTTCTTTAATCTGAGTTATTATGTATGTTTCCGACAGAGTTGGATGATGGGACGTGGTCGTCGTCCTTCATAGACATCAAAGACATTACTGGCCAAGAAAAGAGAAGAGAGGAAGAAAGTACTGGCAATCAAGCCCCCAGTCAATAGAAGAAAGAAAGTGTGCCAATACTGACCACCCGGTAGAATAGGGTTGAAATTGGTTTGGATATGACTTAAGTAACAGAATACTTATCTTCAAACTTGGTTACTGAATGCAATGATTACTTAAGAGTTCCTTCGATAAAAATATTTTTTCTGTATTATCATTCGTATTGTGTCAGTTGGTTTGTAACAGAACATAATTTTCTCTCTATTGAACGATAACAGTTTGGTATAATATTAGTACTTACGTTTATTATGCTTCGCTGCTCAATTCTCGCGATTAATATTTACATGTAGTACTATTTCCAGTCCACGGCCTTTAACACGATAAGTTTAAAGAAAAACAAAAATATTATCAATCTGAAACATAAAATAGTTGTTAATCTGGCTTATTTCCTCGTTCACTCAATGTTGTTTAACACTCAAGCTTCCTTCCGGTCATCACTCTTCTTCACCGCTCGGTTGCCATTTTTGCTTCATTATCTATTTTCGTGTCGCGGCCTCAACACGTCTCGACTGTCCTTAGACTCATTACTAGAGATTCCCTAACGGACAGTCTATGTTAACGAAACGGTGTGAAGAAAAGAAGAAAATTTTAAAATAACTATAATATTTGGAGGAAATACAGGATAAAAGTGTTATTCAGATGTAAATCAACCAATTTTTACGTATAATATCAGTGGATCAAAGGATACCTTTACCAGTAAGTGTTTTACGATTTATTATTACCTATCTTCAATTCTATTTTTAGGAAGATACCCACATTATTTATAAAATTCAAGTGGCAGCTACTTTTTATTGGCATGATAAAAACAATTATGATACGAGCGTCAGAATATTCACCAAAATAATTATGTGAACAAAGAATTTAATATTTTGATTCTTTTAATGTGCATTCACATTTGTGATGCGAGTAGTACGATGGGACTGCTACCTTCACATACTACCCTTTGCGTTTCAACTGTTGATGTTACACAGAGTGATTCCAATATTCGCCGAGGATGAACCTCGACCACCTTCACTGTGTTGAAATATAACTAAATAATTGAGACAATTATCGATGGCATAATTAAAGCAATGACGCAAACGTTTATATGTGTTTTAGTTTAATTACCTGAAGAGATAATTTGATATCCTGGTTCTTTTAATGTAAATCAACGTTAGTGATGCGAGCACTACAATGGGACTGCTACCTTCACAGAACGACCTTTTGTGGTTAATTTGTTGATCTTACATAAAGTGATGCGAATGCTTCTTTTGGGTTCATTTCCTTCACAAATAATGCACTTTTTCTGAGTGTCAAATAAGAACCAGAACTATTGATATAATTACATAAAGTGATGCGAATGCTTCTTTTGGGTTCATTTCCTTCACAAATAATGCACTTTTTCTGAGTGTCAAATAAGAACCAGAACTATTGATATAATTACATCAAAAGTATTAGTAGTTACAATCTTTTATCATACATAATCTTTAATCAAAATAAAGAAATTCAAATGAAGTTTTATTCCTAAACTTTATAAGGAAATTGACTTGGAATCCTGTGCACTTTGATGTCCTCATTTCTACCACATACTAGCAGTACCTACCTGATATGATTGGTCCTCTTCTGAAATATAAAATCCAGTACTCGGCAATTGTGCCCTTTTTTGTGCCCTTTTTTTAAGGACACTTTTAGTACTGAATGCCTGAACTATGGCAACCATTTCGGACATCCTACAATTATATTTCTTTGCTGCGCGTCTGTACCAAATAGATACGCATGGTTTATAACTGCTCCCTCTAGTAGGGCTATAAAGTTATAATAGAGGACTCTGAGACTATCTAAATTGTCGATTGATCGATACAATCACTATAACGTCAATAATACTTGACGCCTCTTCTTGATATCTATAACTAAGGAGTTGAAGAATACATCAAAGAAGATGAAAATTTACTTCTCTCTTTGTGGTTAGACTGGAAAATCAAAAGCTACGAAAGCCATTATCATGTCAAGACAGGATGAAAAAGGATTCAAACTAGTGATTTCTAAAACATAAGTCTTTATTGAACCATTCGGGATAAGTTTTTTCGAAGACGACTTTACACTCTCGGGAAATTCTACGCAAACCGCTGTTGTGCTGCCGCCGGCATCGCCGCCGCGCCCTGTCGCGAGCGCACTCTAATGGAAGTTGCTGTTGGCTTTATAGGTCTTACAGCATGACGTAGGACAGTCGTGAAAATGCCCCCTATATACTCTGAGAGTAAAACGGCTGTCCATCTAAATGGCATCCTAGGAATGTTCTTAGAATGTTTCACTAAAAGCGTCATTCCAACCTCAATTTGCAAACAAAACCTTGCAAAATATATCGCTACAGTTCGTAGCTTGATGTCGTGGCCTTTTATGGTCAAAAGCTTGTTAGACTTAATGTCAGTTGACAAATTTTTATTTTTAAAGCAGCGTGAATCATTTTAAGCTTTGCGGCTAATGGCCTCGCGTAAATATTGTATACCTACAATGTAAGTAAATCCATACTGCAGATTACAATATTATTACTGTAACCCATGGTGTAATTATTACACCATGTATTATTGTAATTATTACAAAAAGTGTGTAATCACTAAGAAAGTTATCCACTATTGAATTAGTGATAAACGGTTCAGCCTACTCAGCAGACCGCCAGCCGAAGAACACCCGCATAATAATCCTGATACATTTCAGGGTTGAAATAAGCAGGTTATTTGATACATGATTTGTCATTATCTAGTCGTATCAACATATGATACATAATAAAATTTAGATTTTGTTTACAACAATAATCTCTCCTTTTACTTTCATAGCTTAATCAGCCTGATGACAAGTTTAAGATTCATTTTAAGCAGAACAGCTCGCACCCATTATAAGATGGATGCCGTATGTAAGTACTGCATTCTGCTTTAACACAGGGATAATTAATTATACCTACAATTTTTATAAAAATTGCTAATATTATTTAGCATTACCGGTTTCTTTTTTAAAAGATATTTTTTTTCTAATTTCAAGATAATGTTTATTTACGACTTTATGTAATTCGAATACTACAGTTACTGCACCGCTGGATTTTAACCTACTATTGAAATCCATTATCAACCGAATCATTCAACATTATTTTTTAAAGAGATGGTTTACCAGTTGGCAGGTCAATAGATACATGGAATGTAAGAGTTTACAATTGATAGCACTAATTTTGCCCTATAAATTTGGCTCTATACCTATCTATTATGATAATAGTTGTGTAATCTATGGTAGAAATATAATATTTAGTCTTTTACACGTAAAGTGATATTTCTTAGAAAAATTCCAAAGGAAAAATAAGATGAGTTAAACTCACATCCAAAATGCATATAGCAAGACCTCCAAGGTTTAGAATATAGTTGGTTGCAATTTTTCAATTTTTAGCCATAAGCGTTAAACTTATGAAAAAATTACAAAATCAGACATAAATGCAATAAATTATAATTTTTCATTCAGCACATAACATTCGTTTGAACTTCATGTTTTGTTGCATTAACATGAGCAAAGTGCTTACGATTCATAGAAAACTCTTACTATATAAACATATAACTATATAACATTGCAATTACTGACAGCCATATAAATCCTTACTGAAAGGGCTATGAACTACGGGAGATATAATATGTGATATATAATTATTATTTTCGTGTTCTTTTCACTAATTTTTCCAAGGCTTATGGGGAAAAACAAAGTATCTGTCTTTTTGTGTTCAACAAAGAAAGAGTAGTATTTACTGAAATATTATATAATCTAATTATGGACCTACCCTGTGGGCCTTCCTTATATGCAACATAATTATTTATCATTACAGGATATCCTGGGCAAAATATTATTTTTTGTGCATTACCACAATTGCTATTATTAAAAATATATATATAATGTTAATAAATCAAAGTCACAGATGGCTATCTCAGCCCTGTCTAGTATACTACATAATATAACGATAAATTATAAAAATTATCAAGAATAATTTATTGACAGCCCAATTATAAATTGTTGATTTCTTATTCCAGATCCTCTCTAAATTTTCGGAAAAATTTACGATAACAATTGTATTAATATAATACCAAAACAAGAATTAGTGTTCCACTTCTTTCGATCAATTACTTATTATTTAAATTAATATTGTATGCCCATCTGTGGCAGGGATATGGCGGATATTATAATTATATAACATGAGAACTTTATTTACATATGTACCTGTATATTTCACAATATATTAATTTGAATTTGAATGGATTATAAATTCCCTATCTTGTATGCGAAACATTATATAGACATAATTGTTCTGGAGTAATGCCAGACAATTTTTTTAATAATTGTTTTTTGTACATAACATAGCTATAGGTATACCTCTATAGGTATATTATATACCTCTCGGGATGAATATAATATATCGATTGATATAATGTATTTAAGGTTCGGATTTCTAAATGTGAAGTATTTATTTATACGAATACTGTAATTTAAAATAGTAAAATATTTAACTTACCTACACTATTAATATAATATATGCTGATGGAGAGTGAGTTAATGCTCATGTTACATATCAAATAATTATTTATATTACATAATAATAATAATAAACAAATAAACCAGAATATACATTTTGATTACATCATAATCAAATCTATTCATAAAAACCTGAAGTGTGACTAGATACATTTTATATGAGAAATTATGTTATTTGACTAGCTGAGATCTACATGTTCTTATAAAAATATAAACTGATTGTCTTCGTAATTTAATTTTTGATTTATTGATTCCAGAGAAGCACACCCACAAGAGTGGTGTGTTTTTGCTTCTACCTTGAAAGGCAGAAAGCGTGCATGTAATAAGGAAGACAGCCACATGGAGCGCATTTTTCAGTTTTTATAAGGTTTTAGAATAATAGTATTCTATCTTAACAGAATTTCATATTCGTTAGATCCATTCTTGATTTTCAATCATATTTGTTATTTTCCCTTCTTTCTTCGAATAATCCTTATATTTAATGTTATATTAAGCTTACTTATGTAAGCAATAACCTCTACGCATATATTAAAAATAATTGGGACATTAATCAATACTATTTATTTATTTATGTACACTATATTGACCACAATATAACAATATTAACGGATAAATAAATGGCGAGCTTAATGCTAGTGCAATCTGTATTTGTTATTGATTATTGATAAAAAAAATGTATCATAGGTATACTTAATTATTTCCATATTATATTAAAGGATACATCCTATATCTACTTTAAACGTCTACATGTAAATATTAATCGCGAGAATTGAGCAGCGAAGCATAATTATTGATAAAACGAACTTACCTGTACGTGAAGTTCTATCAAAATTATGCGAGCTGCTCAATTCGAAGCGATTAATAGGTCCCCCCCATAAAATGAAAGGACCCACCCTAGCAGTCTGTATCCTTTAATTTATATTTAAACTAAATGAAGCAAAAATGGCAACCGAGCGGTGAAGAAGAGTGATGACCGGAAGGAAGCTTGAGTGTTAAACAACATTGAGTGAACGAGGAAATAAGCCAGATTAACAACTATTTTATGTTTCAGATTGATAATATTTTTGTTTTTCTTTAAACTTATCGTGTTAAAGGCCGTGGACTGGAAATAGTACTACATGTAAATATTAATCGCTTCGAATTGAGCAGCTCGCATAATTTAGATAGAACTTCACGTACAGGTAAGTTCGTTTTATCAATAATTATGAAGCTTTTTTCAAACACACCTAAGTATACATTTTTATGGATATAATGGCATACAGTATTGAAATTTAGATTTCTATGTCCATAGTCAGCTCTTGAGAAAGTTACGGTGAAGATGATAAGGTATTGTCAGGTTCAACAAAACTATAATCAAAACACGGTTTCCTCATGAAAAGCCGCACGTTTGAACCGGAGTCGCGACAAAGCATTTTCTTAATTAATTAAGTCGCAAATTGATTACTTTCGACGGCAGGAAGAAATAAAAAGTGGGGTAGGTACCAGGAGCGCAGCGGGCGGTAGGGGCGTCGGGTGTTCGACCCGCCTTGCGTTGCGAGTGGGTAATGTGAAAGCAGACACACGAACCCCGCCGCTGCCCCTGGTAGCGATAGCAGAAAAGTCGAAGTAAAATCAGTTAAATTTTATTAAACAAGCCAATAGTTTAATAACTAAATACACGCTTTTATTAATAATATCATTTTACAGAAGCAAAAATGTTGTGACTATGCTATTAACCGTTGTGGAGTTCCCGGCTCTGGAGCAAAACCTGAGTGTGATAGGTCATGCTTATCAAAAAATGCATTGTCATCAGAACTAAAGCAACATGTAACATTTCCACTTATGATAAGTGGAAGTAGGTCTAAATTAAGCTTGATTTGACCCACACAAACAAGGTAAGCTAATAAATAAAATCGTTTAAATACCTAATAAACGAGTAGATTAGCCACCTTATTGTAAATGATTAGCGTTACCTATGAACAAAGTCGATGTCCAATGACCATCAGCGGAAACAAATGATTCATTTGGGGACTGACTCGCAGAAAGATAATTATAATCGTTTACTTAATAGAATACTTAACAGGTAAACTTGGTATTCATTAGATACCAAATTTTTAATCAATCGGACTGTAATATATTTATATTAAATTAAGTTTTTTTGGTAATACGTGTCACCAATGTCAAAGAAGTTTTACTTCAATCGCGCGTTAAGATTATACACACACACACTTTTTTGCATATGTACAATGTACATCATAGTCCCAAACGCGTACTATACAAATTCAAAAAAAATATTAGCTCCCTTTTTTGCCGACGGGACATTTAGACGGCCGTGCCCGGCGTACTAGCAGTTATTATTTACCGGCTTTATCATTTCGAAAATTTCATATTCCCCGTACTTGGACGCTTGAGGTTTAAAAGCGTAAGGGGGTGTACTTTTTGCTGCAAACTGCTTGGTTGTTAGCTCACACGCTCACCAGGGGGCATAGGGGGAGATTCGCAGCTAAGAAATAATAACCGGGCTTGCTTAGAACCATTCCACGTGTCGTTGCCCGCTGTTCTCCTGGTACAGCGATATTCCATTTGGATGGTTGACCTTTTGAAATAGCTCCGAATCACACACAACACACACAGACATGAAATACGACGTAATTATAGATATTATCTAGACACACAGCAGCGTGTCCAGCCAAGTTCAAAGCAAAAGAACTGGTGACGCAGCGACGTATGTATTACACGAACATACACGAACCATTTCAAGCTACTTTTGACCCCATCATAACTCGAGACATACAACCTACATACATACTTACCTTACATTACTTTTATGACCTTTTGTAACCACTGTTATACGTGTGCATAAACTGTTAAATAAATAAATAAATAAATACATGAAATTTGGCACATTTATTAAAGCTCCCTAGCTTATTTAGAATTCAAAATTTCATAAATGTAGCTTAAACAGTTAGTGAGATATTAACGTTTAAAAATCCGCATTTTGGTGACAACTCACTGACGTAAGATCAAAAACCTAACCTACTTCCAAGGTAGACTATTAAGCGTATACAAAGGAAAAAATTGATAATTAGTTAAAGTAGTGAATTAGCAGGTCAAAGCGGGTAAAACCTGCATACTTGAGAATTTATTCTTAAACTTAAATGAAGTCTGCAAAATAACAAAACCGCAATTGGGATGTTAAATATTTTAGACAGGGGTTTGAAATAACGCATAATGAATACATTTCTTAAAAATCCTTAACTAATAAACAATGATTAGGGATTGCAATCTCAAGCTCGCGAGATCGCGTATAATCCAAAACTAATTATTACCGCGGAAGGCTGGAAGGAATCTCTGCTAGGTCTAAAATCTCGCGAGATTACATTCCCTAATAATGACCAATCTGTCACGAGACCGTTATGACGACACAATCCTCCCTACTAACAACAATGTGTACTAATTTGTATATTATATCACCGATAAGTATAAAGAATACGATATGATGTCATTCATGTTCTGTATCACCTGACTTAGTGATTTAATTACATTTTAATTTTAAAATAAAAATTACAAAAATGTGCTTTAATTCTTATTATGTAAATAAACTACTACGTAAGCTTGCGTAGTTATCTTTTGCTTTTTATAACAGTGACCTCCAAAAATACGTAACGTCTTTGTCACCTCTATTGTTTTGTAGTGAAACACACATAGGATGGATGAAGCCTTTATAATAAAAAATAATAATAATTATTAGAAAATCAGGTACAGCAACACTCAACAACAACAATCTGTAGCAGGGCACAGATAAGACAAATAAAATTAATTCTACTGCTACCACCATAGATTGGGGGTAATCTATGGCTACCACACACCTTACACTACTTAAGAGTGTTGCCACACCTGATTTTTAAGAATTAATTCAAATTAAACCTATCTTCACATTTATCTGACTAGGCTACTATAGAGTATAGCCACCATTACTTAGTATGTATCGACTAAAACGTCACGAAAATACCCTTGAGGAACTACCAACTATTTGGTCAACCACCCAATCTACTTCGCTAATACCCACGTTGAAATTCCAACCCAATTCCAACGAGTTAGGATTCAAATTAGATCGCGCTTCGGTTTTCGTAGCAAGTTAAAATGTGGCCCAGTCGTAGAGTTTGTTAATGCTCGTAGACAGCTACGGCGTAGCGCTACGATAATGAAAGATGGACGGTGTAATTAATTTAAATTTGTACTTTGTGTAGGACGTAACCGTCCGTAGGACATTTTTTGTGGCAGGCTTTTTTATACAAATAGCCGGCAAACGAGTTGACGATCCACCTGATTGTAAGTGGCTATCATCACCTATGGAAATCATCAACACCAGAGTCATCACTGATGCGTTGCCGGCCAAGAAAGAGAGAAGAAAAATAAAGAAAGAGAGAAAAAAGGCTTGTTATCTAAGGGTTTTATAAAGGGCTTTTGTTGAATCAACATGGTAGCCTAGTGACGACGCAATCCTGGTTCACTTCTTGCGAGGGGAGAGCGTCACGCGTTCGATTCCCGATCGTGGCAGACCCGCGTTAAAGGGAATTATAGTGGAGTTGTGTATACGTTATAGTTAGGAGTCAAAGGAGAACCCCAATTTTCGGCCTCGAACCATATGTTATCTGTGCTAGAACATCGGACTAGACAAGTGTAAACTATATACCAAAAAAATCGTCTTATTTATAAGATAAACATATTTAAATCTTAGCTTCAGCTGCTCTTGCCAAATGAACTAAATAATGCAAAAAAGTTTTCACAGTATTTACCTCATTACATACGATTTTATAATCGATTGAATCGATTGATATTGATCGATTGATGGAACATAATCATATATTTTATGTATTATTTATTGATTATAATTATAATATTAATTTATTTTTTACATATTTTCGTATTCCATATAAATCAAAACTATGTAATATATTATAATTACCATTTATGGTCGTAGCACACATATCAACTCGTAAACGGAACGTAAACGTATCAACTCTTGCATGTCAGTATTCTTTGTATGAAACTCCCTACTGTAAAGCACACTTATCGGATTCGTAACGTAATCGCCTCGCCTCGAGACAAGCTCACGAACCGCGGTACGGTGCGTGGACGACTTGCCGTACCCGCGCTTAGGTCTCACCGTAAGCTATCCTTCGCCTTTCCGTTTCCTCGTGCACGCCCCGCGCCACGGCGCCGCGCCTACCGCTGCGTCGGCGAACTGCTGTCATTCATTCCGTCAACCAGCGGCCGGCGAGCCGTAAGCGCGGCGTCGCCTAGCCGTAGCCGAGTCGATTTGAAGCTGTTGGTCGGTTATAACGCGCTTACGTTAGGTTGACGGCGGGTTATAACGCGCTTACGTTAGGTTGACGGCGAGGCGATCCGGTGCCGATCCCTTTCCGAGTTGATATGTGCGCTATGACCATTAATCGTTACGCTAATTTTATTAAATTACATTTCGAATATTTTGACATCGATTAATCGATTGTCAACAAAGATGATGACGTAATCCCTAATAATGTCATTTTGGTAACCATAGTATTTATAAATAACACCACTGTATTGTCATATTTCTCATCGATCTTTCATCTTTCTACGCGTGTTTTGTATATTTTTACTATCAAATATTTTCAGCGTATTTGGAGTCCTATTTACTATTGAAACTCATCGACACGCACACAGTGATTTTAATTTTCTATTGTATTCGCTTTCGTACTTGTGTTTTGGTGAATGTGTTTCGCAGTTTCGCTACAATTTCTTGCAAACCAATGCTACATATATGAATATGGACTCCTTAATCGCCTGTTTTGTGACTGACAAAGGTTCAGAATAAGTCCTGAACACTGGATAACGTACCCTATACATCTTTAGAAGATCAGGAGGTTGCTGTGGCCATACTTACAATGAGTATATTAAGGTATCTTGATTGGGCAAGGTACTAACGAAATATAGCGCCTCCTGCACAACTAGACGAAATGTTAATATATTATAATGATAACTAATAAAATCTCTTGAAATATGCAATAGCTTTTATTATACAACCTTTTTATGTCATTCGTTTTGGGTGAAAACCATTGAAGTAGTAGATATTATAATAGACACCCGCCAACTTAGTTTTAGCCATTAAACTCGTAGTTTAAGTGTTAGTATTTGTGAGAAGAGGTTTATAGTAAGTGTAACATACATATTAAATAGCACTGTGACACGAGTATGACATAATCATAACCTATAATTAAGGTGATTCATTCTAGGATTTCCTTAGTTGGCCATTGCTGGCAGCCGTGAAAATTGGAGAAATTGAACCTTTTGCAATAATCTAATTAACAGCCAATTTCCAGTCTTGTCTACTTAGGCCTGAGTTTCTATGGAAACTGAGGTTCTCCTTTGCGGCCCATTAGGGATTTGCGATTAATTAATACCATCACGAAACATGTATGTCCCTGTGCTAGATTTAGTTGTATTCTATTGAATCTGAGGAATCAAATGTTGGAAGACGTACAAAGCAATAAAAAAACATTACGTAAGACTCACGATGCTTTTCTGTACCATAGAAACAATAACTACCTTGTAATGTAACGTACCCATTATTTAGAAGTTCGTACAGAATTCGAACCTGGGCCTCAATGTCTGTACATGTTAGACATTAATAAAAAAACTTTTACCACGGTTATTTATAAACGCAGTAGATCCCATAAAAATTAGTTTTAGAATTTTTGTCTGTTTGTCCGTTAGTTGGTTCCGGCCAATCTCAGGAACGACTTAACAGATTTAGATGCGGTTTTCACAGGTATTTTAGTGAGCTTGGGTTAATATTTAGTGTTTGTTTTATTTTAATTGGTTCACCTATAAAAAACATGTAAAAATATTATTGTTTAAATAAACAGAACAGCTTTTCACTTTCAGAACTTTCGCTGAGATCGATAAAAACAAAATTTGAAGTAACAATTTCAATATTACTCAATACCTATTTCCGATCAGGGTTCACTTTACAATATTGTAAGATTCTTGTCAGATCAGCACAAAGTGTGTCGCCACTGTTATTGGAATGTTTTATGAACCAAAACCAAATGGCATCAGCATTTTATACTAATAACTAGGGAATCCTCTGCAAACGTGATCTTTACATTCAAAAACCGCCCAAGCGCGTGTCAGGCCACGCGCAATGTAGGGTTCCGTAGTTGTAGATTTGAAAACTTTCTTCTCTTTCACAAACAAATTAGTTGCATTACAGCTCCTTTATACAGAACTATCCAGCACGATAGATAGTCCGCCAAGAAAGATGAGAGAATAATACTTTCTTCTCTTTCTTCGGAGATCACATTTTTAATTCCTCGAGTTACCTAAATGTTAGTATAAAGGTGGCCATACACGATCAAGCTTACTTGTCAAGTTTGCAGCGGACTTGACGCGGCATCCAGTAAACTTGACGGTGTATGGCCACGGTATAGATCTGGCCATATAGCTATCTCATGCACACTGGATGCCGCATCAAGTCAAACTGCAAACTTGACAAGTACACTCGATCGTGTATGGCCTCCATAAGTTACCTAAGAGAATATGTAATACGTAGATATACATTGTACAGTAGGTATACGGTGGATAGTAACAGCATTCGGTAAAGTTTCAGTGTACGTTAATGCAATAGCAGAGGCAAGCCGACGGTCGCCCGTATTTTTAATGACGGCTGCGGCGTCGGTCGGACCTACGGTGCCGTATTAATCTTAGCAACGGACGTCCTTAGGGTGCGCCCACATCCTCCTAAAGGTCTTAGTTTTATTTTTCGCAACATAAGTTTTTTTTAAGGTAATAGCTGACCAATGAGCTGACGATCCACCTGATGGTGATGGTAAGTGGCTATCGTCACTCATGGACTTCAACGACTCCGAAGGTATCATTAATGCGTTGTCGGCCAAGAAAAATAAAAGAAGAAAGAACTGGCTCTCAAGCCCCCAGCCATCATTTGGAAGCCAAAAAAGGGTGGTAGATGGTGGTAGCAGGTTTCACGGAATATACAAGTAATAATAATATTATAATATAATCCTTATGTGAAGCCTTACCATCAAGCAGGCGGGCTTCCGTCGCCTTTTACGACACCCTACTACGTATATTTGCTTGTTATATTTATGACTGCTTTTTAAGCATTTTCAACATCTCCTTTAAATTTATTGTAATAATATTGAATCATGATGCCGGCATTGGGTGAGTTTTTATGAAATATATGAAATATAAAAACGAAATTAGTAACACTGAATATTATTAAACGTGCGAACAATATTCTAAAAAAGTTCTATTCACGGTTCAACGAAGCGGATTAATGTGAGGCTTGTCTGGCCGCACCCTTACCTCCTATACGCCCCTGATCGCCTGGTAGGTGCCACCCAAGGATCCCCGCTGTGGGGGCGAGAATTTCCCGATTTTTCTCCATTTTCCCCAACTTTTTTTCGTTGCATGCATTATGCAGGGCTAAATTTATCGTAGGCGAAGTAAAATGTATGGCGCCTACGCAACGCTGTCAAAATGGTGCAAATGTTGCCAAGACCAAGTTTACATAGCTAATAATTTTATTTCTCTTGATAATGAGAACGAGTTTTATAAATAAAGCCCAAACCGTTATTCATTCATTACAATAACACTTCATACACAAAGTTTTAGGCGAGTTTTAAATTTGCGAGAAAACATTCCCCCGGGAAACCGTAGACAAGTCTCGACAAAGTAGCGATTGTTTTTTTAATGAACGCAAAAGCAAGAGGCAATCTCCGAAGCGTCCGGCCACAGCGGAATCACGTGTCAATAGACGAATCGGCCGTTTATTTTTCATTTCTGTGGAAAACGAGGAAATTACGAGGGAGTAAAAAATACGTCTCGATCTTTGCAGGCGAAAAAATCCGCCGAAAAGGAAGCGAGCGACCATTAAGGTATTATCGGGGAAAAAAGGGCGGAGGGGAAAATCAGAAAAAAAATTGCTCGGAGCCACCCTTTCCTTTTCGTGAGCGTCGTCGCTACCCCCGACCTTACATTAGACACCCCTGGCGGGTGCCACATGTGGGGGGAATTACATAATCGGCAGGTGAATTTGGAAAATTAAAGTTGGTACACTATCACGTTTGGAGCCCGCCGGGATTATTGCGTTCGTTGACGGCTTGGGCTCGGCCTAATTGGATGAATGTGTCAGCCCCAAAGTGCGCAGATGTCTACAGATGGACCCACCGCTCTGAAATTTTATCATGAGTATTATAATCTAGACTTTTTTGGGGAATATCTTTTAGACCTTTTTGAGATGCTCAAGGCCACAGATTCGATTCCCGGTCGTTATAAGTGGTTATAAGTAAGTCCCGGTGGTTATAAGTTGTGAGGATGTATGAATGTTTATTGTTTGTTATTCTTTCACGCAAAAACTACTGAACGGATTTTCATGTAATTTTGCACTCGGGCAGACCATGATCTGGAATATCACAGGATACTTATTATCCCGGAAAACACGAACAAAGCGAGCCCTTAGTGACAGTTCCCTTGCTGTTTCTCTTTGTTTTTTTTTTGATCTTGTTCGTGGTGTTTACATTGTATAACTGTTATTGTAATTTAAAAAACAATAATTTATAATCAAAGTAATAGATGACGCTTTATTTGACGTTAAGTGGTGTTTAAGTTTTTCAGGAAATTATTTAATTTTGTAAGTCAAATCAAGTAGTTTCACGAAAAATACCTTGACTTTAGATGTTACGTTCACATCCAGACTGCGTCTGTGGACTTCTGACTTGAGAGACGTGATTGATCAAAAGAAGTTGGGTACAATTGAAAAAAAGAAAATCATAAAAATAAAAATATTCAAACAACTATAAATTTGTTTTTTTGCACACCAGGAACAGTTTTTTTTAATCATTACGTCAAAACACAGGAAGCATCACAGCGCTACCAGGCCGTCATACAATCAAGGCGTCGCGTCAGAAGAAATCCAAAGGGATCGCTAACGAGCGTAAGGTCGCGTCGATATCAAAATAATTCATATGTGACAATAATTAAGAGGCTTCCCGCTTGTCCCTCGGGGCTATGGGCGGGGGCGGAGGGGCGAAGCCTTGTATCGCACAACCCGCTCGAGTGATTAGATTGGGCTCAAGTTTTTGTACTAGCGTGTTAATTTTAGTGACGCTTGATGATTTCTAAAGGTTTCGGGTCGACACGTTTCGCACACAAATATTATTTTGTATGACAGAGTTTAAATGGAATATTTCAAGTAATTACCTAATTGGTCACGTAACTTTCCAAAGATAAAATTATTATTGTTTTGTTTTTGTTATAACATAGCTACCTTCTTGCATATTTTATTAAGATCACAATTATTCTATTCAGTAAAAACCTCAATTAAATAACCTAATATTGGAGGACACTTAAATAGCGAGTTACAAACATACAGGCACGCCAAAATTTAAAAGGTTTCACATACAAAAGACGAGCAAAAACTATTTTTGACATAAATAAATTAAATAGGAAAATTGTAACCTACTTAATAGAAAATAATAGTTACAAAGTACCTACCAGGGCGACATAAAACCGTGGCACTATAGACAAATGTCGAAAGAATTCGTGAGAGCGTTGATATGAAAATAATTCACATGTGACAATAATTAAGGGGCTTCCCACCCTGACTGAGGGTAGGCGCAGGGGGTTGGGGGTAAGCCTCGTACCCCTTACGCGATCCTTAGTACCAGGGTGGTTATTAGATTGTACTAAAGTTTTTGTTTGTAGTTTTCCAAATGCGTTTTCCAATTTAGCTGAGCTGTTTCGACTACGAAGTATGAGTCGAGTGTGATTATCGTGTTTTCATATGTATATATTTTGAGTTATTTTGGATTAAGTATGATTCAAGCTGTAGTACTTAACAAAGTACCAAATATGTATATCAATACAGGTTTATTTTTATGAATTAGTGAAACTATCATGTATAAAATTTACATAAGTCTATCTATCGATATTCACATTTTCTCTGTGCAATGCAGGTTAATATTATAGAAATGCTGAAAAACTGTGTTTGTTAAATTTTCAATAACCAGCTCTGCAAAAAGTTCCGTTCAAGTTAGTGATATTTTTTTGTAATAAATATACCTATGTATTTTTATTTTTAAAAGATGTGCTGAGGAGTTTCTTTACGGCTTTACTTCTCCTTCATGACACAGCACCTTTCCGAAAAGCTGGTAGATTTAATAAATGACGTCCATATCATCAGTGATATGAATAAATTATTTTGAATTTTGAATATTATTATAATTAGTCATAAAAACCAATTTTGATGTACATAATTTGGTACAGAAAAGCCTGTTCACGCCGTGACATACTGGCCTGAATTTTATATTTGTACATAAAATATTTAAGTACTTTTGTTTTTTCAAAATGTCAATTGTCAATAAAATATCTACACGTCTACGAACTATGCGAACACAAATTATATACGATACAACTAATTTTCTTCTTTTAATGCGAAACCAATACAAAACATAAGCTGGTCCTTCAGAAGCCGAATATTTCAAGCGAAGCGAACTATACTAACTACACATTCGATGCGAACAATACGAATGTTATACGTACTATCGACGTTCAACGAGAAAATCTCTATCGCCGCTACGTTATACCTAAGACGAATTGCATGGATGGAGTGATCATCAATGCAAACAGTGCAAATCGGTGAGACATCAACCAGTTTCCTTCCCGTTCCCAACTACTTACCTATGTTAATACCGTGTTTTTCATAATTTCAGTACAATTTAAGATTTTCATTGCCGCCATTTTGTGGACTTTGTGCATTACCTTCTACGAGTCGAGGTTTGGATATGTGCAAACGTAAGTACAATTTCATTTACTCACAGTTTTTCCGTTGTCCATCAAAATGAGCACGAGCAAATCATTAATTCCAGAAAAATCTCCTCATAGTTCAAATAAAAGCGACGAGTTTTTATCCGATTTAAATAAAAAGCGAGGTGTAATCAGAGGTAGATTAACGTATTTTACCAAATACGTAAATAGTTTAGATGCTCAACTTCTAACGTCGAATCCAACTAAACGAGCAGAATTAAAATTGCGTATTGAAGGAGCTTCTATATTTTTTAACGAATTTAATGCCATTCAAAACGAAATAGAATTATCGGTGGATAACAATGACCTTTTCCATCAGCTGGAATTACGAGAAGGCTTTGAAAGTTCATATTATGCGATCATTGCTCAAGCTAAAAGTATGCTTTCGTCTGGTGAGATGGCTTCAAGCTCAAGCACGAATACCAATTTACACGCTGTGAAATTACCAACCATAGCTATGCCTACGTTTGACGGGTCATATGAGCACTGGCTGGAGTATAGGGATACATTTATTTCTCTCGTTCACAATAATGTAGATATTACACCAATTCAGAAATTTCACTATTTAAAAGCTTCGCTGAAAAGTGTAGCAGCATTAGTTATCGATTCGTTAGAATTTTCTTCAAACAATTACACGGTTGCTTGGGAATTAATATGTAATAGGTATAATAATACTAGGTTGTTGGTTCATAACCATGTTAAGGCCCTCTTTTCTATTCAGAATCTTGTGAAGGAGTCACCATCACAGATTCGGAAACTTATCGATACTCTTTTAAAAAATATGCGTGCATTAAAGCTACTTAACGAACCGGTCGATTCATGGGACACACTCATTATTTATATGGTCGTTTCTAAATTGGACAGCACCACAGAACGCGAGTGGGAACAATTTAGGGGCTCGATACCGACAGCTACGTGCAGTGGCGATTCCCAGGATGCGACACCGGTAGTAAAGGTAGATCATCTTGTTAAGTTTCTCAAAGATAGGGCTGACATGTTAGAAACATTAATGGTTACACACGGCAACATTCACAACACTTTCAAACAAATACCCAATTCGCATGTACACTGCCATGTGTCACCAGCTACAAATAACATTCATAATTCACAATCACAACATAAATATCAACGCGCATGTTTGGTGTGCAATTGTATGCATCCTATAAACACTTGCCAAACATTTCTGAAGTTTACGTTACGCGATAAATTAAAATTCATTCAAGATAAAAATCTATGTCATAATTGTTTACGTGCAGGGCATACGTTAGAAAATTGCAAATTCAGTTCCTGTCGTAAATGCAATCAAAGACATAACACATTGATACACGACGATAATCTGACCACTACTACAGGCGCTTTTGTCTCGATCCCAAATAACGAACCTGTTTCTAACGTTCGTAACACCTCGAACGACGACTGCATCGCACAAAGTTCTTACACGCATACTTCACACTTAGACAATCATAAACAAAGCGGATCGTCTGGTGTCCCTGTGTTGTTGTCGACTGCACTTGTGGAAATAGCCGGTCGGGATAACAAATTTCACGTCGCGCGCGCCTTACTCGATTGTGGCAGCGAACGAAGTTTCATTACAAAACGTTTATGCGATCTACTCGATTTACATGTGATACAGTCCACTTTACAAATAAAAGGTGTTGGAAATTCGATTACGAACTCGTCACACACATGTGAAGTTAATATCAAAGCGCGATCCAACCCTTTCTTTATGCGTTTCCAATGCGTGGTGCTGCATGAGATTACGTCATCCTTGCCACCCACTGCAATACAAATAGAACAACTACAAATACCTAACAACATACAACTAGCCGATCCTACTTTTCATGAAAGTAAAGAAATCGACATATTGATAGGCGCAGATAAGTTTTGGGACTTATTAGCTGAAGGAAGAATGCGATTGAGAAATGGTCCCTTCTTACAAAATACTAATTTAGGTTGGATTATATCCGGGCCTATTTATGCGAACAATTTAAAAAACAACAATTCTATTAACTGTAATTTTACTCAATCCATTGACACACAGTTGAAAATGTTTTGGGAACTCGAGGAATTGTCAAAGAGCAGTCCCATGAGCGACGAGGAGATTGCATGCGAAAATCATTTCATTAACAATATTAAGCGTTCGAATGATGGAAGATTTATTGTTCGAATTCCTTTTAAACAATCTCTAGATCTCTTGGGCGATACATATTCCATCGCAGAGCGTCGTTTTCTTGCCTTAGAAAAACGATTACAAAAATAAACCATTTATAAAAAGATGTATTCTGATTTCATTAACGAATATGTTTCTTTAGGACATATGACTAAAGTCGAGTCATATGGAAAGCCGTATTATTTCTTACCGCATCACGGCGTTTTCCGCGAGCATAGTAGCACTTATAAGTTACGCGTAGTTTTCAATGCAAGCCAAAGGTCTACTACAAACATTTCTTTAAACGATTTGCAATTAGTCGGTCCGCCTATTCAAGGTGATCTGATATCTATTCTTCTAAGATTCCGGTAGCATAAATTCGTAGCTTGCGCCGATATCAAAAAGGCGTATAGGCATAGTTATAGGCACGTTTATAGATTGAATACGGTTACGTATGGGACTGCCTCGGCTCCGTTTCTTATGGTCCGATGTCTAAAGCAACTGAGTGCCGAGTGCCAAGACCCAGACGTCAAGCAAATTATAAATGATGATTTTTACGTAGATGACATGATAACAGGATCTGACTCCATGCAACATATTTTGTAATTATGCGATAAAACGAAAAAGGTGTTAGATTCTGGTTGCTTACCGTTGCGTAAATGGGTTTATAACTTTGACGCGAATGCTGTTCAATCTAGTAATGCGAACTCGTTAACTATACAAAAAGATCTGTCATTAGGTGAGCATACTAACTATCGTACACTAGGTTTAGGGTGGAACAACACTAGTGATGAATTATTGTATCATACTACTTTTAAAAATACGAATACTATACAAATAACGAAACGTTTGATTTTATCCAGTGTTTCTCAAATCGATCCACTTGACTTACTAAGTCAGATTTCTATTATTTTACAATTTTATTATTTCGTTATGAACATCAAATATTACATGCGGCCCCACAACTACTTTTATTTACGTTGCGAGAGACATGGTGGCATGTAGGGGGACGCAATCTAGCTAGGAAAATTCTACACGATTGCATATTATGCGCACGCCTGCGAGGCAAAACGCTAATGCCTATCATGGGTAACTTGCCTAACATTTGTTTATTTGTCTGCTTCGCTACCCGCGCTATACATTTAGAGCTGGTCAGCGATCTCACTACTGACGCGTATCTATTAGCACTAAAGAGATTCATTTCTCGCCGTTCAAAGCCTTCTGAAATATTCTCAGACAATGGTAAATGTTTTGTTGGAGTCATGAACGAATTTTCATCTATTTCTAATTATTCGCAAGATATAATAAATTACGCGATTCGCCAAGGCATTTAATTTAAGTTCATACGCGGCTCATTTTGGTGGATTGTGGAGGGCTGGAGTGAAGAGTTGTAAGTACCATCTCCGGCGAGTAGTAGGTAATGCGCATTTAACTTTCGAAGAATTCAGCACGGTACTAGCACAGGTTTAGGCCGTCGTACACTCTCGACCTTTGACGTCTATTTCCTCTGATCCTAACGACCTATCACCTCTTACTCCTGGTCATTTCCTGGTTGGTCGACCATTGACTGCACCGGTTTGCGATGACCTGGTGGAGAAACCCATGCACACTTTAACGCGTTACCAGCGAATCGAGCAAATACGTCAACAATTTTGGAGTCGCTGGTCAATCGAATACGTGACAGAGCTGCAGACCAGAGCAAAATGGAAGTCCAATAACTCCAACCTGCAAATTGGCGCTCTAGTCGTCATCAAGGATGTGGATTTGCCTCCACTAAAATGGAACCTTGGCAGAATTATAGCCGTTTCCCTGAACGTGATGGCATCACGAGAGTTGCTGATATCCAGACTGCATCAGGCATTGTGAGGAGGGCTTTTCGAGGATATGCCCGCTCTCTGTTCAAACAGACGAAGACCATTGAAAGCTACAGCTTCCAAGGCCGGGGGCATGTTCACGCCGTGACATACTGGCCTGAATTTTATATTTGTACATAAAATATTTAAGTACTTTTGTTTTTTCAAAATGTCAATTGTCAATAAAATATCTACACGTCTACGAACTATGCGAACACAAATTATATACGATACAACTAATTTTCTTCTTTTAATGCGAAACCAATACAAAACAAAGCCCTAGAAAATATAGATATTTAATTCATGATATTTTACTAATAAATTTCGTTCAAAGAGCTCTTTCGGTAATAAATTAATCACACACAATAAAGTAGATCAATTTACTGTGCTGCTAATCCAAGTAAGGCGTTATCTAACAATCTTCAAAGTCAAAGTAAAATTGTTTATTTGCTAGAACATAGTTTATATAAAGTTGTTACAAAATAAGTCCACCCTAAAGGGTGCCTTTCCACCAGAGATGTACTATGTTACGTTGCTATGGATGCGTTTGATATCCACCAATCATATTCATTGGTGGAAATCAATCAATTTATTGAAGCAATCATATTTATTGGATTTCACATCTTCCCAGCATAGCTGCATAGCACATCTCTGGTGGAAAATCACCCTAAAACAGCTTCTGTTAAAATCGGTGAATTTTCAAGCACCTTTATGCTCTGCCTAGTGAGGCATGCAAATATGTATGTACATTAAACATGTATTATAATATTCTACTAGTTAAATATATTAATATGTCAGTAAATGGTAAGAATGTCAATAAATATCAAATCTAGTCGAGGTTAATTAAATAAAATATAAAAATCTTAGTCCACCAAATAATAATAAATTATAAATACATTTAAAAAAAACATTGTTCAATAATCCGCAATAATATAATAAAATCGCATTAGTTTTCTATAACATTGAACTTGTTAAACAGGGGTACAGTGGCCACTTCACCCCAAGTCCACTCTAAATTTCATCCCACTTCGTTTCCATAAGGTACGAAAATAGCAACAGAAGTGACAATCACCTTGATACAAATTCAAGGCCGCGTTCGACTGCAAAATAGATGCATGCTCCATTTTCACCACATCAGGCTATTACAGATCTTATACTGACTGCACAGAGTCTTATTTCCATCGAAACGTCCGTTTATTATTTAGAAACTCTGAGCAATCTCGAATATGTATCGAATTTTTCAGGATTTTAGTTCACTCGATATCCTTTTGTGCTTTATTTCCTACTTTATATTATATAGTAAATGAAATGAAATGAAATGAAATGAAAAAACACATAGTTTAGTAGTACGCACTACGCAGGAACAAAGATCCCAGGTTCCCGGCCGAAACAGGCAGATAAATGGCATGTAAATTTTCTTCTTAATCTAATTATTTTTAATAACTTATTTGGAGTGTTGCGTTTGGTTGATCATAGTGGTTGACCATCATCAGTTTTAAGTATTTGTAGTAGGTATTACTATTAGTAAGGGACAACTATTAATAGTAAGGTAAACTTAAATTTTTGAGTTATCTTCAATAAGACATTTCTAAAGTTTATCCCTTACTACGTAATATCAAGGGATCTATAAAGAACGTAATTTCATTTTATTAGGGTAATTGACACGTCATTAAATTTTGATTACGACTAAATCTATTTCTACTTTTTTCTATCTTTTAACATATTGTTTATAATATTATAGTTATCGCGGCACCCTGAAAATAAGATATATATCTTATTAAATATTTGTCGCAAATAAACGTTTTTGTTATTTTGCGTAAAAGTAAATATAAGTCAATTTAGCGTTGGTCATAGTTCTTTATCATTAAATTTTTAGGTCATCCGGTGTCAGGTAGAATTTAGGACAGGAGTAGAAAACTCCGCGAGCCTCGGTGTTAGGCGACCGTTTTCGGAATAATGAAATCCGTGAAGAAACAGACGTTTATGATAAATCTAGCATAAATAGCGATGGTTACATACAGCCAATGATATTGTATGTATAAAAACATACAGCATAAGCATACAGCATAAGAATAAAACAGAAAATAATAGCTGACAAGAGGTCTTGTTGCAATTCTGAACGCGAGTATAATTTTGGTAGCGATAAAACTTACACATAAGTGTTTTTAGAGAGAAGTAATTTGCAACGATTTCAATTTATGGATTTTATTCAATAACGATGTCAATGTTTAAATTGACAATTAATTGAAGGATTTATAATAGTATAAACAAAATCATAATTTACAATAACAATCATCTAATTTCTAGTCTTCATTCATTATGAATGTAAATTAGTCATTACTAAAATTATTATTAATTTGGAAATCGCCCTCGCTTCGCTTCGGGAAAAATAGTAAAAAAAATATAGCCTATGTCACCCGGGGATAGTGTAGCTACCGAACCGATTTGAAAAAATCTTTCACTGTTGGGAAGCTACACTATCCCCGGGTGACATAGGCTATATTATATTTTCAAAAAAATTAGGGATCCTTAATAAACCTCCAATAATGTAACCCAAGGTGTAAAAAAATAAGAAAACCGAAGCAAAGCGAGGGCGGTTACTCGTTATGTATAAATTAGTAAATATTAATTAACACTGTAAAAATTTTACTTAACTGTTGAATGTTTTGTATTTTTGCTGCTTGTGGTGAGAAATAAAGTTTAATTATTATTAATAATATGCGTTTAGGGTGCTTTCAGTTTCCTTCGTTAGGGGTAACATATCAGTTAGCCTTTTTTGTTAAAAATATAAGATAAAGCGGCAATGATACGATAACATGGCTTTTTGTCAGTTGCCATAATTTATTTGTCAGTTATACTATTAATATAATTGTTTGTAAAGTATGCTATTATATTATGCTGCCAATTATACTGTTAATTATTCATGATCTCAATGGATGTCAATTCCAATACCTTCATATGTAAAAAGTAAATTTAAAAATTATAATCCGATCTCGGCTTAAGAGTGCGATCTCATATCTAACAATATGTCATTTTTACATACGATTTGACAATTTCAGCATCTCAAACCGAATCTTATTACGGACCTTATTTCCTAGAGTTAATTAGGCTTGAGCATAAAAGTACGAATCTGTTATTATGAATGGCAACGTCATATAAAATCACGATTTAGTTCAACTATGTGAACATCGACTTACGAATCATTATACCGAATAATCAATCATGTATGTATGTGGGAACACACCGTTACATATACCTACAAGTGCGACCTAGTAACATATATGATTACTAGGCAACGACGTGGCATTGAAAACTGGTCTAGCTGAATAGTAATGAAAAATATCTATTATATCTAACTCTTTTTAAAGAAATTAATAAAAAATTAAAAAAGAAGACGAGTGACCCTAGAGCTGGCAGCTTTCTTGCTCAGCGTTTTAGTATCGCCATACAGCGAGGGAATGCTGCCAGCATCTTAGGTACTGCGTCGCAGGGGCCTAGTTACAAACACATATTTTAATTTATTTTAATTTTGGAACGAAGTTCCTTATCGCGCGTTGTGAAAGGGGGCTAGACGGAAAAATACGACACTTTTTGATTCTTACGAATGACGACACTTTTTTTGAAGTGATTCAGAAAGTTGTACAGAGATGGCGCTGTACAACTTTCTGAATCACGCTAGTTGCGTGATTCAACAACACTTAAATCGAAAGGAACTTCGTTCCATCCGGGTGTCCCTTGACACCTCTCATGTTTTTATTACTTTTATGTATTTATTTATTTTTATAATAAACAATGTATATATATGTATATATTAATATAAATAACTACTCTATTATTTTGTTTTCTTAAGTACTTATTAATGATTTGACAACTCTAGAATATTATAGTTACAAACAAAAAAAACTAGTTAGCTTGTGAAAGTTAGTGGGTATGTTTGTTACTCTTTCACGCAAAAACTACTGAACAGATTTTCATGAAATTTAGAACACAGGTAGACCATGACCTAGAATTACATATAGGGTACTTATTATCTTGAAAAAAAAACAGGCAAATCCGTGAGCAGAGCATAGCATAGTGGCAGGCATAGATATGTGAACAAAGTAACGAACACGACAAGTTATTTAACTTGCCATAGCTTATAAAGCTGTAAGGTGCTGTGTTGGGAATAAAATGAAGGGGATTATAACCATATTTCAAATACTTTTCAGAGCGTAGGTTTTTAACCCCCGACGAAAAAAGAGTGATGTTATAAGTTTGACGTATCTGTGTATCTGTGGATCTGTATGTCTGTCTGTGGCATCGTAGCTCCCAAACGGATGAACTGTGATCTAGTTTTTTTGTCTGAAAGGTGACTTAATAGTTTTCATAGCTATGTTTAGCGTAAATGAAACTGTCGGGGCTTTTTTAAATTTTAATGTATAATTTTCAAACGTGTCTCACCTAGTTTTTTATTAAACATCGAGAAGGCTAGGTTAACTATGTACTGATAATATATAACATTATTTATGAAGGTGGGTTCGGACATTTCCAAGTAATCCGGGCGGGGACTCAGTCGGATGAGTACCAGGGCTCAATAAATGTTTTAAGGGTGCGTAAATCATTACTGCGGCGCTAGAACCCACCGAGAGCCGTGGAGTAGATTGGCTGAGAAACGGATGTGGCACTATGTTTTAATGCATCAGGAATCTCTATGGCACGAAACATACGCCTCGTTAGAAGCTTATCGCTATTAGCGTCATGTCAATGTAAATATTAATTTTCCAATATAAATAACTAGCGCTTTGCCCGCGTCTTTCCGGGATAATAATTATAAGCCGCGCCATTAAAGAAACTAATCTAAAATGGCAGAAATTATTATTCTACCTCACTCGCACGCTAAAGACAGGAATAACGTGCAAGTGAGGAGGAATGATAATTTCCGCCATTTTAGATTCGTTTCTTTAATGGCGCGGCTTATATCCTGTATTGTACCCTCAAAAAAGGCATAACATGAAAATTGCAATATTACAGGAGAGCAAAAATACTGTTAAAATATCAGTAAGTAGTCAAAAGAACTTACATTACGATTTCTTGCACAAAACTGTCAAGATTAATGATAAAAATTTGAAAAAAATGGAGCATATGCAGCTGTTGTCCCTCTTTCCAATCATATTAATAACTAAAATTCAAAGTAACACGACTTATGCTTTTTTTCCACTGAGGGTGTGATATGTTATTCCAGACCATGGTCTACCTGTGTGGTACATGAAAATCCGTTCAGCAGTTTTTGCTTGAAAGAGTGACAAACATCCATACATCCTCACAACCCTTCACATGAATAATATCTCATCAAAAACATAAATGTGAAATGAGAGCCATGTTCAAAAAAAATGTGATCTAAATGGGTGCCAAGTTCTGTGTAGAAAAGCCTAAAATTTTAGTCACAAGAAAATGTTGCACCTTCAGTGGAAAAAAGACAAGATGAAAATTTCAATTTTACAGGAAACCAAAAAAAACTGCTAAAATATCAATAAGTTGTCAAAGGAATTTACATTACGATTTCTTGCACAAAACCATCAAGATTAATGATTTTGAAACAAAATAAGCATATGCAGCTTTTGTACCTCTATACAATCATATTAATAACTAAAATTCAACGTGAGACGACTTATGCTTTTCCACTGAGGGTGCGATGTAATTCAAGCTCTACATTTGACTTGGTTTCTATGAGACGTTTGATTTGAATTTTGCGCGTCTTCATATTTTTTGTAACGCAATAGCCTGTCTTAAAACTACCGTGACTGAAACCTGCGCTCAGCCTAACTTGTTTTTTGACTCTGCGACCATTTCACCGATACATCGTATGTTGAAGAAACTAGGGTATAATATAAACAAAGGAAGTAAACAATCTGGAAAACAAAAAAATGAGAGGTGTCAAGGGACACCCGGATGGAACGAAGTTCCTTTCGATTTAAGTATTGTTTTTTGAAGTGATTCAGAAAGTTTTACAGCGCCATCTTTGTAAAACTCTCTGAATCACTTCAAAAAGTATCGTGGCAACTTTTCGTAAGAAAATTTTCCGTCTAGCCCCCTTTCATAACGCGCGATAAGGAACTTCGTTCCAAAATCTATGCATAACTAAATTTGGATAAAAAAATAACATTTGAAGAAGACATGTGTCAAAGCAACTGAAAGAAAAAAGATGTTCTTATTAAATAAATTTCCTTCGCAAGCAGAGGAAGCCAACTTGCTCTATGTAACCGAGACGGCTTCACCCGAGGGAGCCTTGCTTGGCACAACTCAACCCCATAATAATGAGCGCTGGCGGAGCGAGCCCGCCTTGCGTTTTATTATACCCTAGTACATAGGCTCGGTGAAATCATACTAACACTGCATAAAACATTAACTATTTTTTATCTTTACTGTGTAATCTCCTACTAAGATTTGAAAACTAACGCCCCAACTTAAGAGTCACTGGCTTCAACCCTTTAATGGCCCACTATTGGGCACGGGTCTCTCCTCTTGAGGAGGCCTAGAGTATACTCCACCACGCTGCTCCAGTTCGGATTGGTGGAGGGGTTAGTGGCCAACCCAAATGTCGGAAGTTTTCAAACCGCCCGAGGGCCTCAGGGACATGACTTAACGACTGTTATCATATGATAACCACCGGGACCGACGGCTTTACGTGCCCTCCGAAGCACGGAAACGCTCAAGAATTTTTTGCCACTAGCGGTCACCCATCCAACTACCGACCGCTGTTGCTTAGCTTTGTCGATCACTTAGGATCGACGCAAGCCACAGGGCTATGAGCGCTTCAGAGTCACTAATGGTTACTAAATCTCGCTTCTTAGTACAGAATGGTGATTCTTTACTAAGAAGCAATTAAAATAACCGTTTGTGACTCTGAGTTGGGGCGTTCTCTTCGTAAATAAAAGGTAACATTGAAGTATAATGTCATAGAACAGACATCTCGAACAAAATGTGTGTCCCGCCCGGGAGGTTCGAATTTCAAAATTGAGCCCCCGTTCTCCTTTCAAAATCGAACGAATCCATTGATTATTATCCATTGATAGATTGAAGCTACGTGGCGCCAACGCATTGGGACATACATGGTGTTCAAGGTGTCGGTTCTATACGCTAGTAATAATACTTCAATGTCACAATTAGAAAATCATTCACAGATTGATTGATTGAGATCTCGGAGCTAAAGTTTGACAGTTACAGAAATATGGTAATTTAATGAATGTATGTAATAATGAACGATCCCTAAAAACTAGGCGTTTGTACATCACAGACACTCATTTAACTGAGTCTTGAAACTTTCCCAGTTGGTTTAAATAACGCTACGCCACGACTTACTAGTCTTGGCACGGGAGAGCTAGCCTCGCTACAAGGCAGAAGCTAAAGCTGTGGCGCCTCTTAGCTTAAACATATCTTTAGCTCACTGGGAATATTCTATGAAGGTATTAAACTTTGCTTTAGAGAACACCTATATATGAACAGTGTCACAATAAAAAATATGCTTAGTTGATGATTAAGTGTCTTTCGGTTCGACCCAATGAACTAATATACTAACGTACACAAAATTATTTTTTTAAGTGTCTTATGGACGCCATACACAATCAAGTGTACTTGATCAAGCGCCAAGCGGACTCGACGCGGGATCCAGTATACTTGATCGTGTATGGCCACGGTAAGCTATCTGGCCATAGCTATCTCAAGCACACTGGATGCCGCGTCAAGTCAAACTGCAAGACAAGTCAAATTGCAGATTTGATCAAGTACACTTGATCGTGTATGGCCTCCAAGTATTTAGGGTAGTCACTGAGGCGGTCACACTGTGGCAAACTTCGATTCTCTGTTTATCCCAATTAATAATACAATCAATAAATATACCAAGATCTCTGACACTCGAGCAGTAGTTAATGGTGGTCAATCTTCAAACTTGATATTGGTGCCTTCGATTCAACTTCAAAATTGGCGATTTGGCGTCCAACAGATATGCCTCAAAATGGTTTAATTTGAAAGGCCATAATCCGAAGGTGGTTTGGGCCTACTAAAACAATGCATTAGGCACATTCGGTCCATTGATAAAGTCGACTTTCCACTTTTCCCATCCAACAATTTGAAGATATATAAAGACGGCGCATCAACGTCAACACAAAAACACTGATCTGTCATTGTCATCAGAATGTTTTTAGCGTAGTGGAACCATTGAAATATTATTACTAGCGTATAGAATCGACACCGCGAACACCATGTATGTCCCAATGCATTGGCGCCATGTGGCTTCAATCTTCAATGGATTCGTTCGATTTTGAAAGGAGAACGGGGGCTTAATTTTGAAAATGGAACCTCCCGGGCGGGACACACATTTTGTTCGAGATGTCAGTTCTATGGCATTATACTTCAATGAGTGGAACACGCTAGGTATCCCACTAGTAATTTATAAGCAGCCAAGTTTGAATAAATCATTCCTAACGCTTGTAATCGGTTTACGTGAACTTTTTAACTTATAACACTTATAAGTGCTTACTTTTTAGTTAAAATACTAAGTATAATCACGACTGCAGCCTATTCGTGCTACGAAGTCCCCTTGCAACGCTAGGGTCACCGTTATGGCGTAGTTAACCCATGATTTATAACTAGTACCTACACTCGAAGAAAATGGTTTCATAATCTCTCACTTTTCCTTTAATATTAACCGCTATTTATTACTATTTATTATAAGCCGACTTCAAAAAAACGGCCCAGTACGTCATGCCAGACGTAATACAGGGTTTCGTAGTTGTAAGAAGAGCGACTATTCGATCGACTAGTTTTATATTCATGACACTTTCTTCGGTAATCAAACATTGTGGAGAAACTGAACACTACCCGTAAAAGTTCTCCACAATTTTCACTAAGGGTGTGAAAAATTTGCCTATACGCACACTTGGCCAGTGTGGTCGATATGACATTGTACTCGTATAAGGGTACCCAAGACTAGTTGGGTTTTCATTATGAAATGGTTATAATTTTAAAAAATATTTATTCCCGAAGCGTTCGAATTTTTATTTCACTACAAAATAATATAGGTCTCTTGGAACGCGATTATCTCAAACTGTAGGGATTTCCTGGGGTCACTAAATATTGTATAAAATTCACGAGAATCGTTAGCGTGTATCTGATAAAATTAAATATAACATTAAAAACGCTTGATAAGTTATATAATAAGGCTGCGGTTACCGAAGCGAAGAAGCGTCACGTTATACGGGCGGGTAAAAATAATCCATTTTGTTTTTCACTCCTATTTTATTAAAGGCTATTTCTACTTTAGTATCCACCACCATATCACAAACGAAACCATAAAACAAAATGATCATGCAACCATCTCAAGCCATGGGGGCTGCCACCCCGTCGTTCGCTACCGTATCTACCAGGCGAGCATAGCGCGTGGAGAATTTTAACGGAATTAGTCGCAAGGACCCGCCTGGAGGGCGCCGCAGTAAATTCACACATACCGAGCGTAAAGGAACCCCCCTGTCGGGCAAAACCTACCCGGCTGGCAGTTATGTGCCTGCACGACGACTTGAAAAGGAACTAAATTAATTACTAAGGTGTTTTTGTGCGATATCTCTATGTGTACAAAAAGTCCAGGCATTTGCCACGTACTACAATTTTTTGTGAGTTTGGTGATAGAAACTAAAAGGAATCTATTTACACAACTTATTATTTTTATCACAATGTTTGTCACTTAATTGACGACAGAAAGTCCTATTCACTCTTTTCATATAACTACATACATAACATAATGATTTTCCGCTGGTGGTAGGGCCCCTCGAGGGATTATTTTAGTATTATTGATAATTAATTGTAAATTAATACCATTATTTCCATCATTATTTCTCCATTGGGTTCGCCTGGATAGCTACCACCCTTGAGCATGAGTCAGCCGCCAAACGACTCGTCGTGTTCCGGCTGGGGGCTTGAGAGTCAGTTCTGTCGTCCTTTTTCTTCCCTCTTTCTTGGCTGGCAACGCATTAGTGATGCCTTTGGTGTTGCTGATGTCCATGTGCGACGATAGCCACTTACCATCAGGTGGATATTTAATTCACCTGTGTCAGCACTACAGTAGATCTAGGTACATAGGTGAAAACTAAAATAATAGACTATCTATGGCACCATTATTTTCTTTTAAAATGCGTTTCATATAAGTTGTACTTCGCAGTTATGTTGGTGCATTGAAGTAAGTTTTTCCAAATTACTAATCTCATTAAAGTAATGTTATATAATGAACTCGTGACAAGTATAGTTAATAGTTATGTTCCTTTGATGAACGTGACAACTACGGTATTACGAGTATTATCTCTCTAGTTGTTGGTAATTATCTAATTATGTCTTTGAAATTATAAAAACACTTCAATGTTACCAACATAATAAAGAAGTGCAAACTTATGTGAAACGCACTCTAATAACAATCTGAACCGCCATTTTAACCGTTATCGTGCCAACGGGGTCGAATTGACCCTCCTGTTAATAAAACGTAAAATCGATAGCAAGGGGAAGAAACTCAATTATGTCATGTTCAAGGTCGGTGTCGTATGTTCGTCTAAAATAAATCAATTTTCAACCCGTTTATCCTAGTTATCGGAAATCGTTTCTTAACAAGTTTGTTATCTCAGGCGATGAGAATTAGAAATTCTTTGAAATATGTATGTGTGAATATTATTTTTTACCTCCACCAATCCGCACTGGAGTAGCGTGGTATGCTCTAGGCCTCTTTAAGATGAGATACCCGTAGCCAGTAGTGGGCCATTAATGGGTTGAAGCCAGCCATTATTTTTTTTGTATTAATATAACATATGTATGTTATTGTTTTATTAACATTTGTTTATCAATATTATAATAGGTAACAAAATATTCATACTGGACACGCGCTCTTCACTAGAAATTCGACTGTAATTAAATTTTTCAAATGAATAACTTCTTTAATAAATAAACATATTAGTTATTATGTAGCTTGAATTACCTAAATCTAGAATTTAGCTTTCTGCTTCTAGAGTGTAAACTTTATCCTTACACTACCATTCATTGTTCTTAAAAGGAGAACAAAGGCCTCTCACGTATAACTTATGTGGTCCTGTGTATTAAACTATTAACCATCATTGAAGTATAATGTCATAGAACAGACATCTCGATCAAAATGTGTGTCCCGCCCGGGAGGTTCGATTTTCAAAATTGAGCCCTCGTTCTCCTTTCAAAATCGAACGAATCCATTGAAGATTGAAGCCACGTGGCGCCAATGCATTGGGACATACATGGTGTTCGCGGTGTCCCGGTTCTATACGCTAGTAATAACATTTCAATGTTAACCATTGAGATTGAGCTGGAGCTGTTAGTACGCATCAAAGCTACACAGAATAATGGTGGCCCAGAAGTAAACAAACTTCTAATCTCTGACATCAAAGCCGTCGCACGGCCGCAAGTGGCGAGCTACGAATAAAATAGCCCGTTGTTATTAACAGCCCCTGTAGGAGAAAAAAGGGGGTGGGCGGGAGTTAGGGTGAATAGAAGCGGCAGTATTTGACCGCAATTCAGAGGTTCGAAGTGACGGAGAAATGGCGTAGTTAATGATTTTATATGGTTCCGAGGCTGTTATGCTACTGTCGTCTAATTGATCTCAGTAATAGTAAATCTATATCACCGATATGAATGAATCTTTTATCAAGAATATCTTCACTTTAGTTATCTTCATTTAGCTCGTTTTTTCATAAATTTTTGCCCCATAGCAAATACATTTCTAAAAGCACATTGATCTATGTCATTGTCATGCTTACGTGAAAAAATAATTTAAATAGTAATTTAGTTATCTCGGTTAATATCCGATTTTTTTATAAAGAAAACTATAATACTAGGAATAAGAAGCGCCCTTGTACATTTTTTTAAATATAATTTCCTAGGTATTTATGTGTGTACAAAATAAATAAAATAAATAAATAAATACTTCAGAATATTATTCTTAACATTGCTTGCTCCCTTTTTTACCTATACAAAAAACATACAGCAAAACATAAAAAACCCATAATTACACCACGCTGTGTAAATATCAAAAATTACCATGAACGAAAGAAAACTAAAGTATTCAAATAATCACACGATTCATCTTGACACATCCAGCGTCTCTACGTCCCTGCGCTCATCCGAGAAAAAAGGGGGGAGGGTCGATCCCACGCGGCGTAGGGGGCGCAATGGACTGAAGGAGCCCCAATCAATCTTACAAGTCGCGTGAGGGGGCACTTTCGGCAGTCGGCTGTCGCGGGGGCGCACCCTCGCTGACCCTCGCATCCCAGAAACGGTCCGGTCTACACTTTTGTATCTTTGTTCAGTCGTTTGTTAGATTAATGCCGAGTGGAGGGGGGTCGGATCGGTTAATCATTAGTTTCAATCACTATTATCAACTATTTTTAATTAGTAAGCTATTGATAGTCTCATTCATACCACTTGTTCGTAGATTGAATGTATTTAATAATTTTTGTTTGATTTCTTTTCAAAAATTCATATAAATATCGTAGTGGGATTCTCATTTGAGATTCTCATTTGAGAATCCCACTACGATATTTTTATGATACGATGATACGATATTTTTTAGGTTGAAGTAGTGGGATTCTCAAATGAAAATTTTAATATAAAATACCACACAATAAAATTATACATATATGTGTTAAAAGAAAACTAAAATTACATAATTAAAAAACCTCGTTTTACTGCATTTGAACTCAGTCACAGAGGACATAATAGTACATAATTGTACTCAGTTTAATCGAAAATTAAAATTGTAACTGTTAAGTTTGAAAAGAAACAATCTATTGATTTTGAATTCAAATTGATTCGGAAGATGATTAAACATCAACCAATGAAAAGCAACACAGAACTTTGATTCGATTCGATCCATAATAATAATAATCGGCTGAAACAAGAAAAAATATTCCGAATATTCGCAACCAATCTGAAACCGCCAAAATACAAGCATACGATTATATAAAATGTTTATGCGACGCGAAAACAAAACACGTTATCTAGAGATTCTGGCAACAAAAAAGCCGTCATCAGAAGTATACTTTCACAGTTCTCCGTCGGGCATCCTTTTTGTGTCTTGTCTAATACCGTGACGCCCCCTCGGCTGATGAAACCCGGGGTGGGTTTCACCCGCCGCCCCGAGCGAGAAAAATGAGTTAGAAAAGATGCGGCCGCCGATTATGGCGTAACGCTACGTCCTTTGTGTGGGACATTCGTCGAATCAATCGGGCCGCGGTGTTACAGGGTTACGTGATTACGTCGCGTGTCAGGTGATCCGTGGTTATGCTCGCCTGGTAACTTATTTTTTGCTTTTTTTGTAAATCATTAAATTTAAATGAAAATGAAAAGAAACTTAAAGGAATGGTTGGTATAGAATAAAATTTAAAGTTAAAAAAGAATAACAGGTTATTTGCATGACGTGATAAACCCACCATAATGAACCAATGGTGTCTCCGAAGTCACCTACTTATATCATAAAAATTCAATTGTATATATGCACAAATTATCTGATCTTATTCGAAATACATATCTATACTAATAATAAAGAGGAAAGATTTGATTGTTTGCATTGAATAGGCTCCGAAACTACTGAACCGATTTGAAAAATTCTTACACTGTTGGAAAGCTACACTATCTCCGAGTAACATAGGCTATATTATATTTTCAAAAAAATTAGGGATCCTTCAAAAAACTCCAATAATGTAACCCAAGGTGTAAAAAATAAAGAAAACCGAAGCAAAGCGAGGGCGGTTACTCGTAAAATTATAAAAATACTGCAAATATTTCTAATACATTTAATAACGTACATATAATAGATGCTGACATAGGTTTTTTTTATAAAATTTCATAATAGACTTCCTATGTGATACCGTTGTTGTCATAATTTCAGCGGACATAGAAAACATAATGGTGTGGCTAGGTTAATTGTAATCACACAAAATCGAAAATAATGTTACTCTGACACTCAAAATTATGTAACCCGGGAATCGAACCACAGACAGGAACCACAAATTCAGGCATGGTCACATTACAACTCTACAATAGTGAAAATAACTTTAACACAGCCCAACCAAAAACCCCTAACAATACAATATTCAAAAATATAGTTAAACATGCTGAGTATTTCGAAGCGAGTTTCTAAAATCATAACAAGGGAACATAAAGGGTTACCCCACAAAGGTTGTGGGTCTATCCGACCGACGGCTTTATACCGGTTTAGTTGCTACAAGTTTTGTTAGGGTTAAACGCGAAACGCGAACAAATTCACATTATGGTCGCGGTGAGAAAAACATTTTTGCGGCTTATTCGTAACTACAGAACTCTACGTTATGATACGGATACTCACAATGTATGAAATGAAATTTCGAAGTTGGTTTTTGCAAACCTGAATGTCACACACGAGAGAATGGGATGACCCTAAACAACGTGAGAGATTCCGCAAGAAGCGGCTAGAAACGGCAGAAAGTTCCAAGGATTTTTTAAGTAACTGGTGTACAAACGAGCATGAGATCAACCTAATAGTAGTTTCTCAGTCGCAGCCCATGGACATCAATGAAACAAATTACCAAACAAAAAGAAGTGTTGGACCTGCATTATTAGTTCTGTCTGCTAATTCGCTGCGTCCGAAATGCATAAAAGTGCAGGAAGCATACGTTTTTAAACATGTCATATGAAATATGCATCGCCATATACATATTATGATATTATGGCGATGCAAAACAAACGAATTATTTATAGAATAAATTTATCTCTGGGACTTAAAATAGAACCATTTTAGTACGAGTAAAACTATTTTAGTCTCTCCCAGTCCCATGAAAAGCCAAAACAATTATTATAATAGTGTATGTAGGCGTGCGTCGGTTTTAAGCAAAATATTCTGAATATGCGTTGAAGCTCCAGTATATGTTTTTAATCGAATTTTTCGTCGATTTCATACCGAACCATGTTCCAAAATTAAAGCTAGTAGGATGTTGCGAACGTTTCTGTGTAGAGTATAATAATTATAATAAAACTACATTATGATTATAATCGTTATTTTCGTGCCAGTACTCTGCTGTGCAGATCCAATCGTTGTAGTTCAAAGTATGTTGCAAAAATATAATTTTTATAATATATTTTTATACAAACATAGTGAGTATGTTAATATTTATTATCTGGGCTTCATTTCTATTCTTAATTCAATAACGTGAACAATTAACATTTTTGTATGATACTCTCTATGATAGTGATGATATTGTAACCCCAACAGAGTAAGACTCTGTCTGGTTTCGTTACATTGCAGTCACAGACAACATTAATCATTGTGAAATTGTAAGTCAACTTACCTTATTCTCTCCGCTCAGTCGCTCATGAAACCCCATGTTCCGCATATGCTTCAGGTAGGCCGTGGTGATAGGCACACTGTAGTCCACCTCTTCTCCGCTGAAATACATCGACCCATCTGGTCTCCAGGGCTTTGGGAACCTTCCAAACCCGTTACCGAACTCCAAACCACCTTGCAGCAACTTCTTCCTCGGCGGAGATCTCGACTTCGGAGGATCTTTTGACGTTAAGTTAGCCACATCGAGAGGGTTATATTTTTTCTCTCGTTTACTCTCAGTCTTATCACTATCGCCTTCTGATGCCCTAGTACTTTCTCCACTCGATTCCTCCCTGACTTTGGAATCTTCTTCTTTATTTAGAAGGATCGGTGGGCTATCAGACCTGACATCTTCTACATCAATGAGGCTGTCATCTTTGTCTATCTCAGGATCGGTTCTGACTGGTTCTTCTTCTCTGAAGGCTGGTTCTACTGACGAACTTCTGTTATAAAGAGGCGTCACGTTAAATCCATTGGTCTTCTTAGACGTAAGCTCTATGTAAGTGGGTTCCTGGTCTTCCGTCTGGTCTGCTTTGGGGCTTTCGACTTTTTTCAAGGGTTGGAGGTCAGTGTAATCAAATTTTTGCTCGTACGGGGTATTTGAGTAGTTCTGCGCGGCGTCTATTTCTGATTCCCAGTTTCTCGTGTATTCTGGAGCACAGTGGGGGAGGAAGGGAAGGAAAGTAGGGTGACGGGTGGGGGAGGGGGAGGGGGTCGGCAGCGGGGGAGGGGATGCGCTGCGCGGGCGCCGGGCACACTCCGCGCACCCCGTGAGGAACCGAGTCACTGCTTCTCGGGGCAGGAAGGCGTAGGTTTCTGTTATCTGTGGAAAAAAGAGTTTCAATATTAAATAATCAAACAAGTTGCAAGGTATGTGGGGAAGTTAGACATATTATAATCAGCAATTATTGAATACAATTTGAGTACAATTTTGAATATATTTTGGATAACCAAAATGGATTTAACTTGCTCTCTTTTCTATCTGCTCTGATTGATGGCAACATTAGAACGGTTTGGAAGTAAATAAACTACGTGAGTTCAACCCAATTGTGGCCCACTACTGAGCACGGGTCTCTCCTCTTGAGCCTAGAGCATACTCCACCACGCTGCTCCAGTGCGGATAGGTGGAGATAAACTAGGTACCAATTCGATATTTTTACGAACATTTTGTAATGTAACGCAATACTGTAAGTACCTACTCCAGTTATTTAGTGTCAAAGACTCAAAGAACGAGGTTACTTACCTGGAAAGTTTTCTGGGAGTTAGGAAAATGGTAATGTAATAAAATTTTACGTATAGATTTCGAGAAACGCTACGGAAAAAAGCATTGTAACCTATAATTACCCATTTTCAAAACTGCCGGAAATTTTTCCAGGTAAAACTACCAAATATCTGAAGTAGGTTTAAAGAAGAATACAACGAACTGGAATCCGCCAAAAATATATTATTCTGGAAAGCGACATCTCGTAAACATTTCCAGTACTATAACATTTTCATTCTTCGTAGAGCAGCTACGCCTACGGTTCGAGCTTGGTTCACTTTCAGAGTACAGGATATAGTTTCAAAAATAACCACTAGATGGCAGCAGTTACAAAGTTACAACAAATGGTAAAAGACCAAAAAATAAAAATGTTAAAATAAAAAAATTTAAATATCAAGTATAATATAACCTCACCGTTCTGTAAGTCCGTTTTTGACCAGCATGTTTTCCTGGTCTGCCTTCAAGTTCCACGTGGACTGTATAAATAATGTCAAAGAAATTCTCAACTATTGCCACTTTTCGATACACGGGTTCTTGAACGGGGGCATTCTGCAACAAAGAAAAATAATAGTTATTTTCTTAATTTCAAGAATATCAAGCACACCATAAATGAAGAATACCATTTCAGTTAGGTAGTTTTAATAAACTCGTTGTAGGATACGCCACCTAGCGTGCAGTAGCGGAAACGGTACTAACTCTAACGGTATTGCTATTCAATCACAGAGGGCGACACCGTGTATTTTAAAATACCACAATACACTATAACATTTTATTTTTTTATGTTTTTCTAATTTTTAAGTAAGTGTTTTCAGTGTTTGTTAAAGTTAATAGAAAAAATGTTAAAATAATTTTTCATAAATGATAAATTGAAGTGATTCCCTAACGAAATCTCTAAATTAATTACAGGTAAATCGTAATTCGTAACGCAAAAACTTTAGGTGATCCCAGTTTCTACCAACTTCCGGTTTCCCCACATGCGTCTAATCGGACTAACGTAATATCAAAAACACTCACTTTCCGTACGAATATCTTATGAAAATGTAAGAGTATGTACTATGAAGCATAACATAAAGAAACATAAATAGTGGCAAATTGTTACACAAAATCCGAAATCATACAAAACCCTCCCCGTAATTTAGAACACAATGGTTGTCAATTGGTACTGACCGAGTACCAACCAGTTGGTACGTAACGTAACCCTTCGATCGCTCATGTCCCCGCCCGCGCCGCCGTACTGTCCCGCTGTCCCGCGTGTCCCATAAAGTTATCAATCGGTACTTGTCAACGTCGTGCTCGGGTTCAGACGGCGGGCGTGGGACGGCCGGGGTTATTTAGACGCGGTCTTGACTTGTAGGGTTGTACATACATACATTATTATTAATAATATTAATATGTACATTTTTTGATATTTGTTAGAAACTCATTCCACATGGTTTAATTGAACCGGAAAAATTACAAGATATACATTTAGAGGTTAAGTTAAAACATAAAATAAGCTACTAATGGCACCACATAAAATCTTTGTTTTATCTGTATTTTTATGTACAATTCTATTCCCGTTTGCCCCCGTCCTTGCTTGACTAAAAGATAAGATAAGTCAGATGGCGCGGCGCTATCATTAATCATTGTTAGAATCATATAGAAAGCTTGTATTTTAATTAAACCTATTGAAGTAAAATCCGTTACTACAAAGATCTCACAATGTTTTATCGAAAAGTACGCCACCAGTTATCTGTTACTGATTATATCGCACCTTCAGTGGAAAAAAGGTATTATATGAAAATTGCAATTTTACAGGAGAGCCAAAAAACTGTTCAAATATCAGTAAGTAGTCTAAGGAATTTACACTGCCACTTCTTGCACAAAACCGTCAAGATTAATGATAAAAATTTGAAAAAAAAAATTGAGCTCACGCAGCTTTTGTCCCTCTTCCCAATCATATTAATAACTTAAATTCAACGTAAGACGACTTGTGCTTTTTTCCACTGAGGGTGCGATTTATGGCGATATGTGTAAGTAAATACATTTAATACGTAAAGCCAGTTATTGGCAAGCGCCGAGGTGTAATTTTGTTGTTATTTCAACAGCTGTTCATTCGAGTAAGACATTATGATGACGAAAATAATATTGTTTAATAATACCGGAATAATATAATACAAAATAAACACGAATATGTCGTTGACCTAATCACCTATATCACGTAAGAACATTTATGGATTTAATTAACATATTGAATACTGTTATAGTAGCTTTGGTTCCACTACGCAAAAAAATTCTAGTGACAACGAAAGATCAGTGACTTTGTGTTGACAGTCTGTTTATTTTACATATTATCTTCACATTATTGTATGGGAAAAGTGGACAATCGACTTTATCAATGGACTGAATGCGCTTATTGCATTGTTTAGTAGTCTCAAACCACCTTGGGATTATTGCCTTTCAAATGAAATCATTTTGATGCATATTTGTTGAATGATTTCAAAGTCTATAAAGGACATCCGTACACACATTTTTTGTGTTTTATACATAGATACGTTAATTTCAAACATAAAAACTAATTTTCAATGAAAACGCGAACGGCAACCACTGGCATCTATGCAATGACTTTCAAAAATATTTTGTTTGGCAAACGTTGTAATATTTTTTTACTTAAAATAAGTTAATGCTTGATCAAAATCCCACCTGATGATAAGTGGAGATGTGGTCCAGGACGGTGAGCGCACTAACCTAGTAAAGGCCTATATTTATTCACTCCTTTTTTTAAGACATTCACGTCTTAGGCGGGGGGAACGCGGACGCATGGCGGATGCAGTAATGAAAAATGTGTAATACGAACATGTGGAAAAGAATGATGTTGAAAAAATAATACAATAGAGTAGTGGCAACCCTGTCGGGCGGCACTCAGCCGCGGCGGCGTGGCGGGACCCTGCCGCCGCCGGTAATGCGAGGCAAATGCTCGTGGGGATTGATGCGGCCGGGTATTTGTTTTTGTCGATATCGATAAAAATATATCAAATTATTCTGTACCTAAGTACCTAGTAACGGCCATTTAAAAGATAAATGTTGATAAACTCGATACAATTCTCTTGAATAGCTCCTTTTTTGATTTTTTTATGTTAAACAGTTTTATTTGCTTCTTATATTTGCTTTTATAGATTAACTCAGCTTGAAGGTTTTCCTTTTACATTTCTTTTTTTAAATTATGTATGATCAACATCATTAGTATCATGACAACCACGGGCGTGGCCAGGTTTTTTTGGGGGTGGGGGGTTCAAGAAAATAAAAAAAACACTAAAAGTACATAAAATTACCCTTGTATTCATAAGAAAATTGAGAATAGGGATGTTGACTAATTTTAGGATTCAGTTTTATTTTATAGATAGAACCTCAATATTCACGAAAAAAATATTATAAAAATAATAATCTTCAATTTAGAAACAAAAATTGATAAATAAAAATCATTATCAAATTCTTCACCAAAAACGTCACGTGACGTCACTAAACTATATTCAATACTATCTGTCTACTAAGTTTGTTGAATTTCCATATAAAATTGTTCCAATGACGTCATATTCTCAAAATGGCGTTTGAGGTCACGTGACAGTGAGTACAATTTTTAACATTTTAAATTAATGATATTTAATTTATTGTGATTGATTTCAAAAAAATAATAAAATTTTAGGCCTTTAAATGTTACCACTAATATTTTAGACATAAATTTATATAAATTTATAATTAGTGTAAACATCCCTATTGGGGGTCGTAAAGGGAGTCGTCCTTTTTCGCGCAGTGTTTATTATGTTTATGTATAGAGATCTAAAGATAAAATGTATGGGGTGAATAGAACATGTTAATGTCTTAACTTTACGGGGGGGTGAATCCCCAAAATCCTCCTACTGGCTACGCCCGTGTTGCCAACTATTTTTTAACTGAGGTCGAGGTCCACTCATAATGTAAAGGGAAAAGACGATATTGCACCGTTCTAACCAAACCCTGTGGGGTTTCTTATAAAAGCGTGGAAGAAAAATAAAGTAAATAAAGTAAAAAGTCAGCTGGTAAATAAAAAATGTGAGCCGTCATGGGGCGGCTGGCAGATGCGAAACATCGAAATTATTTTATACAACTAATAGGCATAAAAGTACAGATTATGAGTGGAACTAAATATGGCATGATGAAAAAATACAATATTACGAATTGTCTCCAGAAAATGATGTCAGTTTTGTCCCACTGTATGCTACAGTCTATCAAACTAAGTTTATTTATGATTACCCACATTGTGTTATTTCTTTTTCATATTGCCCTACCATAATAATATAGTACGGCGTAGCGTCGCCACTGACCAAAATCAGGTTTACCCCTAACCTATAGATGTTTCACATCAATAAATTAAAAAAAACATCGACAACCGACATCGACAGCGCCAGCCCTACCCACCGCGGGCGGGAGGTGTCACTCCGACACGCGCCGCGCCGTGCCGCCGCCCGGAAACCCGTCGACCGCGCGCTTCGTTTGCCGTTCGCATCGCTAGCCGGCTGCCGCTAATTGCCGCCACTAGCTGCCGCTTGCCGCTTGCCGCTTGCCGCTTGCCGCTTGCCGCTTGCCGCTTGCCCCGTTCCGCTACGCGAATCACTCGCGCGCTTCAGTTGCCTCGGCTCGCGTTACTCAAATAAATCGCTCCTACATTATCTACTACATAACATGCCTATGTGCTAGGATTTTGCTGCGGCATGGATAGGGAGAATATTTCTGTTAGCATTATGTTCCTTCTATTTGTTCAAGTATGTTATTGTGAAAGGTTTGTAAATCAAAAATCAGCAATCTGATTAGCCATCTCATTGCCAGAGAAGACCAAAGCGAAGAAGGTAGGTTAACCGTAACCGTAAAGATATTAGTTATATTCTGATGATGAAATTGTAAGTTTTGTAATGCATGTTTTGTAGGCAAGTAGGTACAGCAAAAGAATATTAATTATTATGTACCAATTATACACAATCATGTGCAGTTCTATTATGTAGTACCTACTTATATTACGAATATTTTGATTTATTATCAATTTATCATATACTAGGAAATCGCCCTCGCTTCACTTCGGGAAAAATAGTACAAAAAAAATCATAAAGCCTATGTCACCCGGGGATAGTGTAGCTTCCCAACAGTGAAAGAATTTTTCAAATCGGTTCGGTAGTTTCGCAGCCTATTCAATGCAAACAATCAAATCTTTCCTCTTTATAATATTAGTATAGATATAGATTATACCTATATTAAGATGAACCCGCAACTCGCAAGGAATTCATAAATTGAAGAATGATGATACAATTTAGTATCGGCTATCAATTACCTCGACTATGATTGTCGACTGTTTTCAATCGATTTCCGTAAATATTCTGTAATATCAAACTAAGAAAACGAAGACCTAAAAATTAATTTACCTATAAATTAGACATCCTAGAATATTTCGCTATGGTTAATTATAAACGTGGATGGAATCGGGCGAGTCACATCACAAACGCCGACATCTGGGTGCAGGGGGAAGCGGGAGGGGGGTTCGGTAATGGCGGTGGCAATTACGGCGCACGACAGACTTGGCACGACTGTATATTACTCGCGAAGTTGGCCAAAGTTGGGCGAAGATAGTGCAGACTTGTAGAGCCACTAGGAGTAACTTCATGGTCCCTGTACTGTACGCAGGTGACTTCAGATCAGCGAGTTGTGTATGATTTGGCTTTGTTCCTCCGAAGTAGTAGCGTGGAACCTAATCAGCTTACTAGAATAAGTTCCACGAGGCTTCGACGAATAGTATAGTGGGCAGTTGGGCAATGGACATGGAAGCTATATAAGTATATTATTGTTATTTTATAAAACTTGCCTGGATGATAATGTTTTATCTATCTAGCCAGCTACCACATTTGAAATTAGTTGTTTTACTACAACCAGGTAGCCAGTTAAAACGTCTTCTTTATCCATCTCTTTCACCATCCTCCAACTCGTCGGTAAGAACAAGAGGCCTTTTAGCTATCTGATCTCCTAGTATGCTTGTATTATCTGTGGTGTGCCAACAATAAAGAGTTTGACTATCTAACGAGGTGCACTTTCCTCACAATATTGTTCTACACTGAAGCAGTGTTATTTGGTTTCTAACGCATTTAACAACAAAAAACAGATGCGAAGGATTCGTATCTAAAACACTACGCTTATCACTGCGACACTGCTTATCATATTATGTATACCTATACGTTTAGGAACTCAAGCCCTCACGCCAGCTCCCAGCGATAACGATATTGGTATCCGCTATCTGTTTCAGCGGGTGTCTGGGGGGGCGTGGCTATTTCGTACTATTTATTTTATTCTTTGATCCGAGTGCCAAGCGCCATGCTATCGCTGACTAATTGCTGATTTGTCTCGAAACAAAGAATGTAAGATAAAAGATAAGGAAAGATTCTCGGTTTTATGGATAGAAGGATAACTTTTCTGTTTCTTATTTCTTTTTTATTTGAATTTTTTTTAGTGGACCTACTAATTTTATAATATTTTATGATTTACCATTGTTGATTATACACATAGGTTAACAAAATTTATGCAAGGCTTTTGAACTTTAATGATAAAACTAATACATGTTGGTGTCAAATTATGTATATGTAAAATTATATTTTGATTAAAATTGGATCTTTAAACATAAAATCACTTTTAATTATTTATTCTTAAGCAGACCGTGTGGATTAGATATTAGGTCGAAACGGGGGAGTTACAAGGAGACAATAAAGCTTAAAAACTTCGCAATTTAACACAAGAAATAAGATATATCTCAATACCTTATCACACGAGTATTCTAGTCTAACTAAACCTAGTTCGCACATTGAACTCAACAGGTGTCGCCACCGTCGCCACCGCTGCCCAATAGCGTGTCTGCAAGCGGACCTGCTATCGTCTCGTATAGAGATGATTATTATCCCCTGGTATTTCTAATTTGACTGAGCTTAGAATTTCATTAGATCGTCGCTGTGATGAATTTTGATTATTGTCATGTCTTTAGTGACACTTGACGCATCGATTGACGTAAGAATCATCAAAATCGGTCAACACCTTTGGTCCCTACAACACCACATAAGAACATACATAAATAAACTGATAAACACATTACCCTCCCTTGCGTCACGCAATCGGGTAAATAGACATTCTTCTGGGAAACAACACTGATTTTCTGTAACACCACAGAAATCGATAGGTAAAACAATAAAATGGGGCTAACATGACACTCTAGAAATCAGACATTTAATAACATTTAATATCATTGTAACATTTATGTCATTACATTTAACAAATTAAAGTCAATCGTTTAGTTATCCAGTAATTAACCTAGAATAACGCTACTAACTAAACCCACGGAATGACGGAACACATAAGAGTGTTCCGTGAACTTACCCCTATCAACAAATACATGTAATCTTGTAATAAACAGTAGGTAACTGTGGATGTAAATGACGTCATTACCGGGCCGTGTATAGCGATTAGGAAGCGGGACGAAGCATCGGGCTACCGGACCACATTACCGGATGGGCAAGAGTGGGCAAGAGGGATTCAGTGGTAAGTTCGTATGTTTGTAAGTTCGTTTGGACGGACGGCTAACTAGTAGTTTATAACCGCGATTAAATATTACGCCTATTTTCATTTCTGCAATTCATTTTATTTCATTTCAATTCCAGGCTATTCCACAAAAACCATACAGTAGGCACTCCACTCAACGATTCTACGAAGCGCCAGTTGACCGTCCCGAGTCCCGACAACACGAGAGACGTCAAGTATCACCCCCCTCCCCTTCCCCTCTCGCCGATCACCCCTCGGAACGTGTAACGCCCCCCGACACGTATTCTCGGGAAATGCTGTTCGCATTTCACGTTCGCAAGATATTTTATTTTAATTATTATTATAACAGATTTTTCAAATTTTTCAATGAATGATGGATGTTATGTTTATTGCAGTGTATTATTTTGTGATACTGTTTGCTTTGTTGCTGCCTGGTAAGCAAGGTCTTGGGTTCGATTCCTTGGCTGTCCATGAGATAGCAAACACACAGGATCCTAGTTCAGACTTCAGAGTGTGGGTGAGCTAAGTTGTTATTTTCTCCCCTGAAATATTATGACATGAGTGATAATTACTGAAAGCTTTTTAAAGAGAATTGATAAATTTGATAATTAGATTAGGTATTTCGACTAAGTATATTATAAGTACAATTTTTTGTTAAGTTCACCTTGAAATAACAGTTGGTTCTTCATAGCATACGGTCATCTTCTCTGTCAAATATTTATGGCAAAATTCAAAAATGTCTTTCGTTCCATTTTATAAACATTGAACATTTTTTTGTTTATTCAGTTGCATACATCATTCACTTATCAACCTTTCAAGGGATTTATACAACGTGAATCAGAAAAAAAAAGAAAATGTGTGCAATTCACACGTGGTAGAAGTGAAACTTTCCAAAATTTTGGTTTCAAGATAATGAGATGAAAAAGCAATAAATCTAATCTTCTACCTTGTTCCTCGCGCCATCTATGATACTTAGCATTTTTACTGTCTGTATAATCGGTCGGTCGATCGACAGATATTAAACAACGAAAATGAAATTCTTATTTTTTGTTGATAAATTCCTTGAAAATATTTAAAAGAGCATTTGAAAGTATTTAAAAACAGTATAAAAATAAAACTAAACAAAAAAGGAATACTGAGAGACGCGAAACTACGCATCAGGTATTGTGTATCTACGTCCTGACCATTGAGCTACGGAGAAGTTAGATTCTACGACGAAATTAGCAGTTATATTATATGCATGCTTGCCGAGTACATTTCTGTCTCATTCTTTCCTACACATTTTTGTATTTGTGTCTCTTACCTGTCGTTTTTTCCGTTGCATCCGGTTTGAAATCACAACTAACTAATCAAAATTAACGTGCATAATATGTGTATCAGTGATACCTATATGAATAAAATATTTTGACTTTGACAGAATATAGAATCCTCAAATAAACACATAATTTAATATTTACTCCGCGAGATACGAGATAGCTAGTCTGTAAGTGTACAGATTTGCAATGTGAGCTTTTCTCTAGAAGAGCTCAGATTGCAAAACAAATCCTGCCTTCAAAAGATTTGAACATCAAATAAAGTGACAACAAATATTAAAAAGGTTTAGTGGGTTTAATATTCGCGCGGTGTTTGTGTCGGCGACAGGCAATACCGACACCGACAGGCTACAACGACATGGCGAGCAAATATTCGGCACGCGTGGGCGTGGGCAAACTCTCTGAATGGCATGACATAGACGTGACGGACGAGACTATACGCAGATTAACTAAAGAGATTAACGAAGCTTATTTTGGTGGTATATTTGATTATTAAGTAAATAGCCGACGAACGGGCAGACAGTCCACCTTATTACCACCTTATTACCGAAGTCATACACGATCATGTGTACTTGTCAAGCGTCAAGCGGACTTGACGCGGCATCCAGTATACTTGATCGTGTATGGCCACGGTAAGCTATCTGGCCATATAGTTATCTCATGCACACTAGATGGCAAGTCAAACTGCAAAGACAAGTCAAACTGCAGACTTGACAAGTAGGTACACTTGATCGTGTATGGCATCCATTATTATAATTTGTAACTAATCAATTCATCATCGCCCATGGAACATAATATCGACGGGTGCAACGCATAAGGTCTTAACGCCATTTTTATTGAAAATCCATATTTTACACTATCGTAATTACGAATATGAGTTTTATAAATTCCTGAAATCAGAATTTTAATATTACTTTTAATTAACGAGTTTTAGAAACGCTTATGGTCGTATATTTTGAAAGTTACCACGCATATAGTTGCATTTCACGGTACGACGATATGCGTGGTGCTATTGGTTCGTGCGAGACCAATCAAGGGCAGTTACGGCCGTCGTATGTCGCTGACGGAGCAGGCAATAAAGTATGACATTTATTTTGTAAATAATATGAATTCTGAAGTGTTTTACGTTATGATATCAAGTGAGTTGTGATATGTTGATTGTATTACATTATTATAATCAAAATGAACCAGTTACGATCATCAAGAATTTTAAAGTTAGCACTTAACAAAAATGAAAAAATACCTTCTAATGAATCTAGTCAAACTGGTAAGTTTTGGTTAATAATTGATTGTTTTTTTATTAAATAGTTAGAAATCATATCGCAATACAAGCATATAAGATTAGATTTATTATTATATTTAAGTGTTTTTTTCGATATTTATAATTTTAATCTAGTTCCACCCATAACGTCGTAATGTTATAGTTACGACGTTATGCGTTGTTTTTTCATTGAAGGTAAGGGTCGTAACTACCACTTACGACTACATGCGTCGTTATTAAATAAAAAAATCTGTGTTCTTATAGTCGTATGTAGAACATACAACGTTATGCTTCGAACTCAATATTAAATAAGACGTTATGCAATTTTTTATTTGCTAAAATCATAAATAAATTTAATATTCTGTGCTATTAATAAGTTGTGGTGGTTAATTAAATGATATTATATATTTTTTAGAATCACCTGTTTAGCTGAAAACCGAGCATAACTGGAATTTGTACGAGTCAATGGTCGAGAAATCCCTGACTGGGAGCGGTAATTGTAATGATGTCAGAAAATTTCCCAAGAAGTACGACTAGCACTAAATAATTTATATAAAACTAGCTCATATCACGACTTAATCCAACAATAGTACAAAAGCTGAATCTAGACGTAAGAAAACTTGGAAATATTCCTTAGCAAGAACAGAGCCTAATTCAGATAAACCTAATATTGTTTTGGTATGTAAAACGATGTTCCTCAATACTCTCTCTATAGGAGAGCGAACAGTTAATACGGCCATGTCAAAGTGGTTTTCAGGTAGGGAATCTATTTCCCCAGACCATCGTGGCGGTTCAATAGGTGTTATCATAGATGAAGAGATTAAATTAAGGAGTAAACACACACTAAACGCAAAAAGTCTACAAAACTTTACTTAAATAGCCGACTCAGGTTTGCAAATATGTTTTCTCTATATAATGAGTGGTGTAGTAGTAAAAATATAACAAAAAAAGCTAAATCAGCACGACAATATTGGGGTATTATAAATCAAAGATTAAATATTTTTTATTTTACAAACCCAAGCAGAATATTTGTAACGAATATTATGTTTACACGTAAATAAAAATAATATGACAGAAGAAGAAATTAATAAACAAAAAAACACATATGATATCAAAAGAATTAGCAAGAAATTTAAAGGAAAAAGATAAAACTTTAAAAACAATTACAGCATGCTTCGATTTTTAATAAATTCAGAATTGTCCTCATGGAAATGTTGGTTTATTTTATTATAAAATAAAATTATCGGTGCCAAATGTTACAGTTTTTGATCTAGCCAGTAAAGAAGCATATTGTTGCATGTGGCCAGATTAAGTTGTCTGCTTAAACTTATTGAGACTAAAGTATAAGAAAGGTAAGGAATTCATTTTTTGGTCAGGTAATTGTGCTGGGCAAAACCAAAATTGTATTGTGTTTTCATTTTATACTTATGCTCCTAAAAATATGGTGTAACAATAACTCATTTTTTCTAAGAGCGAGGACATACTCAAAATGAAGCAGATTCTGTTCATGCTATAGTAGAGCGAAATTCAAAAAAATATCTCATATACACGCCAGAACAATGGTATGCATTAGTAAGAAGGGCCAAAGTTAACACGCCTTATTATAATGTGATTGAGATGAGTATTACAGATTTTTATAATTTCAAAAAGTTATTGTATGGGAAAAACTGTATCAAAGATACAGAACTGAACCGGAACTGTATCTTAGATTTAAGATCCCGAAATTTGTACCCGTATAAGGCAATAAATTATGAATTATGAATCAAAAACTCTAACAAACACAAAATAACTTGGACTAAAATCAAAGAAGTGGGAATAACTTCCAATGATCGGCATATATCGCTACAGCTTTGAAAACGAAGACTTATATATATAACTTATATAACTTATACATTATATGACTTTATTAATTACCAGAAAAACCTATTCATCACGAAGAATTAATAACCAAGAAAGTCTTAATAATTGAGATCGCTGTTATTTAGATTATTTGCCTATAACAACTGCAAATATGAGGATTTACAAAGTCTGTGCCGTGCACGCATAATACCGAAAGAATATAATAAGTATTATGAAAAATTACCAAACACACGCAATACGATGAACGAAGAAAATACGGATATCGATTCATCTAATAATTTGTAGATTAATTAATTCTCGCGACATGTTTATAATGTTCCTTTCTAGTTTATTTGTTATACTCACGCTTTGTTTACTGCGGAACTTTCTTGTTATCATATAAATAAGTTAGTTTTTTTAATATCGTTTTTTAATCGTATTTATAAACCATTAAACCCCAAAGTAACCCGGCGTAACTTGAAGGTAAGGAAATTTTACTGTACGTATATCGTCGTAACTTGTCGTAACTCAATAACATAACTCTTGCATCCCTACGCATAAAGTCATAAGTATGTAATTTCAGTATTTTTCATTAAATTACAATTCATTTTCTATCAATGATATTTGTTTAAAGATGACTTAAGGCACTACTAATTATAAGCTTGATTTAAATTCAAATTTCCTTCTCATTTTCGAGTAATGACAAAAGTAAACTTTAAATGCCCATACTGTAAAGTTGCCATTTTCTGCATACGACCTTATGCGTAGGAGCCGTCGATATGACACCGGACATTGCAATGCAGCCACGATTCCAGCCCGGCAGTCACGGTCAGGATTCAAACTCGGGACTTCTTTATCACTAACTGCGGCTATGTTACTTTATAAACAAACCTGTGAGCCATGTGACCCAGAGCGAGACTTATGACGTGTTGAACTCTGAGCAAGACATTCCCTATCGATCAACACCACGGGAAAGTTCTCAGCGCCAGATCCTTTGCCCTTGCGGTTATATCCAACCCTCTCGAACCACCCCGCCGAGTGTCTTTCACACCCCGGATTAAGGTCACCGTTCACTCTTGTCGAGACACGAAACTATATATGTAGGTACTAGCTGACCGGGCGAACGTCGTATCGCATAACAATTGATCAGTTATGCGGCGGAATGAACAATTATTAAATTACTAAAATGACTATTAAAATAGGGGTTGGTGGTAGAAGAGTGAAAATTTAGGATTGCATGTATTTTTAATGCCATATTATTTAAAAAAAAAAAAATTGTCCACCGATTCTCAGACCTGAATATGCATATAAAATTTCATAAAAATCGGTCAAGCCGTTTCGGAGGAGTACTCGTATGGTAATTGGTAACTTTGTGACACGAGAATTTTATTTATAAGATAATGTATGTAATTCTTGACAAAAAATATTTTTTGTAAAGGTACCTACTAATTGGTACTCATCAAAGGAGAGAAATTTCCTCACTATTCGGTTATTATTATTGTTATATTGAATTTTGGGTAGGTCCGTCGAATATTAACGACTCCTCTTCCAGCTTAATATCTGCAATTATTTACAAGATATCACTAGAGTTTTGGTGATTATTCGTAGACTATCGTCTATCTATAATATAACCTTCATTAACTTGTAAACGCCTGATGGTTACAGTTCGATGAACGCAGTCGTTGAGGTTTATCGCGGGCATTCAGATAATAGCACTAAGTATTATAGGACTAATATTGTAGGGAGTTTATTATCCGTGCCTACCATTGAAGTACTATTACTAGCATAGAACCGACACCGCAAACACGATGTATGTTCTTATGAATTGGCGCCGATCGGCTTCAATTTTCAATGGATTCGTTCGATTTTCAAAGGAGAACGGGGGCTCAATTTTGAAAATAGAACCTCCCGGGCGGGACACGCATTTTGTTCGAGATGTCTGTTCTATGACATTATACTTCAATGGTGCCTAGCCTACTTATTTTATTAACCCTTCAATTAACTTTACAATCGCTCATAGGCAATAGCCGGGCGCGGCTTGCGTCGATCCTGTCGGCGCGGTCGCTAGTTGGATGAATGACCGCAATGACCGCTAGTGGCAAAAATTTCTTGAGCGTGCTTCGGGCATTTAAACGCGTCGGTCCCGGTTGTTATCGTAAATAACAGTCGTTAAGCCATGTCGGAGGCCCTCGGGCGGCATTGATACCTCCGACACATGGGTTGGCCAGTAACACCTCCACCGCATTGGAGCAGCGTGATGAAGTATGAAACGAAATTTTTGCCATTAGTAGTGGTACTAAATGGTCACCCATCCAAAACTACTGAATGCCTTTGCCGATCATTTAGAATAACTAGGAGCGCATCGCAACCCAAGGTATAAAAACCAACCAACTAGCGACCGCGACCACGCCCGCTGTTGCTTAACTCCCAGGCTATGACTAGGACTACCAGGAGCGCATAAGAACTTCGCAACCCTACCTAAAGGTATAAAAACAATAAAATACGTAGGGTAGAACAAACCGGTCCACTCCCGATGACGATGATGACTACGGAGTCCCTTCCTCGTGTCGCGTCAGCGGTATGTTGTACCGGGTTCATAATGTCGAACCCTGTGGTCGAACCAATCGGTCCACTCCCGCTGATTTGGTCACCAATTTCTGCGGCTGGGTCCCTCCAGGGCCCGCGCCAACGTCCGCGTTAAGCTGTAAACGCCAGTAGGGCCAACAGCAACTACTCATTCGAAACTAAAAAAAAGAGTAGAAGACAGAAGTATTCCAATGTGAACCAAGTACCGCGCCGCAACGAGTCCGCCCGCATCGGTCAGTGACGGCGTACAAAGCGACCGCACTCGTAAAACGCGGTGCGGTTGAATGCTCCCTGTTTGGTTCGACTGTTCGAATTCTTTCATGACTGTACTGTACCTACACACATATCATACCCTCAGTGGAAAAAAGGCGTAAGATTAAAATTGCAGTTTTACTGAAGTGCAAAAAACTGTTAAAATATCAGTAATTAGTCAAAGGAATTTACATTACGATATCTTTCACAAAATCGTCAAGATTAATGATTAAAATTTGAAAAAAATTAAGCATATACAGCTTTTGTCCATCTTTCCAATCATTATTAATAACTAAAATTCAAAGTAACTCGACTTATGCTGTTTTCCACTGAGGATGCGCATTGCGCATACAGTCTATAGTCTATACTCTATATTTCTACAGTCAGAGGACTCAGTACTGAATCCGGTCTATTTCATTTTTCAACTCATAACTGGGAAAAGAAGAGGGACTTGAATACAATACCTACTTGTCCTGGGCTCGTACATTGTAAGGTAAAGAATACCATAAGTATCTAGTAACTAAGAGGAAAAACAACTAAGTCGACCTTTTCAGGGGAAAAATATATTTTTTAGAGTTATTGCGTTTTGAATGTTTGTACTAATTTTTTTATATAATTCCGAGGACTATATAAAAAAATTAGTACAAACATTGAGTTAGTCGGTCCAGTCGGTCCAGAGGTATTTGTCTCGTATATTATAAAGTAACTGTAATTAGCTCGCTTTTAGAAATGTGAGCTTGTAAGCAAATAAATAGTATAATTAATGTGACCATGTTTTGATGTTTGTCTTTTCATCACGCGCTCACCGGTGGAGTACGGATTAAAATAGAAGATGCACATAGAGACACAGATAATCTATGTCTAAGAAAACACAAGACGGTACATTTCAACCCGTTTCTGTTTCCCTGGGATGCTTGAAACGTGAAAGGATTACAAAGATATCGTTTATTGGAACTACACTTACGCGGGCGATGCCGTGGGTGGAAACTAGTAATAATAAAGATGTTTGAATCATACCTGTTATAAAATAACTATAGTATATATAAGTATGTATGTATGTATGTAACCCAAGAGAAGCCAACCCGTCCCGATCTACTGACAACTCCGACAAGGCGCGCGCGACATCACTCAGCCCCTTGTCGTCTCGCGGTCGCTTCCACTAGGGTTGTTGCCTTCACTAACAGAAATTAATCTTTATGACTTATTTATCACTCAACAATTTTAGTTGTCGAAATTCCACCCTAGTTCCCCAAAAATTTGAATAACCACGTCATTGGTAACAAGATTACAGTTTTTCATCGCCATCAATGAACCCCCATTTACATCATTGCCAAAATTCATGTTTAAGTTACACGTAGTATTTATCTTCAAAATCAAACTCAAATGAATAATTTATAACAAATAAGTAATTAAAAATATTATGGCATACCTACCTATGACATTTTGACCCAAACATCATCGTTTATAGGTTAAGCTCCAGCTCAACTTATATCAAAGTAGGTACAAATAATATTAAAATGTATTCAATGACAGTGACAGCCCTAGGGCTATAAGCGGTGTGGGTGGGTGCCGGGTGGGGAGCTCGGGCGCGGAAGTGTCGTGCGTGCGATTTAATTCCATCGCCTCGCGCCCGGGACGGCTCGAGTGCGCTTGAGTAGGGACGGTGTGTACGGGGCACGGGCACTATCGATATCGATAAATTATTTTTTTATTGTCTTGTGATGTGATTTCGTGTTTTATCTTGAGTAACGGTGAAACACATGTAATATTGGTCCTAATATGAATAAACTTATGGCCGCAGTAGAATTCTGTGTCACGGGTTGCATGAACAATATAAATAAGATGTCATTATAAGACCCATAACCCAAGTACAAATATTTATCTATAGTACTACATAAATATCTGCCTCGGCCGGGAATCTAACTCGGAATCCTAGACCCTGCTGCAGGTGATTTGAAAAAGATTGGAGCCTTTACTTCCTATTATTAGGTGTATATTAAACTAAAAATTGAATTGAGTACCAAAAAATAAGCTGTAATAAAGTATGAATGCAATGGTTTCGAAAACAACTGCAAAAATTTTCATAATTTTTTAATTATACCTATAGATTCGATCCATAAGCGAGGATAAATGTCTATATAACAAGAACTACTATATTGTATGTGCGGTAATTGTTTTTCACAAATATAATGTATAATAAATGAATAAATCATAGATTTATTATTTATTTAAAACTTTATGCCCCATACATACGTACAGATGACAAAGGCGGACTTAATGCCAAAAGCATTCTCTCCCAGTCAACCTTCAGGCAGTAGTAGTAGATTCACTAGTAAACATATTTAAGTAGTTTATTACTTGATTATTATTATTTATCTAATTCAATTATACAAGTTTTCTTATTACTTTTCAATGTTTATGCTGGTAATGAACTATTAATATAAAAATATCATATATTTTTTTAATAAAACAAACCTCGATATCGACATCCGTACAGCAACATCACTACGTAAAGGCAGTGAGCGGCGGCCGACATCAGGCGGTCGTAAAATTGCGAGACCAGGTGATTCTGTCGGCGCGGCGGCGCGGCGGCGCTCTCTACATTACCGATATATAGATATACCGCCACGCCGCGCCGCCGGGCTGCCGACACGTTCTAGGGTTGAACACGGCTTAGTTTTTAGTGTATTTTTTTTTATTGGCATTTATGTAAGCATGTGAAAATAGTGGTGTAATAAGTACAATATTTAGTACCTAATACAAACATTCAAGACGTCTGTAAAATATTTTTTTTAATATTTTTTCTTTGGCGTAAAAATCTATGCCACAAACTTTAAAACGTGGGATTGGAAAACTTTTCGTAGATTTTGTATTTTACACCGTTTACCGTAGTATATATAAGAAACCAGAAAGTTTAGGAGGATACAAAAAGAAAACTCTCAGTCAAAGATACATGTTTTATTGTAATGATTTACTTCACACACATTTGACAACTAACTTTCATCATGTTCCAGTTAAAGTAGGGTTCACTTACAAAAGTAGTAAAAATTATACGACTCTCACCAATGACCAAATACCTTTATAAAAGCGGACTGACGCTTGCCTTTGAATTAGTGTGAACATTGATCTACCAAAAGCTGATGTTTTCCGTGTTTGGTACTTTGGATTTTCCTTTACAAGCTGGGCAGTTCGACCTTGTGAGTCCCGGCGCTCCGCAGCCATAACATGAAAATTTTGGCTGAGGATTTGATGGTGGTATTGTCATAAAATCAAGGACCCTTGTCATTTTAGCTTTTTTAGTTACCTTGTTACGACAGTCACTGCAGCGAAGTTTACGATGTTTAGTATTTTGGCTTGTCCCTTGGTATTCCTCCAGTAAATTTCTTTCCACAGCTCTTGCTCCTTCTAACAATCCCTTAAAACTATCAAAGCTGCTTCGGGGAACACTACTACAAATATCTGTTCGAAGGAGACCATAAATCATATCCAACTGCACGCATTCAGTCAGTCCAGGTGACGGCAGCTGAGCGAAAAGCATTTGCTTTTTAGCTATGAAGATGTCCGTTTTTTCCTGAGGTTGCTGGGGTTCCGACATTATTTCTTGGTACAAGACATAAGCTGGTTTATTGGGTACAAACGCTTCCCGTATCTGAGTTTCGAATTCTGTCCAAGTCCCAACGTTGTCCTTAACTCCCTGCCACCAAATTGCAGCGTCACTCCTCAATAATAGGGGCATTCCGTATAAAACATCTTTGTCATCTATATTCTCAAGACGCTTATAAACATTCAAAGCTGAAAGAAAGGCTTCCAACACTTCTTTTTGTTTTTCACCACTGTAATAATGATTGAAGTTAACTAAAGACGCCTTTTTCGCGTCTGAAGTAATGAATGATAATAGTTTCTTGAACATGACGTCAGAGAGGGTGACCATCGTTTGCTCAGAAGTAACCTCCGCCATTGTAGCAATTCCAAAAAGTGTAACTTTACAAGCGTTGGTATGTACCTACACTTCACGTATAACACGGTTGGATGGTATTCTCACACAAAGTACCACCGTACCCGATTCTGTGCCAGCCCTAACGGCCTGCTGGTCGGTCTAGTTCCACGAAGTGCAAAAACGCAAAACAAAAAAACAAAACACGATCGCAACACGCAACCGGCGCGGCGTTCGCAACACAACTGAACCGTTGTTGCCAGGAGAGACGGCCGTATCGTATAAAACCCGCGAGTCGGTTCTACTCGGCTATGTTCGGAAATACTCGGGTCACCCGGGTCGCGCCACACTTGAAGCCATATGCGCGTGAGTAGATCTGCTTATTTAAACACCTTGCTTGAGATAGCCGCTAAACGAGTAACGACGTCTCGTCATATTCCTGAGGCCTTGTATATATATAGACTATTAGTGTAAAAAGTTAGGATTAGTACAATGAAATTTGCATGCCTTATATGGTGGAATGTGGAGGACATAATATTATGATTACCTAATTTTAAGACACTGTTATAAACCCACTTTCGAGCAAATAAATAAATTTGAATTTGAATTTGTAAATCAGTTATATCTATCCTTCTTCCTTTTCTATTCTTTTTTGATAGCGTCGATGATGCCTATGGTTTTACGTATGTCTCTATGACTGAGAATTTACCATCAGGTGGGTTGTCTGCTTATAGGCTACTTATATAAAAAGACGTTTTCCAAAATGACTTCATACAAAACGATGTAAATATCTTTTGAAATAACATCGTCAACCCTAGTCGGTAAACACGGTATTCGCCTCCCACTTAGTGCCTAGCCGGCCGGCTGCGAAACTTCTGCTTGCCGGCTCGTGAGCCAACCTCTACTGTATAAATAATGTATAGCTATAACCACAACTTAAGGTCGCAGGTATACGGGGAGAACAGAGAGGGATTTGTCGGGCTTGATCCGTCGCGTCGCGTCAGTAAGAAAGAACTAAGTGGTACTGGCACAATACAAGATACATTCACGATGGAAAATCATCAGGTTTTATAACGAAAGATAAAAGAACAGCTCAATTATTTATATTCTGATTTCTACACATCGTATTAATGTTATTGCCAACGTTATTCCTACCATAAAATAAATGGCCCACCGGTGGGTAAATCTATGTATATAATATATAATAGTTCTAGACATTCTACGACGCTGGCCAAGTACGGATTGACAAACTTCATTTTTCAAAACATTATGGAGAACTTTTAGATCCGAAGATTTCCTTCCAATGCTATCCTTCGCCAAAGCAAGTGATAATTTATAATATTTCTAATGATGGATAATATTGCGCCCTTAGTGGAAAAAAAGCATAAGTCGTCTTACGTTTAATTTTAGTTATTAATATGATTAAAACGAAAGACAAAAGCTGCATATGCTCAATCTTTTTCAAATTTTTAGCATTAATCGTGACGGTTTTGTGCAAGAAATCGTAATGTAATAATCCTTTGACTACTTACTGATATTTGAACAGTTTTTTTGCTCTCCTGTAAAATTGCAATTTTCATCTTATGCCTTTTTTCCACTGATGGTGCGATATTAGTTAAAACTATGGGTAGCAATCAATGCATATAAGTATAATGTGATACACCGAAAAACAGTGGCAGCGAAAACAAAAAAAAGAAACTTCATGGAGTCATTAATAATTTATAATCTATCAACAAGATTTTTTCATATCAACAGCTGACAAAGACGGTTTTGTGGTCACTCTCACCAAAAGATGGTCAAAAGCATCTTTGATGCGTTGTCCGTTGTCGACGAAATTTTCACTTTTTTCTACTAAACGTGGAAGAAATGACATGTGAGACAGAGTTTTCACATTTAAAGGTGGCGGTTCGCGCCGCGACAGAGACAAGCGACCGAGACAAGAGACCGAGACGGAAGACCGCGACAAGTGTCTCGGTCTCTTTAGCATCTACTGTGGGTCGAGACCGAGACCGCGACCAAAGCTACAATTCATTCAATTTCAGTCTGTCGATGGAGTTACTTATGTTGTACTGTGCCATTAATTTACACTGTCTAATTAGAACTTCCATTGGAGGAAGAAGAAGGTTTTATTTATGGTTTCAGCTATGTTTTTCCAAATATTTTTCTTTAAATTTTCGTCTCTGTAGGACTCCAGCTGAGTATTGTATATCGGAGGGTGCTGTCTGATCAGTTCAATCAGCTTTTCACAGTCTTCGTCAGGAAAAGTAGTAATTTTTTACAATAAACACACGTTCAATTCGAGCGCGACACGACGAGACAGAGACACTACTAGTCCAGGGCAGCGACTGTCGCGCGGTCTCCGGTCTCGCGTCTCTGTCTCCTGTCTCGGTCTCGTTCGCGAACTGATGCCTATTCATTGCATATGGTCAAGTGACGATAGCGGTCTCCTGTCTCGGTCTCTTGTCTCGGTCGCTTGTCTCTGTCGCGGCGCGAACCGCCAGCTTTATTTGTTAATAAACAACCCTTTAAAGGAGAAAGGATTGGAAAGGAGACATGACTGAGAGAACAGAAACACAAAAGAGGTAAAAATATCCTACAGGAACAAGTGTCAGACAAGACAAGTTACCAGGGCAACATTACAGCGGCGGTGTAGGTATACTGCAGAATAATACAACTCCCTCGGGAACGTATTGAATAGCGTCGCTCTTGGCCTTTCCAACCGAACGAGTCTGCTTAAGAGTCTTAGGACGTTATGCATTGTTTTGATAAAAAATATTTTTCTGTGAAAACACAGACATAAAATGGAAATGAAATATTATTTATATTTGTAACATAGCGATTCGAAGTCACCAAAATGTTTGAAATTCTTGATTTTCATTTGAAAATGTTTTTTTTATTTCTTTTAAAAGGATGGTAAAAAAACACATTTAATATACTATGTTAAAAATATGACCAGTACAGCGTCGTTATTTAATTCGGTACATATTTAGTAATTCAAATTACTATCTGTTTTTACTTTCGAAATTTGAACTTCTCTATAATTTCCAGTCACTGGAATAGCGAAGGCACTGTACGAAATTTGTAAAAGACCTTTTATGCTGTGTCGTAAGAGGCGACAGAAGCGCCGGTGATAACGATCACAAGGATTAGGGGCCATTCATTAATTACGTAAGGATATCGAGGGGGGGGGGGTTCTTAAATCTCTACATGTCCTTACTTCGGGGGGGTTAAAGACGGTTAAAGAGGGTTAAAGGCATTCTTACGTAATATTTTATAGTGGGTAAAGATTGCGAATATTTCAATTTTGATATACCCAGTGTCACTCTCACAATTAAGACGAATCTAACGGCACCTCTCAAGCTGAAAACATCTGAATCTGATCTTAAATCGATCAAGCCTTTTAGGCTACAGAGCATGCAAAAGAAATCTCTGTATGTCCATACATACATTAGAAAAACATACCCTACTTGCGCAGTCGGGTAAAAACCACGTTTAAATTCCTGAACTTTTCAATTAAGCAGAAAGAAACTTTTTAATTTTGCCTTAAAAACATTAATGATGACATTCGTGTATAAAATAGGTCACGATACTCGGGCATCATAAATCACAAAGATCTGACGCGGACGTGACGAATGCAATAAGCACGCTTCGTTAAATCGTTCAGTAGGTATTCGGAGCTGATCATTTCTGCAGCTGGTTTCTTTAAAATTTAGATTTTAGTAATAAAATCAAATGCAAAGCATTCTAACTCTCCATCGGGATATCATTTTGATCTATTATACTATATTTTCGTTCAAAATTAGTAACACCACCTAACCCTAATAACAATAGTTGCCATATGTACTTATTAATTTATTTTATTGAATGAGGTTATATTATATTTATTAAGGGCACCGATGTTATGGGTCACCAATTAAAACCTCGATGCTAGACTGATCAGACTGATGTATTGAGTTTCTTGAGTCATCTTTACCAATTACCTGCATGAGAAGGTACCGGTACACAATTTAGTTATAATTTTAGATACGGGTTAATCAAATGGGTGTTAACCAACCCAACCCAACAATTTACAAGTTACAACTACAAATAAAAAATACCGTGTTATTTTGGTGATATTAGTTTTTGGCGAGTGATGTATGAGTAGTTTACTAGCTAAACCAGTTTTTAGATATAAATTTTTAACTGCTTCTCTTTATAAACGAGGGCGTCCCATTGCCCCTATCAGTACTTTCAAGCCCATGAAAAAGGACTATAAAGTACGAATACTATGATTATAATTTAGGTTGATCAAAAAGGCCCATCAATGATGGCCAGAGTGACTAGCCCCCCAAGGAAATTGTTACTTCGTTCTTTCTTTCTTATTCTTCGTTCGATACAAAAATAAAACTCACACAGATCACTGACATCTCACATATTGTACCAGGAATGTATAGAATCTACGAGTATAATATACATCCGTATATTATACGTACGCGCACCGAAGTAGCGAAGTAGGAGTGTGGCGAAGCGGCCCGAAGGCGGATGACGCCCCGACAACTGCCAACAAGCACGTCATTAGAGCGGGCCGCGTCACGCGAGCCGCTCGCAGGGCTGCCAACTTGGATAACTAATTTTTGTATAATATTTAATATTAAACTGTTTTTTATGCGTATTATGTTGTTTAATACATAAAAAACAGGGAAACGTTTATGAAAGTTATAGTTTCAGTATTTTATTTATTGTTACATTACTATAACATGGAATTTATTAGTACTGTGATACTACTGGGCTCTTCGGCTCTTACAAGAGCAATACCGAGTTAGAAAATGTGAGTGTGGGCGGTACTTGCATAGGTAACTTTATAGTGGGATAAAATCATAACACTAATAGTGTTACACTATTCACTCAACAAGAGTTTGAAAACCACGCCACTCCACCGCGCCGTCGTTGTCGCGTCACATTGGTTCGGTTATTCTAATTAAATCAGTCGTTTAGCCATATTTTAAGCTTGTCGTAAGCTTTCAGGCGGAAAAAAACTCCGAAGCATAGTTGTAACTTGTAACACATTACATTAATATAACACGGAATAAGTGCGGTCAAGTACCTAGGCTCCAGGCTTCCCCTGTCACGAGACTCAGAAATAAAAGCCCTGCCATGCCCTTTACTAAACAGCACTAACATCTAATTCAGCTTAATCTCGCATTGTTATTTTTCTTACAGTGGCAACCCTAGGCGTTCAATTTATTGGTTTTGTTGCGTAACATCCTCGCTGTCTGGGGCCTGGGCTCGGGCTCTCCACTGTGCGCCCGCCTGCCGAGTGCCGCGCCGCCTGCTCGCCTTTCTGCCGCCCGGATACTAAGTATTGACACGTGCAACGGAGGAAAATACTGTCCGTATTTTATTTTTGCTTCATTTGGTAGAAATTCAGGAAAATTAAATAAGATATTATTAAATAGGATAAGAAGAAAGTTCATGAATGCATGGAAATCCCTATTTAAAATGAAAACAAATGAAGACAACACAGAGAAAACATTGAAAGTACAATGACAATATTGAAATATGAATTTGTGATTGCCAAGAAATTAAAATGGTATTCTTTATTTCAGATAATAATAAAATTATGTGATTTGGTTGATCTTCTTTCTGGAGAATTCAGAAATCCCCCATATACGGACTATACGGTGCACACTACAAAACCTTCCGATACCTACCCAACCCATCCGACCCCGATAAATAAACGGGGTTAAAAATAAATAAAAAACAAACGCAATTTTTCCTGGCAGCGAAGGTGTGGGCATAAAAACCGGCCCGACGACATTTGCCGTGCGGCGGAGTTACCAGGCGATCATAAATTACGGGGTAGCGGCGGCGGTCAGCCCCGTAATTGCATGGAACTCACGGACGCGCGGAACGGCACAGTTTATATACGGCGGCAGTGGTTCAAATAGGGCGAGGCGCAGTCAGAAATAATAAATTAATGTTTTCGTACCTATTGCCAGCGCGCGACGTCCTCAGAAATTGAAATATAATTATAATATGACCAGAACGAACGATGAATTCAAAACCGGATAAGAGTATTAAAAAAAACTTAGTTAAAAATCTATCACCGTATCTAGACCCTTAGTGCTAGAAAGCTGTAATTTGGCATGGTTCATCCATCAGTCCATCCATCAGCCCTTGGAGGTCCACTGCTGGACATAGGCCTCCCCTAACTTGCATGGTTACAATATACAATACATATATTATGTATATTAAAACTCCAGAATCGTAGAATAAAATATGTAGTGAATAAGTTGAATCCTAAAAAAATTTTTTTTTTTAAACGCTTTTATTTCAATGTTTAGTTTATAAAATTAGCTACAAGTTGTGAAAATTTCAAGTCTCTACGTAAAATAGAACATAGAGAATTATGCGTCTAAAGTCTGAAAATCGTTTTTTTTAATTAAATTTTTTTTTTTTTTTTTAATTTTCGTGTATTGTCATCGGAAATACACATGTCTGCCAAATTTCATCAATTTTCATTAAAGGGAAGTCATTCAAATTAACGTTACAAGATTTGATCCTTTGATGCTTTGATGCTCCGAAGTGAAGCTAAATAAAAGCGTTTAAAAACATTTTTTTCAGGGTACCCCTACAGGTAATAGGGTTGCCAGATGGTCGGGTTTCGTCTGGATTGTCCCGACATTTCACATGATATCCAGAGTCCCGACAAAATACGAAATGTCCCGAGTGCCGACAATTCACTCGATTCAATAGAACACGTTTGTGACGTTTACCGCCGTAGCCGCTACGCCCGCGGCCCGCCGCACGCAATCTAGCCGTTTTTTTTCGTCGTCAGCTCGTTAGCCGGCTATTTCGAAAAAAAATTATCCCGACAAATCCCGACTTTTTGAGGTTTCCTCCAGATATTTTTATATTTTGTCTTGCCATCTGGCAACCCTGACAGGTAACGTGAGGATGAATTTTTTTATTCGTCGCGTACCCTATAGTGTGGGTGTATCATTGGAAACGTCTTCCAAAAATATTATGGGTCTTCTAAGACCATTTTTGGAATTAGGGGTCCGTTTGCGAAAAATTTGGCTTTAAGGAGTTAATTTTGGTTAGAGTCAAGTGTGTCCCACCTCTGCTGGCTAAACGGTTGGAGTTGGACAAGTAAAGAAATTCTTAAAAATAGGTTATAATAATTATGATGAAATTACAAGGAAAACTATCACGGCTAAGTTAGCATAGGTAAGTAGTTAATGAGTAATAATCGATAAACTTACTACTTCGGAACGGTACGTTGCGCGTGGCCTGACACGCACTTGCCCGGTTTTTTGGAGATAGTGCCCTCTTAGCCCTGTATTAATGAAGTAGAAAATGAGCACGAAATTTTGCAGTTGAATAACAATGCAGGCTACAGTAAAGTGCCATTAACGAATAATTTAATGCGATTTATACTACTCCTAATTCCTGAGGTTTTTTTTCTAATCTTACGCTCTACACGTAACATGTGAGTTTTCTCACAAAATTTTTGCGAACAGTATACAAAATGAAGACATAAAATTTTATTGGTTCGAAAAAAATCATAAAGTTAATATCTGCTTATAGTATATATAATTTCTTACAATATGTTGCAAAGCGTGAAATACAAAGTTTTTTTATTCCCTTCCCTAATGTTAACTTCAAAGTGCTACTGTTATAAGAGCAATCAATAACTCTCCTAACTGGCGCGGTGTCGTTGCGAGCTACCATGCAATTACCAGGCTAACCGCCGGCGGCGCCGCCATAGCGTACTGGTAATTTATGGTCGCCTGGTACAAAGAGGTGTCGTGTCGTGAGCTAACTTTACCGCCATCTCCGTAATTTTCCCGTGACTTTTTTGTTTTTGGAGGGGTTAAGTAGGGGTGGAGGAATCTTCATCCTGTGCTTCATTACAACCACTCAGCAAGAGTAAGCTCGTATGAGGAATCTACGATCCATGCTTCATGACTCTTTTGGTCTTCACTCTCACTTTCATTTTTCCATTCCACTCAAAGTTCTTCTCACAGAATACTAGCAACATAACCAACTAGCTAGGCTATGAGATACCTGAAAAGAAATAATCATTGCTATATAACATTTTCCCAGACCAACCCAGACAAAAATACAAACAATATGACTTGAACTTCTAAGGTTACCTTTTCTATAGAGACGTGTTGATTACCCCTATCAACGCTATGTCCGTAGTATGGTTATTATAAAGAATAACGCAAATCCGCGCCCCTATTCTGGACCTATTCTAAGTAATCCATGACAAGTCTAAATCTCCCTTCATACACCAATTATAGATAATTATGTTCTTAATAACTATTGAACTAAATGAGTTGAAATTTGTTATTCATGTTCTTTTTAGTGACCCAAAGACGAGAAGGTATAAGGAAAACAAATGAATTTAAAAAAAAAATAACAAAATAAAAAAAACTGTTTTGCAAAATTGTTTGCAAACCATATCGTGTGCATGTCAAATGAAAGGGCACAATTATGAGGATCTCAAATATATTTTCATTATTTTATTATAGTTCTACAATGGATAGTTTTAAAAATATTCAAGGAACGAAAACTGAAGATGAAAACTGACCAACCTCCCCTATTAGGGAACATACCAAAACCACGTGCCTCATTTAGGGGGGGGAGGGAGGTCTTCAAAACACCACGATTGGTCACAGAGGGGAGGGGGGGGTTTAGGTTTTTGTCACGTAGTCAATATTTTAGCAACCATTGCGCCACAAAGTCGTCAAATAAAAGCAAAATTATTATTTTATAACTCTGTTTTTGCAAAAAAGTATTGAAAACCGTATTTATCAATTACCACGTGAAAACTAGGGGGGAGGGGGGGGGGGGGTCTTCTCATATACTACGGATGGTCACGAAGGGGGGGGAGGGGGGTAAAAAGTGGGAAAAAATGGGTTACGTGGTTTTGGTATGTTCCCTTATATCCGTAGACCGTAACTACTAAGGCTAAAATTTTGAGAAAAATACAGTAAGTAGTTCTTTACACCGGGAGGCACAGCTAGTCTAATATACATACAATGACAGTGAAAAATAGAAAATGAGTACTAATCTTGGGTCCCAATGCTTTTACGGCCCCTCCCCTCAGTAGCCATGCCATCAATAGCGTGTCACAAACTGCTGTATCCGATGCTTTTACGTCGAACTCGCTGCTTTACGACGCTCAGTTAAACGCGTTTTACGGGTGTTGGAAATGGCGGCAGATACCCCATGGTCGTAATGTAACCTAGCGATCAATGGTGGGACTGGCTTGCCTTCATTACTATTCTATATGTGCCATGGGTTCCTAGTCGTTATTGCTTGTGTATTTATCGAATGATTTTGCGAACGCAGTGCTTCAAATAACTTATTTTTGTAGAGCAAACTATCAATATCTATTTCTCTGTTGATTGAAGATAGATTTGAGAAAATTATTAGTGGAGTTATTATTTCTTTACATATAATATTATAGTAGATAAGTACTGTATAGGTGGGCACTTCATGGCAACGCATTGGCGATATCTATGATATCCTGAAGAACAATGAAGAACAACACTGGTCATTTTTCTTTAGCCATTAACAAAAAAAACTTTCTTCGTACTCAGTCAGAGTCAGGGCGATATGAAGAAACGATGTCATTATAATCGACAGCCGATACTCAGAGCGTTCAATGGGGTGCGTCACCCCTCATTACACTCGCACCCCCAACTGTAATTAACGCGGCACATTCGCACCCCTAACGACAGGTTCTTAATATACCGCAAGTCGCAACCCTAAGTTAAAAAGAAAAATCTAAAAGTTATTACTTCGCTAAAACAGGCTAAAACTCTTCGGCATGGTAAAAGTAACGTCAGCTCTTTTGACATGTATGTAACATGTACATTCTCGTAAATTGTGACTTGGTTTCCAAAGGAACTCTACTCTGCGCGTGGTCTTACTGGTCAGTTTTTATGCTGGGGCCACACTAACGGGAAATGCCATTAATTATCGCGATGATGGACGTTTAACGTAGGTGTAGCCACGACTTATCGCGATAATTTGACAACGGCATTCACACTGCCATTCGACAGTAGGCGATAGCTCAAATGGCGGTACATCAAAGAGATTATCGCGAGAATGAATGCGTTGAAGCGGCCACACTACGTATGTCAGTGTGAATCGTGAGCGCGATTGGATCGCACGTATTTGTCATTTAATTACCTACTATGGCTGAGTGGAGTAACGACAGAGTAATTACATTTCTTGAGATTTACGTTCGGTAATGATAAAATATATTCATATAATAATATTTTACACTCATCAAATACAGATTCGCACCGTCAACGTCCATCTTAGTTGAAATTTATGAATTTTATAAAATTTATTTATGGAACATTATCGCCAATTTTATCGCCAAGAATGGGCATTCACGTTGACCGTTCAAGTGTAGCCACTCACTTTATCGCGGTAATAATTAACGCAATATTTATCGCGATGATAGGCATTAACGTTTCCTGTAGTGTGGCCCCAACATTAGGGTTCCGAAGTAAAATCGCAACCCTTAGAGTTACGTCATGTCCGTATAGTTACAACCGTCCATCCGTCCATCCATCCGTCAATCCATCCATTCGTCCAACCGTCCGTCCATCCATCCGTCCGTCCCACCAGTGTGTAAGGCTTATTGCGGCCCCGTATAGTTCATCTGTTTATTCGAAAGAGGCTATGGCTAACATAGCTGACTGACATGGCTAACAATTGATAAAAATTTCTACAGTAAAGGTCTAACAGGATATGATAAGATCAACGGTCTCAGAAAGATATTTTGATAGTAAGTTGTGTGGCAGGCTGGCAGCATTGGCGAGATACAAATGTACCATGGGCACAATTTCAGCCTCTCATCTCGCTGCGTTCTGGAGAGGTAATCGTCCAAATAGATGCTAGATCGAGTATTTTTCAAAATTGTTTTTTACCGACTGCACCAGAAGAAGAAGGGATTTTTTTCGCACAGGTTTTTCGAGTGTAAGGTCTGTATGGGTATATTTATCTCTGTAGCCAACGGCTTTATCGATTTCAGCCTGAGAGGTAGGTAGGTAGGGCCTTAATTGAGTGACACTATATCAAAAAAAAACCAGAGGTATTTTCGTCACTCCTAGAGCTTGGCTTCACATCTGTGGGCTTAGTGCGAGTTTTACGTGACATAACGGGCTCGCTAACGTAAAGGAAAGTCAGCTATGCTATTGGCTACCGATGCATTTCTTTTAAATTCTTTTCACTGCCGCCAAATCGGTAGCCAAGACTTTCCTTTACGTTAGCGAGCCCGTTATGTCATGTAAAACTCGCACTAAGCCCACACTGAGCGGGAGATACGCCGTTTTAGTTCCAAACTTAAGAAATTGTACCAGGAGTTCATGAGTCAACAACGGTTTCGTTGATAAGACACCAATAATAAATGAGACTATTAAATTTTATAATACATTGCTGGGTAACTATAAAGCGTGAAGGCATTATTTACAGTCAAGCGATCGATGTATGCATTATGATGTTTAAAGTAAATTGTACATAGCACACGTTAGCATTATCAGAGTGTGGGCGATATGTGAGATTCTATACTGCACGCCGCGTTTTTATCATTATTATTTATACCTATGCCCGAATATTACCTGTAGCCACACCTGCCGATTTTATTGTGGAAATTATGATCTCCATCGACAAAATCAATCAAAACTTATACGACTAGTATCACCAAGAGAATATCGATTATATGAATAACAAAAATCTTATATATAAAATTTTCGTGTCACAATGTTAGTTACCATACTCCTCCGAAACGGCTTGACCGATTTTTATGAAATTTTATATGCATATTCAGTAGGTCTGAGAATCGGCTACTATCTATTTTTCATACCCTAAGTGATAAGGGTTGTCCACCCCTAACATTTATTTTTTTATTTTTTGGACAAAATTTAAATTTAATTTTTTTTATAATGTGGCATTGAAAATACATACAACTCTAAATCGTCACCCTTCTATCACCGACCCCTATTTTTTAATAGTCATTTTTGTAATTTAATCATTGTTGATCCCGCTCAATAACTGATCAATTGTTAGGCGATACGAAGTTCGCCCGGTCCGCTAGTATATTTATAAGCATGCTGATTTAGCAGACTTAGGCAACTTCCAAATTTCGATATCCCTAAATGCAAAAGTTTCGTAATATATTCTTGTAAGTTTTATATCTCACGCTAATTTTCCGCGCGGAGGCAACACAAGGGGCGTAAACAAGAAAACCAGCAATATTATACTGCAGGGGACATTTGATGCGCGTTGGCTGGAGGCTTGGAATCAGTGGTTGTCGACCTTAGGAACAGTGAAGAAGATAATTTTGTTATAATAGATAGTAATTAATTATTATTTTTAAGTCCAAAGTCAGGGAGTTTTTGGAACTAAAGACATTGAGTAGAGTAAAATAAATATAAAACAGACTGTACAGGAAATTGGAATTGATGAAGTTCTGTTTTACGAATTAAATAATTCGATGTGTCCACGAAACTATAAATAAAATTTAAAAAGTTTAACTTCAAAAGGTCTCGTATCATCATTATCCTGCCCATTTCTCAGTTTTGTTTGGGGTTTGTTTTTTGCAACAAAATGTTTTTTCTTCCATACTTCCACATCAGCCGTCATCTCTACACTTACATTCTTATCTTTCATAGGTCTCGTATTACTCGTAAACACATTCGTAAAATGCTTTTAAAGTTATTATGAACAGTGTCCGATAAAGGTTGAGCACCGCTGCAATACCAAGAAAAAGTGGTTGGCACGTCGCGTCCCGTCGGCCGCCCGGGAGCGGGACGTTGCCGCGTTGGTTCTGCGGGCAGATTTTATCTCGTTTATTATTTATTTACGGCGGCTACCGACGCACGCCCAAGGCTCCCGAGCTCTCGACTTACGACTTGCCTTTGATAAATAAAAGGAAAATCTCGACGCAATACGCCTGGACTCGGGCGCCCGCCTCGCCTCTGAGCCCGTTTTGGATTTTAAGATGCTTAGTACTGGTTATGCTTACTACAGCAGACGGCTGCACTCTTATTAAATTTAGTTTTAGCGGTTTTGAAATTAGGTGTTATGTCAGTAACACTGATTGAGAAAATGTGCTGTATAAATTGTTAAGTTTAATTGGGTAAGTATAATCAGTACGCGACAAAACTCGGTAGGGCTGCTTTTGCTGTTAGGAAAATAAGGCAGTATACAGACGTCGAAACTGCTAGGATAGTCTATTTTGCTTATTTCCACAGTGTTATGTCTTATGCCATCTTGCTGTGGGGCAAAGCAGCCAATATAAAACAAATTTTCATACTCCAGAAACGGGCAGTTAGGGCTATTTATAAACTTAGGTCTCGGGAATCTTTGCGTGAAAAGTTCAAGGAAATAGGTATACTTACAGTAGCTTCCCAGTATATCTTTAACAATGTAGTTTTTATACGGAAGAATATAAACGCGTATAAACAAAATTTTGATATTAATAATCGCCATACGAAAAGAATGCATCAATTTGTTACGCCTTCGTTCCGCCTAAGTAAAGTGCAGCGATCTTTCATAGGGCTTGGTATACATTTTTATAATAAAATCCCAAAATTAATACGTGACTTGCCAATAGAAACTTTCAAAAAACGTGTAAAGACACAATTGTTAGGCAAGGGATATTATAGTGTAGACGAGTATTTAAATGACAAAGACGCATGGAAATGACCAGCTCTGCAACCAGTTCCGCTCAGAATAGTAAATACTTTTGTATTATTATCTTTTTTTGTAATATTTTTTTAAAAGATGTGCTGAGGAGTTTCTTTAGGCTTTTCTTCTCCTCCACGATAAAGCACCTTCCGAAAAGCCAAAAAATGACGTGCATAAGTGTATCAGTGATACCTATATGAATAAAATATTTTGACTTTGACTTTGAGTAGATTTTTTCAAATGGTGAACGGTAATGGGTAAATATGAAGTATGAAATGCATTTTTATGTATTCTGTTTCTCTTAGCTTTCCTACATTCACTAAACGGTGGACTAATTAATAAGAAAATTATTTTGTACAAAACGTTTAAATTGACCACAGAAGACTAACGTCCACAATTTTGTCAGAAAGTTTTTTAACTGTGTTTTTTAACACCATAGTTCAGTCAGAAAATCAAAAAAATAAAAACAAACTCGACCTTGCATTTTGTCAACGTCAGTCAACTCTCATCATTATCAAGCATCGGACATTTTATCTCGCGACTAGGGCTTCCATCGAATATTCGAATATTCGAATAATTCGAATAATAAATTGGTTCGAATATTCGAATACAAGAACTGCAATATTCGAATATTCGATCAATTTCTACATCACCTAACTCAACACCAAATTCGGATTCCAATGTGCACAAAATAGTCAAAATACAATTTTCAAGCTAGCGCCGTGGCGCGTGACCTTCAGAATATCGTTTTGGGCGGTGAGAGTGCGCAATTCTTTAAAATATGGAAGGGTTCGGACTTCGGGAATACTCGGGAAACCTGGTGACAATGAGCTATACTGATGATGAAGCCAAGGGCTATTTAACAGAACTCCTGAGGGAATAGTCTCATGAAGTTAAAACTTGGCATACCTTTATAGTTCCGCTGGTGTTGTTATAATATGCTGACACTGCTGGACATATGACTCCCCTAACTTGCACCACTCTGACCGGTCCTGAGCCTTCTGAATCTAGCGGATGCCCGCTGTCTTCTTCAGGTCGTCGGTCCACCTGGTCGTGGGGCGTCCTATGCTCCTTTTTCCGAGACGTGGGCGCCATTCGAGGATTTTTCTTCCCCAACGGTTATCGGTCCCTCACACTATGTGGCCAGCCCATTGCCACTTCAGCCGGCTAATTCTTTGAGCTATGTCGGTGACCCTTTTTCGTCTACGGATCTCCTCATTTCTGATGCGATCACCTAGAGAAATACCGAACATAGCCCTCTCCATAGCCCACTGCGCTACTCTGAGCTTGTGCATTAGGCCAATAGTAAAGCACCACGTCGCGGATTCGTATGTCAACACTGGCAACACACACTGCTCGAACCTTCAACTTCAGGCACTGAGGTAGTGTTTTGGACGACAAGATATGACGCAGTTTCCCGAACGCAGCCCATCCGAGTTGGATTTTACGAGTGACTTCTTCCTCGAAATTGAATTTACCAATCTGGATCACTTGTCACAGGTAATTGTATTCGTCTACAACTTCGAGAGCAGCGCCGTAAACAACAACCGGTACGGGTGTGACATGGACATTCGTCATGATTTTCGTCTTGTCCATGTTCATCTTAAGACCCACCCGCTGTGAGGCGCTGTTCAAGTCCCCGAGCATTGTACCAAGTTCTTCCAGGGAACCCGCCAGGATGACTATATCATCGGCATATCGCAGGTGTATGATGTATTCGCCATTGATGTTAATCCCCCGTCGTTTCCACTCCATCAGCTTGAACACGTCTTCCAACGCAATGGTGAACAGTTTTGGGGATATGACGTCCCCTTGTCTGACACCTCTCTACAGTTGGATGGCGTTCGTTGCTGTGTCGTGTTCTCTGACGGACATGGTGGCAGATGAGTACAAACACTTCAGCACCTCCGGCACCGCTAGAGAGAATTTAGTACCGCCCAGATCTCGATAGAATCAAAGGCTTTCTCATAGTCCACATAGGCAACAGCGGCAACAGCGGTACATAGCGGCAGATTATACTCCTCGGTATTCTGTATAATCTGCCGCAGGGTATGTATGTGGTCTATGGTACTGTAGCCTTTTATGGACTGAACGCATCGTTCTCGTCGATCCCTCATAAGACTGAGAGTTTATTCTGAGAGAACCTGAGATCTACCACTAGGGTAGGTCTTGAAATACTTCGACCCTACCCCGTGGACAGTTGTTACCATCCTGGTGTTAAACTCGTCAACTCACGTGCACGATTCTAGGCATGCAAAACGGTTTTGCAGCTCAAGTTGAAAGTTTTCGGATCCCTGGATTTGGGTAGGTGTTGGGCGAAGCGTAAATTTCATCAGGCGTGACCGTGCCAGCTTCAGGTCGATATTTAATGTGCCTCTTACAAGATGGTGATCGCTTCCGGTTGTAAATGTGCTGATCACAGAGACATCATTAAATATGTGCCGTTTGTCTGCCAGAATGAAGTTTATCTCGGTTTTCGTGGAACCATCAGGACTTATCCAAGTCCACCTGCGTTGCGGCTTTTTTCTGAAGAAGGAGTTCACCATGAAGAGACCTTCCTTCTCCAAAACTTAGGCGTCGATTGATATAACTTTGTTGTGGTGTGTAGATCTGTAGTTGATTGATATTATGTGTGTTTATTGACAATTTTAGATGTTTTACTTGATTTAAATCCTGAAATTTCCTTAATTTTCATTTAACACGAACAAAATCAAAATATTGTACTTGCAAATCACTCCTAAGTTTAATAAAGACGTGATTATTAAAGTTTTTTTTTTATATTCGAATAATATTCGAATATTCGAATAGTTCCCAAAAAAAAATCGAATATTCGAATATCAATTTTATCGAATATTTGGAAGCCCTACTCGCGACATACGTACTAGGTTGACATGAAATAAAAGTAAATACGGCACAATGGCCTCTGAATTCAAGACGTACAATGCCAATCTTGCATATTACCCCCGATAACGTTGGTTTTACAATTAACTTGAAAAGTTACACATGAACATGATGCATAAATCGATCGCTTGATTTTATGCGATGCATTCACGATATGAACTTACGCAGTAATGTACTCTAAAACGAACAATATAGGAAGTTTTACTGCTGTCTTCCTCTTTATTTAATGCTCTTGTATGTGTATAAAACCTTTGTTGACTCATGATGTCTTAGTATATTTTCTTGAGTTTTGCAACTAAAACGGCGTATCTGCAGCTAGACAAAAAATATCTGTTGGCGGTTTTCACTCTAGGCTAATGACGTAATTTTTGGAGTTTACCTCATTAAGAATCGATTTTCGGCGCATGAAAAATGTAGTAAAATCAAACCGTTACGTTATGCGTTACTTTTGTAATTCGTATCCAAGAATCTAGATGGCGTTGTTACTGATTTACTAATCTATAATATATTTTATAGTCGTACGTCGGAGCTGACACACGAGCAGACGATCCACCTGATGGTAAGTGGCTATCGTCGCCCATGGACATCAGCAACACCAAAGGCATCACTGATGCGTTGCCTGCCGGCCAAGAAAGAGACAAGAAAATGAAAGAAAGAACTGGCTCTCAAGCCCCCAGCTGGAGCACGACTTGACTCATGCTCAAAGGTGGTAGCTATCCAGGCGAACCCCATATGGAGAAATAATAATAGTAAGAATGGTATTAATTAACAATTGAAATCAATATTACCAATATAATCCCCTCGAGGGGCCCTACCACCAGCGGGCCGGATTTAGTCGCCTCTTACGACACCCATCCGGCGTGAGATTGGGGTTAGTATTCTAAGCCGCCAGTATACCTACGGCTAGAGTTACGGTAATTAAGGAAAGAGAAGAAACATTTTTGTTTTCTTTGTACGAAACAAATGTATATGTATATATAGTATATGTACGAATATGCTGATATACAAAAAATACCTACTTGAAAAATACAAGTTGAATTTAATATTTTCGGTTGTTTTCATTTTAACGGGCGGCAAAACAACAACATTTGGCCAGTATGTGGATGGAAGGACCATTTTTAAACGCTTTTATTTAGCTTCACTTCGGAGCATCAACTCTTCAATCAAATCTTCAATATTATGATCAAAATGCTACTCTATTTACACGGCAATAAGGTTATTAATCGCTTTTATATTTAGCTTCACTTCGGAGCATCAAAGGATCAAATCTTGTAACGTTAATTTGAATGACTTCCCTTTAATGAAAATTGATGAAATTTGGCAGACATGTGTATTTCCGATGACAATACACGAAAATCATATTTTAAACTAATTTTCATTGTTTATTTGTTGTTAAATTAAAAAAAACGATTTTCAGACTTTAGACGCATAATTCTCTATGTTCTATTTTACGTAGAGACTTGAAATTTTCACAACTTGTAGCTAATTTTATAAACTAAACATTGAAATAAAAGCGTTTAAAAAAAAAATTTTTTTTGGATTCAACTTATTTATCTCTGAGGAGCGCCAAGATGTACAAATTGCTACTCAACGTGACACAAGTACCAGGCGCCAATAAACAAAGCGCGATGATAGTAGCACGCAGCGCGGCGCGCGATGTTAACGGCGCGCGGCGCCTACATAATTAAGTTACAATGACGCTCGTTACCTCCCCGCCCATTAGGAATATTATATCCTTGACATACGGCGGTAAGGCCTACCTACACGCTGCTCCAAACAGATTATTTTATTTAAGTTAACCCACAGGAGAACTATAAAAGCACCCGAAATTCTCCGATATGACTTAACGACTTCCACCTAACAACCGGGACAGCGGCTTAATGAATCTTCCGAAGCATTAAAAGCGCCCAGGAAATTGCAATCTATCCATTAGCGGTCACCCGACAACCGACCGGCCGACCGCACCCATGCCCATACCACAGAATAAGCACAGAATATTCCCATACTAGCTTATCTCGGTCGATCACTTGAGCGAGATAAGCCATGTCGGGCTATGTGGGTATGTGCTCGATGGCGCGCCTCAATCACGAATTACAGACGGAGCGTCTGCGAAGTGCGATCTGCGTTTTTACTAAATGCCAGGACAACGCTTTGCGTTCATGTTTGCCTGGTACTTGGGAACAGCGTGACGCAAATGTGACGGGGAAAAACGGATCAGTTGCGTCTGTGCTATACGAAAATAATTCCAATTGCATAGACATAGTGTTGTGATTGGAATAACAGAATAATAAGGAATGTTAACGGAAGATACGGAATGATTAAGGAATGTTAACGGCAGATACGAAAATTAAATTATGTATACTGATAAATAATATTTTGTACTTTTTAACCGACTTCAAAAAAAGGAGGAGGTTCTAATATTATATAATTCGACTGTATTTTTTTTTACCTCAGAACTTTCGACTGGGTGAACCAATTTTGATTATTCTTTTTTTAATCGAAAGCTGGTGGTTGTCATGTGATCCCACTTATATTTGAGCGATATCTGACAAGGGCATCCATGAGAAAACCATAGAAATCTTTTTGCATTAAGTACATGCGCGACAAATGGACGAATAACTCAATATCACGCCAACCGATTTTGATGATTCTTTTTTTTATTGTTATTGGAAGGGATGTACTACATTTGAAGTTTTATTTTTATTAAAATTTTAGATTATTACCAAGACTGGTCAATCGCTCTTCCCCATTACTTGTCCACGACAACGCGCGAGCTCACACTTCACGACAGACCATCGCATAGCTACAAGAGTTACAGCTGGAAGCTCTCCGTCACCGTCATCCACCGTACCTACTCATTGGACCTTGCCCCAACAGATTTCTACTTTTTTCAAAATTTAAACAATTTTTTAAGTGAGAAAAGTTCAACATCCGAGAGGCAGTACAAAACGCTTTTGCTGACTTCATCGACTCCCGTCCGAAACTTGTACAGATAATTTAAAAAATACCAAAATTTTATTATTTTAATTTTATTTTATTTTATATTTTCAGACAAATCTCCAATTTCATAGGACCTAATATGTATATTGTTTTCTGTAAAACTAAACATATTTTAGTAAAGGTAGGTTGATTGCTATTTTTATGAACGAAAAATTCATAAGAATGTATATATACACACAAAAGCCCCCTTTTTTGTACATTATATAATGTATAATACGTATAAATATGTAGTTATACAGTTGTACACCCAACGTTGGTTGGCAAGAGACGAGCCAGTACACTCGGTATAGCGAAAACGTGCTCAAGTACACATCGGTAGGATGATCGCGATACGAAAAAATGCGCCCGCGGTATCCAGAAAGATGTGGTCGCAGTGACAGCGTAACCGCTGCTCAAGTATTCCGCGGAATTAAATAAATGTTGATAGTATGTGTGTAAAAAAAAGGTCGCACTGAAAACCAGTAGCCGTGGTTCGCCACGGCATGATGCTGAGTGCGAACCTTTTTTGTAGAGCACTGCTGCAACGGATTGTCATTTTCTACAACGTAATTGCTGTTTTGATTGCATTTTGTAGCCTGTTGCATAATGCTTTACGAAATAAATATTTTCTTTCTTCTTTCTTTCTTTCTAATTATTAATAGAATCCTGCTGTGTACTTCGATGGAGAACCCCCAAACGGTGGCAGGGATGGATTTTGAATGCCTACGAACACGTTCCTGCTGTTAAGTTACTTATTGTTTTTAACCGGTATTTTCAGTAGTTACCCACCCTGGCGCAAAAAAGCCTGATTTATATTATATTAATATTATATTATTATTTTTTGGTTTCCCATGCTCAACCTTTATGGTTGGTATATTTCCGAAGCTCCCACCCTGAAACCCTCAGGGAGAAGGAGATTCGGTTTCCCCAGCAAATATGTCGTTACCTAGAACTTTTGATAATATGGTACTTGTGTGTATGGCAGCTTGCTTTTGCATTATGTGGATGTTTATGTTTGAATTTATGCTATTGCAGTATCTGTGTAAACTTTTAGCGATCACTCCAGTTGCTCCTATCACTATTGGGATTACAGTAGTAGGTATTTTCCAGAGTCTATTTATTTCTTTTTTGAGCAAATGGTATTTACTTAGTTTTTCTAATTCTTTTGCACCTATGTTATAGTCAGATGGGATAGTATTATATTATTATATTAATATTATTATTATTATATTATTAATATTATATTATTATATTAATAATATATTATTAATATTGTATTTATATTGCAATTTTACAGGAGAGCAAAAAAAAACTTCAAATATCAGTAAGTAGTCAAAGGAACTTACATTACTATTTCTTGCACAAAACAGTCAAGATTAATGATAAAAAGGAGAATGCCCATTCAGTATGGAGAAATGTACTGACTTTAACATTTTTGTGTCTTGATAAAAATACCTTTATTTGATTATGTTATCTTAATAAATTACACATACTAACTTTAGCCAATGATAATACTAGGAAATAAGAGATTTTAAACAAAATTAATTTGTATTTAGGTTATAGTAAACTCACAGTAATATGGACTCTATGTAGGCGTATTAAAGTCGATTGCGTATGTAATGTCGATCTTTTAAGTTTCAAATTCATTTGACAGTCCCCAATCACCATGTAGTTTGTAATGTATTATAATCACAGAACACTATTACTCCTGGCTGATTATAATAATTTTCTAATTCATTTGACAGTCCCCTTACGTCATCTAGTTTGTTGTCATGGATATAATAAACTATAAAGCCGGGTCCATACGCTTGGCAAACAATGGCAAACAGCAAACAACAAACACGAACATGTGGATAGGTGTTTGTTTATGTTTGCCTGTTGGTGTTTGTGTTCGCCAGTGATCAGCATCGTTGTCGGTTTTCCTTCACAAATCAAAGGATGTTCGGCAAACAGTTTGCGTTGTGTCGAAACGCTTGGTAACAATCATTACTAAACGAGAGCTTGAGGGAAGCGGACGTAGAATCTAGTCTTTGTGCTAAAATAGAAAAAACAATGACTGATGGGTCTGAAGATACAATTCTAACGTTCTTAGAAGCATATCAAAATGAGCCATGTATTTGAAATCCTAAACATGTGAATCACAAAAATAGGCATTAAGTTAATGACGCATGGACGCGGATAAGTATTATTGTAAATAATAATAATTGTGGTCATCCACCAACGTCTTCGTTTCCTTGATGTTCTCTTTTTTATTTGATTTTTAATAAGTATAAAGTAAAAGAAGGTCAACCCAAAAGCAATCGCTGCAACAAGTTCGTCGTCCGCCATGTTCGTCTGTTTGGAATAGACTGACATGTTCGCCAATCGCCAAATGTGATGCCGGGTCCACCAAGCGTGTGGACCCGGCATAACTGTTGTATCATAATTATAATCGAATCAATGCAACCTATTGGCCCGAAGGATCTTAAAAGATTCCTGATTGGCCCTTATCCAAACATAAATGGCCCAATGGTTTTCTTTTGTAAAACGGAAGTAAAGTTACTTATTAATTTCAGAAAATTATTCCCAATAAGGATTTTTCAGGAAATAGGATACAATACTTGAAATATTTTAATTAAATTTTTTATCCAAAAATCATTGTGCCACAATTATTTTTTTAAGAGTACTGGCTGTGGGCATTCTCCTTTGAAAAAAATGAGCATAATGCAGCTTTTGTCCCTCTTTACAATCATATTAATAACTAAAATTCAACTTAAGACGCCTTATGCTTTTTTCCACTGAGGGTGCGAAATGTAAAGCTAATTACTGTTATAATAAAAAAACATGAGAGGTGTCAAGGGACACCCGGATGGAACGAAGTTCCTTTCGATTTAAGTATTGTTTTATGAAGTAATTCAGAAAGTTTTACAGAGATGGCGCTGTACAATTTTCTGAATCACGCTACTAGCGTGCTCTGAATCACTTAAAAAAAAGTGTCGTCATTCGTAAGAATCAAAAAGTGTCGTAAGAATTTTTCCGTCTAGCCCCCTTTCACAACGCGCGATAAGGAACTTCGTTCCAATAGTAAACAGCGTCTATTTAATAACACGCTGTCAGTGTAGCCACGCTACGCCTCGCCGCACGGACATGATAACGGCAGACGCTAAACTTTGCGGAGAGATTTGTTTGGCTAATCCCGACTCCCGCCGACTCCCGCGGCCCGCCCGACCTCGTCTGCAAAACACTGGCCCCCATAGCTTGAACGTTTGATAAAGTTAGATAACTTTGATTACGAGTTCCTCATAAAACTGCGCATAGACCGGCTTGTTAGATTGATCGAAAAGTTTAGCAAATTCGGTCGATGGATGAGCAATACATCTGTTTCACAGCTGGGGAAAGTTTCCTGTCACATGTCCATTGCACAGTATGTACCTAGGTACACCGTACAGGTCATTCCACAAGCCACAGGCATTACAATGAATATTTTCTATAATACTACTAGCTGTTACCCGCAGCTTCGCACGCGGAAATTATGCTTTTAACAAATAATATTGCGACTATAAATTGAGATGTAAGCTATCCTGTCTTTCAAGTTGGATCAAACTGCAAACGGTGTGCAAATTGGTTAAAACCGGTTCAGTAGTTTAGGAGTCCATCGCGGACAAACAACGTGACACGTAAATTCTATACTAATATTATAAAGAGGAAAGATTTGATTGTTTGTTTGCATTGAATTGGCTCCGAAACTACCAAACCGATTTGAAAAATTCTTTCACTGTTGGGAAGCTACATTATCCCCGGGTGACATAGGCTATATTATATAATTTTTTTTATTATTATTTCCGAAGCGTAGCGAGGGCAATTTCCTAGTATAGGCATATTAAGATAATATTATAGAAGTAAAAGTTTGTTAGTGATGATGTATGACTGTATAATATGTTACTCTTTGACCTAAAATACTGAACGGATTTTGTAACTAAAGCATACCTAAATAAAATTTCAACCCATGAAGACATGAGAAAGTAGGTCTAACTTGAAAGATTTCACCCACATGAACAAGGTAAGCTAAATAAAACCGTTTTAAAACAGGCAAGGTAAGTATATCGAATGATGAAAAAGCAATGTCAAATGTAATTAAAACCAGGTATATTTGAGACGAGCTAAGCCAGCTTCCACCTGAGGCTGGGTTCGGTTAACTTGATTACCACCGGCGCGCCACTCAGCTCAAATTATAATCTAACAGGATACATTCAGGGCAGCTGAACAACGTTATTTAATTTTAAGAGAAACTTTAAGTAAAATTATTTTAAAATTAAAAAAAGAAACAATTTTTTACACAAAACAGCTAACAATCATGTCGATCACGACAGCTTTCAAACAATTAAAACTACATCATAATCGGTCCATCCGGACTTATATTAACTTATAACGTCGCCAAAGTGTCATTTAAAGATTAGTGATTATGTCGAACTTCGAGATTATCTCTACAAAATGAGAATTGGGGGCCTGGCCCCCAATAACATCTCTAACAGAGATATCTCTAAAAAACATGGCGGATCTCTAATGAAACCTAATTTCCTTATTCTCGGGATGTCACATTAGAGATATCTCTGAGCCTTTTCGTGCGACATGCAACGTATGGTCCGGAGCGTTCGAGATTGAAATGTCACGCGTTTTGACCAATCACGGCGTTGTAAAGCGTTCGGGATTGAAATGTTTGACCAATCACAGCGTCGTAAAGCGTCCTTTAGAGATATCTCTGAGCCTTTTCGTGCGACATGCAACGTATGGTCCGCAGCGTTCGAGATTGAAATGTCACGCGTTTTGACCAATCACGGCGTTGTAAAGCGTTCGGGATTGAAATGTCACGCGTTTTGACCAATCACGGCGTTGTAAAGCGTTTATTTTATATGTCTAATGGCAATGTCGAAAGATAAAATCTCGAATGTGCCTCAGAATAACTTTTTTGGCTACATTCGAGATTTTGCCGACATGTCTCGTCGAGATTTAAAGATTAGTGATATGTCTAACTTCGAGATTATCTCTACAAAATGAGAATTGGCGGCCTGTACTTCTGGTGAAATAAATCTGTAGGAAAATCGGTCTACTATACCTATACATAAAGACGCATCACTGCAAAAATATGCAAAATGAAGTAATGAGACGTCAAGTTTCAATTCGTAATAAATGAACGTATAGGCTGGTCTCTATTACTTAATGTCCAAATGAAATTCAATCAACGCGGTGGAAACGCTGATTAATGAATATTTTTAATCATTCAACGGTCCCTCTGAGATTTGCGAATTAGGTCAGTAGGGAGAGGTCTGTAATTGTAAAATTCGCGGCTTTTAAAATCCGGTTGTTCTTTTAAAGTACGCGTTGGACTGCAAGTGTCCAAGGTTTGGCTGTAAATGAGTTTGTGTATTCTTAATCACTCCAATGTGTCTTACACTTACATAAACTACGGTAAAGACCAATACGGTGATACGGTCGCTCCCGAAATGAAACCCTGAAACATCTTGATGATATAAAGTAAAAACTGCGCATTATACATACATGCACTACTATTTCATTTCAGTAATAGATACATAATATAGATAAAAGAAAACAAAAAATATTCCTGGAATCCTTTGCAATTGCAAGAAATTTCCCTGTTGTGACAGGTTTTATCATAGAGCTCAGAGAAAATTTCTGAAAATTTAGTGTACAATCCAGCCGATTATGACTTTTATTTATCGAGTTCTGTGTAAATAAAAAAATAATAAAATAAACACACACTAGGATTCCCTGTATCCGCAGGTGTCATCGACAACACAAAAGAAAATAAAAGAAAGAATAAAACAATCATTTCAACCTCTGCGTTTACCATTACCGGTGTATTGATAACATTAACAACCAGGATAACAGAAGCGTCAGAGGCGTCACGCTACCAGTGATCCACAAATCGCTGCTCGCAACTTGATAACGGCAAACGGAGCACTTATCGTGACGGGGAATGAATCAATCAATCAGCGGGGATAATGAGCTGGGGGAAGACGGGCGGCGCCGTCGCGGCTGCGGCCTTGGTGGTGGCGGGAGCGGTAGCGGACGCGGAAGCGGGGTATGGGAGCAAAAGCAGTGGAGACGTTTTATAAATAAAAATACTTTTTTTTCAGTTAAATAGTTATAGTTGAAATAATGCAGAAGTGATGGAAAGAGATTATTATTATCAGAATGAAGAACTAAAAAACTTACAAGTAATTAATCAATCGCTCATATTTAATTAAATATATTAATGAAGTAGGTTTAGTAGAAACTTAACTTGATTCTACTCAGAATTATTCGTGGAAATTTAAAGAACGATTCAATATAAAATCAATATAGTTTACTCTTTTTGGAAAATATATTATTGGAAATAAAAAATATCAAAACGGGTAAGAAATTCCGAGCAATTGTTTTACCAACAAAACAACATTTAAAATCGCTTATGCCCATTACTATGTCCTGGTTGCATCGAGTATGGCGTTAGGGCGGGGGAGCGAGTGACGTGTTTATTTGGGGGGGCTCGGGGCTAGGGGCTCGTTTTACGGGTACAATACCGAGGCGTCGTCGTCGGGGCCTTAAAGTACATTATTTGTGACCCGACGCTGATAAGCGTTTAAAGCGCCTGCGGTTTTTAACTTTAGATCGGACCCAATTGCGGTTTCGAAGCCTTTGACAGGGTAAAATAAGTTGTAAAAAACGGGAAATGCGTTGTGATAGTTGTTAGGAGTGTTAGGATTCCAGCCAATAAGGCAATAATTTTATTGGCTTCTATATTGAAGACTTCAAATTCAATCGAATCTTTATCAAAAGTAGCAATTCATCCAAAACGACACCAAGTTATCCTTATCGAAACCAACGAGGAAAGCCTGGACTCAAAGACAGATAAAGAAAAAGAAGAATGGTTCCACCATTTTCATCTCATAAAACTCATTCAGCCGTCAGTGGAGCCTGCTTGGCTTTATAAGTCACGCCAAACTCTTCTTGTTCTCTCTTTTCTCGTTCTTATTTCTTGGCTTCGTTGTCGTATCTTCGATGCCTTTGGCGTTACTGATGTCATTGGGCGACGGTGACCATTTAAAACCAGTTGGATCCTCGTCAGTATTAATAACAAATCTATTTCAATGTATACGTACAATCCTTAGTATCAAAATATCAAATATCGCTTGCCTGTCCGAACAGCGCTTGGCCAGCCAATGGAACCGCCAATGGGCGCACAACCAATGTTGGCGTGTTGGTGTATTGGCCAAATGTCGCCCGCTGCGGTCGGTCGGCGACGCTAGGTTAGCCGCGTAGCCGCCCCGAGCCGGGCTGCTGTCGTGGGATCTGACGGGTCGGGTGACGGGTCGGCCCGCTTCGATCGCGTGCTTCAGTGTAGCGCGAGCGGGAAGCTTTGATACTTGATATTATTATTTTTTTGGAGTTTAACTCCTTTAGAATCGATTTTCATATTTAAGCCTGGGGTATGAAAATTTATAAGGAGTAAAATCAAACTTTCTCCGTTACGTTATGCGTTATGCGTTATATGTTATATTTGTATTCATCTAGATTCTGTCATAGTAATCTTGTTACTGATTTGACAATCGCTTAGATGGCGTTACAGCTGACAATCATCGTGCGTTACAGCTGACACACAATTTTTTGGAACGAAGTTCCTTATTGCGCGTTGTGAAAGGGGGCTAGACGGAAAAATACGACACTTTTTGATTCTTACGAATGACGACACTTTTTTTGAAGTGATTCAGAGAGTTTTACAGAGATGGCGCTACTAACGTGATTCAGAAAGTTTTACAGAGATGGCGCTGTACAACTTTCTGAATGACGCTAGTAGCGTGATTCAACAATACTTAAATCGAAAGGAACTTCGTTCCATCCGGGTGTCCCTTGACACCTCTCATGTTTTTTTATTATAATTTTTATTTTGGTGAGATTAGTTTTTGTTTGCATTATATATTTTTGATTTGATGTATTGTTTGATAATGTTCGCAGTTTTATTACTTGTGCAGACCGTGTAGTGTAACTTTATATTCTCGATAAAAAAAGTACATTAACTGTTAAAATTTTAAGATATTGTTCGTCACTAAAATGTTAAGTAACGTGTTTATCATTTTCTGTCATTTCAGTATACTATAAGCTGACCTTCCAAAAGACTTGCGTTCCCCGAGATTAATATAATATTTGAACGTCGTTTCTATGTGCTCCCACACTATATAAGAAACATGTGTGTAAATTTTCGTGCTTTTAGATCTGGTGATTTAGAATGCGTTGTCTGTCAGTTTATTAAGTAGACATTAATTCGGTGAAGAGATAGCATACTAGTACTCGGTTATACTGAAAAAGAATCATTGTACAATATTAAGCGTTAGTTCTATTTTCTTAGCTAAATAAACTTTATTTGAAACAAATGAACTGAATAAAACTATAAATTTATACTTTTGATATTGGGGACCGAAAAAAATATATTTTCCATAGGTATATAAACTTTCTATAACATTGTAGAGGTCCTCCTAATTAATTTCAAGAAGAGAAACAAGTTGCGCCCGCTATGGGAGTACAGCGTCAGTTATAGGTATTTATAACTACTTAGTGAGGCGGCGCGAGTGACATGGAACGTGCCAGCTTGGGCGCATTCGTCGCGTGCTCAGCACCCTGTAGCGGGACCTATCGCACTTGATACTTGCTTTTTATTTAATTTATAATTTCAACGCAACTGGTTTTCTTAAGTGACTACCGTATAAGATAAGGTTGCTTTTTATAGGTATTCACGGAAACGAAGTGGTCAGGCAGTAACTGCAAATTATGGTCATCTAACCTTACCTGTCAGTTTGAAGACTGAAGATGCTAACAATTGTGTTTTAATAGCTAGGAACTGAGCTGTTATGTTATAAACTAAGCTTTGTCTGATTATAAGACACTGATTTAGGAATAATTATCTTTTTAATTAACGCCAACTGGAATGCATTATGCACGTTTAGTATTCACGGTTGTTATAATTTAATGGCAGACGCCGGGCTCTGTTGGATACTTTTGAAAGTAAAAACTTCTGGAACTAGGCCACAACAGAAACAAGCTAGGTAGGTTAAATCCTCTTGTTTCCTTTCCTTTCGATTTTCGTAGGAGTAAGCTAGTAATCATTTGTTCTCTTAAGTCTTAACTTATAGGTAAGCCCCTGTATGGTAGACACTTTAAAGGTACTTAAGGCGTTAATTCAATAGTAATTATATGATGAGTGCTACTGCTACAATGTGGTCACAGGAACAAATACTATTGTTCCTGGAGACACTAGAAGCCACATTGCAACAGCAGCTGCTACTTGAACGTCCATGATGCATAGCGTGCGGGCGCCGAGCGACCACAAAGTGCTCTGTGCGAGCGACTACACTCCTCACGAGGTTGCACGAGTGTATAGTCACGTACTTCGATTACGGCCAACTTCGACCAGTAGATCAGTTGAAAGCAACTTCGCGAGTAGTGTAATGGAGGCAATTGAATTGATCCAGATGGGTACTTAAGAAAAAGAAGGAAAATAAGTTTTTAAGAAAAATCTGGCACCATTCGTAACCATATAACTTATGTGGCTAGAGATTCTTGCACATGCGGCGCGCTATACTGACCTACAAATGCTTTGAAATGATACACATTTCGGTCCAAAAGAAGAAATACGTTATATATGTTACGTTGTATACGTTATATATGGCTGTACACACTTAGTATCTCAAGAGCGTAGCGCACCGCGGTGGTTAGAGTGACGTGGAATCTGCCGCTCTGGGCGCTTTCGTCATGTACTCGCCGCCGCGCCGTCTTGTAGCGCGAGTAATCAGTCTTTACACTTGTTTAAACATAAGATATTTCGATTTTTAACAGAGTTTTTCATTTAAGTTTTGCATAGATAATTTCTTTTTTCTTATTAGTGTGGTAACGTAGATTTTCAATTTTAAAAAAATGTTTCAATACATACTTTCTTTCTGAAATCATTGAAGTCCAAAATACAATTTAAGTTTGTCGTTGATTTACCTGAAACAAACAAAGAACTGGTTAATCTCGGTTATAAAGAGGTTTATTACAACGTCAATATTAAATTCTATAAAGATACTTTTAGAACTTTGAGATACATCTTCCTCGGTAGCTACCTGTTACGGTTTAATAAATGAATGTTATCTTATCATCAACTATTCAACACCTCGTATCGATTTAGTAAATCAAAGTTATCATCACTCTTAGACTCTTTCTCGCAAACGCGTATTAGATCGTAATAAAAAAACTGCGTGAAACGTGACGACTCGATTACAGTAAAGACTTCGATACATTTCTCTTATAAGAAATCCTTTGGTATGTTTTCAAAGGCATTTGTAATAAAGTCAAAGGCACGATATTTCAAAAAGATATGAAGTTACAAGTCTCTATATGTCCTTTACGGTTGAATTTTAAATTGTTTGTTGAGCGCGGTTGAGCTTATGAAACACGTTTCTAAAATGTTATGGAATAACCTGGGCGGTCCATGCATGATGACCTTATTAAGCGAACTAGTAGCTACTATTCTAGGTTTGTTCTTTTAATAATTGACCACTAATTATTGTGTGTTTCATAAGAATTCTAGACAGCTTGTCTAACAAGGTTTCATTAAGGAAATAAAATAAAATTCAGCAGATGATTGTAACGTAACAAAACCAAGGCCTATAAAAATGTGTATTATTAATTCAGTAATGTCAGCCTTAAAATAAGCATTTAATAAACAATCAGTCATCAATTTAATTGGCTCATCATTTTGAGCTGAAAGACTGTTCTAATTGAGCCACTGAATTTATCGGGACAAGGATCACATTCTCGCAGAGGCGTAGCGCGACTATAAATCATTTTATTCGGTCTCTTGGCGACGGAAATTCAAGGGACGTTCAAAATAACTGCCGCGTCTGCGTCAAAAACAAAAAGGAAATTCGGAGCCAGACTTGCATAAATTCTCCGAAACTCCGGGGCTGGGGCAACCTTAAACCAATAAGACCGACAAACAAAGAATATATTAAAATTGATAAATGAAGAGTAGCGATATTTGTTTCACCTTTAAAGAGCAGATTAAAAAAAAACAGTTCACTGACAATTTTTATTTTCTATCAGATTTACCAAAACCATCTGCGGATTTCCATATAAAGTACTAGGCGTCTATAAACATGTAGTTATACGTATTGAGCTGGCGGTTAAGACCACAAACGACTGCGTTTATCGTCAAGGATATGCGGGTCAAGTGCCCGCGTGGCAGACGCTCCTTGTCATCATGTTACAAGAGTAATATGTACATACGTTTCAGACATAAATAGCGTCTTCTCTAGACTAGATATTTCGAGTGAACCGAGCGCACTGACAAAACAAAAGAACAGCCGTACTGTAGCAGGCGTCTATAAGTGGGTAGGTATACGATATTGAGCGGGCGGGCATCACGACACAGGATACGGGCCGTGTTATCGCGCCCCCACGGCGAGCACGTCACCTTGTCACCGACCCGGTTTAATGGGCTGCCGAGTACGCCGCATGAGCGCGTTTGATACTTGGATATATTATGAATAATTGTCCTTTGTTTTATACACAAGTATGTATTAATATATTCACTGTTTATACGTTGGTTCGTAAAGAATTTATTCCGACAGGATGTTATAGTTTTTGAGAAGTTTTTAGTTCATATAGATTAAAGCTGGTAGATTAAAAAAAAGCCTTCAGAAGTGTAACAGTGAGACCAACATGAACAAATGATTTTGAATTTTGTTACTTTTTCACAAACAAATAAACGATGCACACTAGGTTTTTATGTTACGAGTGGAATGATCATAAATAAATTAGATACAAATGAGCAAGGCCTCAGAATAATGTTTCATATTATTGTATAACACGGCGGGCAACAGAACCTGGAACCCTACGCCACCGTGTCAGTAGGCATAGTCATAACAAGTATTGACCTACAAGGTATTTTTAGAAGTAGGTACATAAAATTAAGGTGGTATAAGTTATTATTTCTACACATTTTTACAGCAGGTGAATTTTCACATGTGTTTCACAGATTCACTAGATTATAAGTACAGATTCAACACAACCTTGACAATGGATATGAGTAGATTAGATACTGAACACAAACTGGACATCAAAAGTTAAAGAGGTTTTGAACTAAACAGCTGTTTCTAATGAACACGAGGTTCAGAGTTAGCGTTTATAGCTTCGCAATATATTTAGTTCATGTTTGAAGCGAGGATATCACATTACTACAAATGCATGTTTATGGCCATATTTGTATAATAATCTCACTTCGTATGTTACTTATATAATGTCACTATCGATATAGCTCGTAGAGTTAGCCGACTAAAGTGGCAATGGGCTGTCCACATCGTTCGAAGGACAGATAAACGATGGGGTCGCAAAGTCCTCGAACGGCAGCCGCCAGCCACGTTTCGATAAAAAAGCAATGGTCGCCCCCCGACCAGGTGGACTGATGACCTAAAGAAGACAACGGGAAGCCGCTGGATTTAGAGAGCCCAGGACCAGTCAAAGTGGCGCCAATAAGGGGAGACCTATGTCCAGCAGTGGACTTTAAGAAGCTGTTAGATAGATCGATAGATAGATAGATAGATAGATAATATTTTGAAACCGAACAGAAATGACAAGCTATTGTGGTGATAACTTACGTTGTAAATTGTAATATATACTTTTATTTTATTTCTTTGAGATGTCACATTCACAAACTTGTCATGTTACAAAGCCGTATGAACGATATCAAATCGACTTACTTTTTGAAATAACACACGATAAATAAACAGTTCTTTTTCATATTATGATGACTTATAGATTTGTTGTAGACATATTTTAGGTTTAACAAACAAACAAGGCTACAATTGAGAACACCCACGCCTCAGTAATGTAACAAATCAATTGGGAAGCCTCACAATTGCAGGCCAATTTAACTAACCGATCCAAACGGTGCATGTTGATACAACCAGTTACGAGACATTGACATATTTGCTTCTATAACGCGACGTATTTTGTGTGCAAATAGGTTTGTCGTTTTTTATTTATTTATTGCCATAATTGTAACTTTTAAATAAAAATATGTTGTGGTTGCGTCAGCGATGTAATAAATAGTAAGTAAAAGTAAGCAAATGAGAATAGGCAAAGAGCAGAGACCAACTAAATTTGAACAGCTCCTTTAATATTATATTTCCGTAAAATTCAGAGAATAAAACCTAATTCATACGCGTGTATGTGTGGCCCGGCCGATAGAGCCATAACGAGTCGCGCGGCGCCGGACAGAAACCAGTCCGCGCAAATTAAATATGTAGGAGCGCCCACGCCAGCAGGGCTGTGCCAAGCTGAATGGTAGCTTTTATTTATTGATCACATATTTTTTTTATTTACAAATTCAATTACATTTATACCATTATGTAATGGCGAATTACGTATTCGTATGTTTGAACCTATCAATTGACCATTTGAAGGATTTTGGTGACCTAGGAAAATTCAGTTATCAAAAATGTGTAATGTAATTAATAATTCATCTTCTTGTAACATATTTGTAGAGCACAACGTCACTTCTTTAATGCTAAAGGCCTTACATTATTTGTGCAGTGAAACTGTGAAATCACTTAAACTATCACGGTTTTAAGAATTATGTTTTGTTTGGTTGAAAAATTTCAAGGTCCTTGTCGTCACTCAATACAAAACTTGAAGTCTATTCATTTCTCGCTGGCACAATGGATCAAAAATATTAAAATTTCAATTTGAATTGTCTTATAAGAAATTTCACTCATTTGCAGCCCTATGTTTGAAGCGGGCGTAGCGAGAGCTTTGTCATTAGAGGGAGTCAGCGCCCGCTGCTCGTAGACATTTTTATCAACGTAATGCAGCTGAAACTGAGTTATATTGCCCAGAAAAATATCCAAAAGTATATCTTTCTCATACAAACTACATATTTATCAATCTCAAAGTTTTTCTTATACCCATATTAATTTTATACGCAGCGACAGATAGTATAGTTGGAACGATAATTATTATAGATAACACCAATAATAGAATTCTGGTTAAGGTTTGAGTTAAAATACTTTAAATTTATTAAATGCAGACCGATCAAATCAGGTTACTTCCAAAACTACTACGTGACTTGAATGTTGAAAACTTGTGAATACAGTATCATCGTTTTTAAACTAAGTCAGTGTTGGTATTTACTTACTTAATATCATAATTCATCTATTATTACTTGATAAAATAGAATAAAGTTATACATGTCGATGTAAGCGAGTCAAAATCTTTTATGTTGGAAGAAATTAATCACTCTTTGATATTAAAGAAAAAATCATCGTGCTCTCTACAATCTACATATTCCTTAATAGTTACTGCATTCCTAACATTCTAAACCAAGTTGAATCGAAACGAATGATATATGTTTTTAAGGTTACGAAAAATAACTAAAATAAATATTTTATCAAACAATATCATTTGCAGCCCTACCGTGGAAGCGGGCGGCGAGTGCTCAGTCATTAAGGGCGTTAGCGAAGCCGCGCCGAAGAGAGCAGACATTTTTTATGTGACCCGCAAGCCGCGCCGACGAGCGTATTGCGGCGGGCGGATACATGGCGGCCTGTAGTTTTATTTATACGTAGCCGGCCCGGCTTCCCGCAGGTATGGTTTAGTTTTTATAACGCGCCATACTTAAATAAATCGGACATCTATAATACTTCTTACCTCTTACAGTAAGAGTCTTACTACAAACAGATAAATTGAAGAATGTAGTTTATGTGTCGCTGTTTTGATGAAGATCACACTAGGTGAAGCGGTTTTTTGTATCAGGCCACGAGGCCAGTATCTAGTGGTTTGAAAATTGAAGTATGCAGCATCAAACAACCTGCAATCTATAATTAATAATTATAGAAAGTCATAATGCGTACAATTCATAACCTTAAACTTAAGTAAGCTGGCGAGATCATCGTTTGACTACGACCTAGAGCTGGATTTGAAGGAAACATGCTTTAGGCGGATCTAAATTAGCTTATAAATGACCTGCAATAATATTATAATTAATCTAACTGGGTCCTTAAGTTATTATATTTAATTAAATTGTCTGCATTATTTAACTAGCTAAATTCATGGTTTTATGAGGTGTAGCGAGGTTTTTTAACGTCATTATAAAAATGCTTTCAAAAAAAAAATTGTGACAATCTACTATTTATATCTGATTAAATAATTATGAGCAAATCAAGCCATCGATCATGAAGTTACAATTCGTTTAAAACCACAAGAAAATATAACTAAAATATTGTCTTAGCGAAGTATGAATTTCATTCTAGCACCAAAACCTTATTCCGATAACAATACCGTTAAAAAGCAAGGAACAGAGTAAAATAACGTAAAACTTACATAAAATATATAAGTATGTCGTAGCAAAATCTATCTTAGAATTCAGAAAAAGCAAAAAAAGCAAAGCAACGACCCATAATTGTCCCACTGCTGGGCTCGGGGTTTCCTCTCACAATGTGAAGGGAACAGGCCATAGTCTACCACGCTGGCCAAGTGCGGATTGGTAGACTTCACACACCTTTGAGAACTTTATTGGAGAACTCTCAGGTGTGCAGGTTTCCTCACGATGTTTTCCTTCACCGAAGCAAGTGATAATTAACTTATAATACGCACATAATATTTGAAAATTAGAGGTGCGTGCCAGGATTTGAACTCGGGCCCCAGCGTTCGGGAGACCAACGTTCTAACCACTAGGCTATCACTGCTGTATCACACTTAGAATTCAAAAGCAGAAATATATTTCGAAATTTATATTTACCCGCTAAACAATGATTGAGAATCAGCCAACAGACCAACATACAGATAGCTCTAAATGAATGCCCGATTGTAGATTGAGCTACATGTAAGTAATGAGTACAGCGTGTTGGCAGTATAAAAAGATCATTATCACCTGTTGTAGTCAGTAATGTTAGAAGCCATTAGACACCTTTCATCCTACTTGCAACGTTGTGAAATACTTACTTTGAAAGTTGTAAATGATCTACATGTTATAAAGTCGTAAACATCATTAAACTGCAGACATTTGCATCTTCAACTTATATTTATTAATCGTAATGAAGCAAAGGAAAAAAATGTGGAGAGCTCTTAAGCTTCTTGAAGTAGTTGAAAGGTTTATAAATTTTATTTCTCGTTAAATTACCCAGATTACAAATTTTACGTAGCAATTACTCTTACGTGTTACGCGCTTAAAAGTACATGTTAAGCTGCTACATACATTATTTTAAAGGTCGATACAAAAGTTGGAGCTAATATAATACGCGGGTTTTACAAATCAAAAGTATTCTATGTGACTTTAGATTTCAGTTATTAAATAACGTAAAGAATTGCGGTGTCGAATTTCAAGGCGTCTAGGTCGCGTCTTAATTCATAATTCAATGTGCGCTGCCTGCCGGTCGCAAAGTGCAAGCGCGAGAAAAAAGGCGACAGGGGGAGGGAGCGAGGGGAGATAACACCTCGCCGAGGGTTGGGGTAATGTGTCCCCGCCGACCGCACATCGGCAATTATTATAAAGAGGCGCCGCTGTAAACTGGTTGAAATATGTACGTGCTTTATAAGCCGTGTATTAGTAAAACGGGCGAGTCGATGCAGCTGGGTTGATTTGTTAATTAATCGTATGTATGGTAGGGTTTGGACACAGAAAAAATATGAAGGTGTTCTTTGTTGTTGCAAATGAAAGAGTACTTACTTATTCATTGGTAATCGCTAATAAATCGTTTGAAATGATTATATATTGCTTTGTAGATGATGTATTCGAACTCAAAATAATTTAGTGTTAAGGCAACTAATAAATCTAGTCGTTCTATTCTTTTCTACGTAATAATATGTTATAGTCAGTAACAGTATTAAGATAAATACACGATCAAGACACGGTTTACTTGATTCAGTTCTTCTAAGAGTTATTCATATAACTATACTGATGTTATCACATAAAAAGTGAAAATTGGTTATTATATAATGTAATAATATTAAAAAACCAATTAGTATAATGCGAAACATAATAAATGAAACATGTAGGCGTATCCATAATTTATTATAACAGAAAACGCTTGATAGATTCTTATCAAAGTGAAAATTTGTTAGTACGTACGGAATGTAAGAATCATATAAAACAAACTACAAAAATGCATCATAAACACGTAATCCATCATTTGTAAAACAGTTGATAGATTCTTCGTACCAATCTACCATATGGACTCGAGTAATCCCAAGATAAAAATGAAAATAAATGATCAAGTATCAAGTCAATTCACGCGCAGTATGGAGGATCGCGACCGTAAGCCGTGTAAGCCATCGGCGACCGCACAGCAGGCCCGCTGGCGTTCCGTCCCGTTCTCCCTCCCGCTCGCACGCGCCGCACCCGTCTCGCTCTACTACACTCGGTTTGACACGTCCCGTAACATGAGAGAGCTTAACGCAAAGCCCCGGGTGAGCGAATTTCATTTCTGTGCGCCGGATAAAAATTTAATAAAGTCGAGCCAAGTTTGACGGTGTTGCCGAAATTAGGCACAGGTTGTAGGAGGTTTAGCATAAATGGTGGTCATAACGTTTGTGTAACAAAGTTAGTCCTCTGAGCCTGGTCGATAGACCGGCCCGGGTTTGATTCCAGATCAGATAGTTACGTTGTAGTTAAAATTCAGTATGAATTTGTTCTAGAAAGAAGAAAGAAATAGAAAGAAAGATACTGGTAGGCCAGCATGGGGGTTAGAGTCAGTGTTCTAGAGAAGTTGAGATTCTAGGCCGAGATTGGACTTCTCTCTGAGGGCACATTAGGTCATCCGCCCCGATTATAATCGTCCAATCGTACTATTTGAATTCCTTATTCCTGTCTAGCTATTGATATAATAGATATCTTCTTCTCCATCTACATATTATTATTCAACATTTCAACAGTTTATTTGTCTGTGTGTTTGTTCTGGATAATTGAAACAGATTAACCAATTTCAATGCGGTTTCCATTGCTGTATTAGTAAGCTTAGGGTTAAATTAATTGTTTGTTGTTTTCAATCGCTATAATCATAACTAAATTTTAACTACAATTTTTTACCAAACAGCTAACAATACAACTATCTGCTACAAGGCAGTTTAAAAAACCGCATTAAAATCGGTCCATTCGGAGGTACGATACCACAGACAGACACAATTGCACACACACAGACTTAACACCCATATTTTGTGTCGGGGGCTAAAAAAGTTATTGTCAAAACAGAAAACAAAATAACATAAAACCTGTATTCCAAAATCAAACGATTTAAATTTCGCGGGTTACATAAGACTAAGAAATAACTCACAGCTCACCGTTATCGCTAGGGCTGTGCATTCTCCGGTGATAACCTAGCCTCAGCTAAATAGTTCAGCGCAACAGGTCCGCTCATAAATCTTGGACGTCGCGCCATAATCAGGTGGGAGCGTTATCGGTTACTTAAGGTTACGGTAAAGGTGTAATAATTTTGTTTTTAACCCGCTCAACCCTTTAAACGTTAATGTTTAAACGTTCGTTCTAATTTTCTTGTCTTATTCACTCTCTGAGCGCAGTAGTTTTGTAAATAGAGATGTCCTTTACGCTCAATTTTTAACCGACTTCAAAAAAGGATTCAATTCGATGCAGTTTCGAATGCGTGATTGGCACCGACCTAAAAAAAATTTAGGTCCCTGATATGTCACTACATAATTTTTAGTTTACTTTTTTGAAGTCGATAAAGTGTTTTCAAAATTGTTAAGTATTTTGTTTATTTTATTTAACAATAAAAACGTGTCGTTAGGTTAGGTTAAGGGTATATAATATTCATTCTTGCAATTAAATCATTTACGATACATTACACGTCCGTATAGAATAATTATAGACAGACGAACAAGATAAAATTGTTTAAGAACGAAATGAAATTACGAAATAATCAAGAAATCACCGTTCGCGTAACGCAAACTCGCAAACGAACTACCGTTCGCCTCGCCCGATCACAATGTTCGTAACGCTCTCGTCACGTATTCTGCGTATTCACCAGCTTACTCCCCAAGTCAAGCGTGCGTAAAGAAGTTGCGCTTCAAAAAAACCCGCCTACTTTATCTATGCTTGTTGATTACCGGCTAACTAGCTGCATGTCCTTTTAGAATTGAGCATGAAGCATAGTGAGAATACGTTCCTTGGTACTCGGGTAAAACTTGTAGACCAGGTAAGTCTCAATTGGCAGATTGTGACCAGTTGACCACCGAATGTGGACCTCAGTCCTTATATTGGGAGTGGGAACTATTTGGTCATTATGTCAACAGGATTCAAAATTTTAAAGGTTCTACTTTGGATGTTGAAGTGATCTAAAAATAATTTTTATAACAGACATTTTTTCTACTAGCCCGCGGCTATATCGCACCCTTAGTGGAAAAAAGGCATAAGATGAAAATTGCAATTTTTCAGTAGAGCAAAAAACCTGTTAAAATATCAGTAAGAAGTTAAAGGAATTTACATTACGATTTCTTGCACAAAACCGTCAGGATTAATGATAAAAAATTGAAAATTATACTATTTATACTATTACTAGCTGTCTCGGCGAACTTCGTATCGCCTAACCTGTAAGCTATCCTATAGTTCAAGTTGGATCAAACTGCACACGGTGTGCAAATTTGATTAAAATCGGTTAAGTAGTTTAGGAGCCCATCGCGGACAAACGTGACACGTAATTTATATATATTAAGACTAGGATAATAGGATTACTAGGATGTTGTTTGCTGAATGCGTGGCGCGTAATGGTGAACGCATATACATATATCCGCATCGGGCTCTCCTATGATTTTCATACAAATGCGGCCGCGGCGCGTTCGGCGCATACGGTGCGGATATATGTGCGTTCACCATAAAAGTGCATAGCTAAGCAAAGAGTCCGATTACACGCATAAGCTAATACGCGCATAAGGATGTAAAAAATAAAATTAAACACATATTACACCACATTTATAAAATATTTATTTTCAATAAATCACATTCCATTTATAAGCTATATTCGTGGCACATTGAACAACAGATAAAATATACTCCATAACTATTATCAAATCTAGGTACCGTTCTATATTTGAGGTATTTCTTGTATTACATTAAATATGTATATTTAAACAATCACATATAATTTTTCACACTTCTACTTTTACAACACTTTAATACTTACATTTATCACACTTAAAAATAAATTCGACAATATGTGTAAACAGTAAAAATAAAATCGAAAAAATACACTAGGAATTCTAATTTTGAAAACCACGAAATGTACGACGCCATATTGATTTAAGTATTAACCCTGCGTCCGCTTACTGGGCCAATAGTGGCCAGTTAAGCCAAGTTTGTCTCTTACTTTAAATTATAGTATTTTTGTCGTAAAAATTATGTACCTTATCTGAGAAATATATCCCGTTAAAATAACTAAAACAAACACAGCCGAAAACAGAGATCTCTGAATAGTAACATTTACTAACATCCATTTATTTACTTAATGACTAGTTCCCTAACATCCACAAAATTTTAACACAATTTTTTTATCTTTAGACAAACATGGGATAGCTTTTACGAGTATTACTAACGGAAGTAGATTCAATTGATTACGCATGCGTTTCAAGTAACAGATTGATATTTAGTTACAAGATTTTTTGTACTTTGGTTTTCATATATACTGGTGGACAGATTATTCCTTATTGCTTATGTAAAACACTTTCTGATATACGATAAACTTCTATCACATTTATATAAATACATCTAAACACATATTATATATGTATCGTCATATCAATGAGCAAATCGACTCATATTTAAGACAAATGTACTCATCTCCCTGAGCAATTTTGATTCATTTAGGTAGATTTCGATATTGTTCAACGTTTTATTAAACTGTAAAAATCACATTGATCAAATAACAGATTGACCATGCATGTCGGGATAAGTGGTCCCCAACTTTTAAAATGATAATTGGATACAATATATTCCCAGTATTCCCTACAATCCCATAACTCAAGCTCACCTGTAATCTGATATTTAAAACAAGATTTATAGACATCTACCTTCTTACCGTGGTTTTATCATTTCGTTTTAACGCTTTACCTCTAGTCTTCTGCTTCAGACCCGATGGAGTATTCGACTTTCAAATCTCGATTCAAGTCGTCTGGAGAGTCATTTCTTAGACCCATTACAGCACGAGAGGCGAAAGAGCTTTGCGACGCCATGCTTGCCAGGATACCGTTAGACAGTGCCTGCACCGAGAGAGCTTCCTGTGAAGGCCCTGCATAGCTGTACTGCTGATACACCGCCTGTATCCTCGCCGCGTTAACCAACGTCTGTATCTTCAGCTGCGTGTCCAGGGCCAAGCTCAGCGGCAACTTCCGCAACTGACTTGCAATCAACTTCCCAAACATTTCAAACTCATTCTCATTCCCGTTCTCTGAATGTTGGCTCAAGTCTTGCGGTACATCTGAATGGTCGCTCCTATCATCGAAACTTTTTTTCTGTTTTGCCGGTATGGGGTAAATAGTAGCGAGCGAGGTGGTCAAAGGCGTCGCAATCCCCACGGGAGGATTCAGAAACGGTGCGGTAGTTGAAGTTGGAAGGATTCCAAATGGACCCGAGGTTTGATTTAATCCGAAAGGTGTCCCCGGGCGCGGAGATGGCGTGTTGAGAACGTATGGAGTGGACGAGCGAGTTGAACTGCGCCGTTTTCGCGGGCTTTTCTTCTCGGGTGATCTCCGCTCGCTCAAATCTTGGACCGCATCGCTCTCGTCGCTCGCTGGTATCTCGAGCAGACTATTGTCCACCTAAAAAAAAGACATGAATAAATAGTATCGCTGCGTGGCGAAACCGCGCGTCGTTTTTTGCATTGTAAACAGTAAATAATGGCGAACTCACCGAGCTCGGTGTGACGATCGCCCGCAGAAACCTGTCTGCATGCTCGAACCACGTGACGCTCGGACGGTACGCATGCGCGCCGGCCTTTCTCGCCGCGCGAATCTTCTTCAGTTCTACACTGTATGACGATCGGATGTTTTTAATTTTATTTTTCAATTCTTTAACAGTAACGTCGACTAGGTTCAGCGATTTGATGATTTCGACATATCCTTGTTCTCTTATCTTCTTGTTCTTGTAGTGTTCCGAGACAGGGTTCCAGAGATACTCTCGCTTTTCGTACTCGATTATCATTTGGATGGTCAAATCCTCGCTCCATTTCGGGTTTGCCAAAATCGCGACCATGTTTGTTTATATCATAATACGTAGAGTTTTATTGTTTTGTTTGTGAAATTCGCGTGGTATCAGCGAGCGGTACCAGGAGCGCAAGGGTGCGGGCGTGTCGCATGCGCGAAGCATACTAAAAGCACGTCGATGGGCCGGCGTGGCGCGGGGGGGCGCTATTTCGGGAGCGTCCGATACGCAGCCGCGTGCTTTGGCGCGTGCTGTTTCCTCTCGCGCACGGATGCTGGGCCCGAGTGAAACGGAAGATTTGTGGCCGGGCGGCCGGGCGACGTCCACACAGAGGTACTGGCCTACGATTTACGCGTTACGCGCACACAACGACACGATAATGATGAGATTTATAACGCCTACGTCGACTTCCACTACTTAAACATATATCATGTTACTACAAATTTATGCAATAAAGTATTGAGTATTGAGTAAACAAAGACTTTGCTAAGTTGTGTATTTTGTTATACATATGTAATTGATTGAATTGATAATAGCTACTTTATTTACTTAAGGTCACTTTACTTGAATTGAATGTATGTTATCACTTAATTGTTACTTAATTATTTAGTGAATTTTGAAGTTGATTAATGATGTAAACTTTGCATGTAGTGATTAAGCTAAGCTAAATAACATGTAATGTGAATTTTTGCCTTTGGTTTTATTAAAAATTAAAACTGTTTTAACTGTATTTACAATCAAATTAATCCTAAATAACTTTGTGCAATAGCCATTAATAATAGAGCTATTTGCACTTCAAAAGTATATAATGAACTGTATTCACTCATTCATATTAAAATAACTTGTTTACACCCGCCGCGCGGCTTCGCTCGCGTAATGGTTTTTGTGGTTTCTCGAAACGAAATCAAAAACATAAAAATGTCCTAATCATCCCAGGTGAACATAGAACTGGGATAAAATTACATTTACTGGTCCTAGACAGCTATTTGTATGCTAAGTTTTATCTAAATCCGTACAAGGGTTAGCGCGTAATAATGAGGAAGAAGAATAGAAGTAGAAAGTTTTATAAAACAAATTGTTAGCCAATGATTATTTTCAAGTTTTTGGATGACTTCATTGTTTTATCATAAATACATATGTATTCTAGTACATTAAAATTATTACAACATTCATAAATTGCAATTAATGCCCATATTCTAGCCCACTATTCTACCGACAATATTTAACTCAAAACCGTTGTAGAATTATTCGAAAACCAAAAACCTTGGAAATTAATTTGTCCACTGTTACAGACATCAATCAAGATTCACAAACGTACTCGAGAGTCGAGACTTGTAATGGGAATCTAATATTAATTATAAATCCGATCCTACCTGAATTTATAAATCACACAAAACATTCCTAGGCAGTTTTAATGCTGAATTTGTTTGTACTACTTATTCCTCAACATAAATCAATTTAACTTAATAGTTGAGTGCCGTGATTAGATCAATAAATTTCAAAAATCATGAACGTTTCGTTAGTTTATTCATTAAATGCCATTCATTTAAATACCTGATTAAAATAAAGATTATTCATATAATGCTTTGTGAATTGTGACCAAGTATCTTAATTAATTATTATTTCTGTGATATTTGTATTGTTATATTGGTTTGGTGATATTTTTTATAGCATATAAGTTAATGCTTGACTACAATTCCAGCTAACGGTAAGTGGCGATGAAGTCATTGGCGCTAAAACGCATTAACTTAGTAAAAGCCTATTCACTCTTGCCTTGAAGACACTTACATTGTAATCGAGCGGAAGCACCGACGCGGGCAATTTATTCCAATCCTTCACTGTACACATAATAAATGACGAAGCGAAGCGCGCCGTCCGTGCAGGGGGGATATCAACGACGAAGGGATGGATACCCGCCGTGCGTCGGGAAGTTCGATGGTGAAAAGGGGATGGCGGAATCAAATCTTGTAATTCCTGCGCACACTCTCCAAAATGTATCCTGTAGAATACCGAGAGGCTAGCAACTTTACGCCTGTGCTCAAGGCTCTGAAGATTGGTCTCAACCAATTTAGGGTCACCAATAAGTCTCTAACACGAAACAAATATATAAAACAATTTACCTTTATTACAACTCAAAACTCAGCGAATTCCTCCCCAATTATTGATTTCTTAGTAACGTAAAGTAAGATACAGGTTCCTCATAATATGGAGAAGCAAGGAGAAGCAAAGGAGTTTTGAAAATTAATTCCGTAAAAGAGTAAAAAAAGAGGTAGGAATTCCGGACGTTGCGTTGGCTAAATAAATATTTATTTAGTTAAATGTCAATTTTCTAAATTTAATAACAACTGTAATAAAATGTTTCGTAGAAAGACAGAAATACGATACATACATTAAGTATATTACATTATGTATCTCAGTTTTAATGTTTAATACGAATTACATACTATCTATATTTAACACAGGTTACAATATTTAATACAATAACAATATTTGTAAATTTAGGCAGATAATTATTACTATCATACCACAATTATATCAAAATTGTTTATATTTACTCTAGTGCGTAATTTTCAGGGCGATTTAGATAGCGGGGTAATTTGTGTCCCACCTGCACGTGAGGGTTAATTTCTCACAGTAATACAGCTCGTTCGATCGTTGTTTCCGTGTGGCCAAATGACCAGCGTTGTTTTAACATTTATTTTTATTTTTTACAAGAGGTCTCTGATCTAGCGGTCGCCACGCCGCAATTTGCCGCATTTTTTTAATAAGATACTTTTGTAACTGCATGATTATTTTTAAATAAGTTGTTAAAAAGCTGTGTGTACACATATTATGTTTTTATTTTATATTGACAGTTAAGTAAGTAATCAGATTTATTTCTAATTTATTTACAACCCTGGCTGATATTCAAACCTGCAGAGGCCCATATAAGGACAACTTACAAACAAAGCCATCACTGCTTTCTATTCCTGAAATTCAAAGCCTGTTCCTAGACTTTTTAGTTGGAGATACAGATTTAAAAAAGATAAAGTTGTCCAGCAACGGATTTGTAATTTATGCACGCATTGCGGATCGGACGACCGCGTATGGTAATCTGGATAACTGGGAACTCGCCAGATATCCGAGTTCTGTAACTACCGCAGTTTTTGTAGAGAATGTTATATTCTGAACTAGCGCTCTCCTCGCGGCATTGCCCAGGATAAGACGTATCCTATATCTTATTCCGAATCATGATATACCTGTGAGCTTTTCATGAAAATTCGTACAGTAGTTAATTATTGCGTGAAAGAACAAAAAAACATTTATTATTAAATTACTAGGAGTAGGATGGTGTATAATGGACAGAGTCGGTGTTGGGGGGGGGGGGGGGGCAAGGTTAGGCGACGGCCTAGGGCGCCAAATTTGGGGTGAGGAGCAAAAAAAACCTCGATTTTGATTTTCTTATGTGGGCGCCATAATATTCTTGCCTAGGGCGTCAGTGGCTCTAACGCCGGCACTATTGGCAAACTATTGTTTTTATATAAAACATCTAATACCGCTGTATCAGATAAAATTGGCTGTGGCCGTGGTCCCAGGTGTTGCGAGCTCGTCACTCTCCGACTGTCTTCCCACACGGCTTGGCAATACCTCTTTTTCCTCACCAAGCTGAGCTGGTATAGATATTTCCCTTAATAAACCATTCTTTCCCTCAGTTCATTCCATTCATTCATTCATAGAAAATAATTGCAAAATTTCACATCTGTCAGGCATCCAAGACGGTTTTAATGGTTTTTTAGTTTCGGTTGAGATCAGTCAAAGTGACAATAAGTAACAGGCCTTTCTTTCTCGGCTACTGACGCATCGGTGGTGATCAGATTAAAGTCTGATCTTCGTGCCTGGTAGTGACGATTTTATCATCACCCTTCTAAAACGTGACGTTTTATCCCATACGAAATCTCCAACAAAAAAGTTTCACTCCAAAAATTCGTTGTAACTTGTAACTAAAACTATGTTTAAATGTAGTCTATGTACTCTCTATAGTCTATAGTATAATAACAGTGCATCACTGGGAAAGACGCAACGAGTAGGTATCGGGCGGGCGGGCCGGCGGGCCGGCGGGTCGGTGCGGCGGGTTGGCAGGCCGGTGGCGCGGCGGGCCGGACAGTGGCCCCGGCGCGGCGAGTGGTAATTACTGACCGCGCCACTTCAAAGCGAGGCTCGAGTCGCGTTTACACCATGCGCAGGACTCACGACTCACGACGCGACCTCACAGCATGTTCCCACTAGGATGAATTTCTAGATCGTGATAATTCGGATCGTTATTAGGTTTGCAACGGTGCATATATTTGTGGCGCTATTAACACATGGACGAATTAACAAAAAGTTAACAACTGACACGACGTCCTCGAGTTTTATACTTTTCATTATCAATATTAATCGAAATTTTTTATCGGAGCGGACCATCAAGGTCGTTGTTGACGGAACATGCTTGGACACGAAGCTCATAAATGCTGGCATCCCCCAAGTTTCTGTGTTTTCACCTACAGTGTTCATCATGCATATCAATGATATGCATGATATCGGGGATATCCATTGATATGCTGATGAAAATACCGGTAATGCTCGTTATACAGGCCGAGCAAATCTTTCTCGGGTGCAGAAGAGGATAAAAATTGTGTCTAAAGTCGAGACATCTCTGGAGCGGGTCTCGGAATGGGGCAGACTAAATTTAGTCCATTTCAACTCCGAGAAGACACAAGTTTGCGCGTTAACCGATAAAAAGCCCCATACGTCAAAGCGTCAAAGTGACTTATCACAGTCCTCACGTAAACTTATTCAAATCTATTTACATTTAATAGAAAAAAAGAAAAACACATTTCTCACACAAAGCACTGCAACAGATACAACAATCTGATTAAATCTAATACTATGCTTAAAATTAAATACAGTGCCATGCAGGTGGAACAGAAAAGATCACATTCAGCGAAGTCCGCAGTTTTTCAATGTAACCTACGGTGTCACGCGGGGCGCACACAAGGCGAACATGCTAATTCTACTTAAATACGAGTAATAAATAAGGCGAACACAAAATTTTAACTAAATTCTTAACTACATTATCTATCTTATGTGCATAAGATACGAAAAACATTAGAAGAAAGAAGAAAGAAAGAAAGAAAATATTTATTTTGCTAAGCTCTGCAACAAGTTACAAAATTTACACTAAACAATAATACAAATATACAAGAAACTATTTCTACACAAGAAAGGTATCCTTAACTAATACGCCGTTGACAACAATTTCTGGAAATATAACAATAATATAACGACACTGGGTCGAACACAAACGGAGTAATGGAATAATTTATCTGCTGAGCAGTCGGGCCTTAACATTGCCGGTGAGTGCTTCCCTTTTTTCTAAGAGACTAATAATTAATAAATATTAGGTACTTACATATTTTAATTTGCTCAGATACTTGCGTTTTTATGTTAGTCTGCGCGTGTATGTGTGTGTAATACAATACCCATCCATCCATCCATTAAGCTTGAAGTTTAAACTTATCTTTAACACCCATAAAAGATAAACGGCTGACATTCAGTGAAACCATAATTACGATTAATTAAAATCGTGGGCTATAAATGGTCTTCGGGATATTTATGTCTCGTGGCCCCGTCGTCGGCACCTATCAAGGCAGAGCACAAACTTACTTTTACACTCATAAACGCCTTAGGGCTTAACCGATAAGGTTGAAATTGGCTTGGAAACCATTCAATTTAATTTGCAGATAGACAAGATTTGTATTTTCAGTTTACGTTGCCTTTTATTGAACGGAATAGAGTCGAGTTTAGCGTATCAGATGTGGATGGTGGATGGTAATAGGAGATCAACACCACAGATGGATGGGCAGTGACGCAAGGCGGTCACCACTGGTATGACATTTATTTTCAAACATTTGCATTGGTATGGGATGATTTCCGAAGTAGCTTTTGATTTGAGAGAATTCTATTTCAATCAGTCGTCCTTATGGCCGGTTTCTGAAGTCTCCAGTTAAACGATCAACAGCTATTGAATCAATAAAGTTAAACTTAAGTTATATATTCGATAACTGTCACTGGGTTTCTGAGCACGCGAGGAGCCTTTCAATAACTATGAATCCAATAACGAGTATCTAACACTGCCACTAGATGGCTCTCTTCAAAAGATAATAAAAAGATAAGTTTCAAATAGATATTATCATTTTATTTTGTCGTTTTGACTAATTGTATTTGTTTTTTGGTAGTAAATATGTAAAAAATATTGTAATTTGGTATTTATTTGCGTGTGTTCATCATAGTCAAATATCAACAATAAAATTTATAAACGTCAATTTAACGTTTATTTTGGTTACCATTGGTTACCATTGGTTACTATGGTAACATAGTATTTGAGAATAACACCTCTGTCATTCATTGTCAATCTAGAAAAAATTGTTGATTTCTTGCAAATACTTGTATTTGTATTTTCAATAATCTGAGGTCCTTGAGGCTATCCATATACCTACTGCACACACAAATGACCTCAAAATTGTTGTAACTTGTAATTTGTCATATTCTGTCCACGAAATGTTGAAATGAAACGTCAAATAAAGTTATGGAACCGATAAACGGCCATCTATGGTTAGATAAGTTAATCTTAGTTTAAACGGAATTTATCTATTATCGCAGTACTCAGAAACGCTTTTTCGGAACTTATCGACACGTTAGCGTTTTTGAATAGATAAACTCTCGATAAAAAGACCTCAGAAACCGGGCATTAGACGATCATGCAGCATTTGCATTTAGGTACAGAGTAGTAGACTTCTTTAACATGACAGTGCTGTGTAAATAAATCATTTGACTTTGGTCTTTTAGGTGGCCAAGTAAATAAATAAATAAACGGTACACACTCATAGCCCCACACTAGGATTACCTGAGTTGTGGGTGCCATGTTTAACACAAATTCACCCATGACCCGAGTACAAATATTTATGTCACATAAATATCTGCCCCGACCGGGAATCGAACTCAGGACCCCTCGCTTCACAGGCAGGGTCGCTACCAACTCTACAGGGTCGTTAAAAAGTGGAAATTATTACTCACACCTTTGAGAAGTTACAATCAACTCAGCATTTTTTATGTAACTAACACACAAACCACCTGATGGTAAGCGGTCAGATCACCCATGGACATCAGTGCCTATCACCAAATGCATTACCAGACAGTGGCGGTACAGCCATACAAGTGGAAAAGCCCGGCTTACTATCATTGCTTTACTATCATCACTCTGCAGCTGACACTCTTTTATTTGTTGGTAAATATTATACGTATGGAATGGAGTGTTCTGTGTTGTCGAGCCAAAGATCCGGAAATCCTGGGTTGTACGACACAACTTGGCTTGCCTTGTTGTGACAGCCTAGGCACGCCATTGTTACCAATGCGTTTTCGACCAAGAAAGAAAAGAGTAAAAGAAATAAAGTATTGGCTTTCAATCAGGCCAAAACAAGTCCATCCTGCTTTTTTATGGAAATAGCCGACGAATAGCTGACGACCATCTGATGGTATATGGCTATAGTCGCCCATGCGCTTCAGCGACACCAAAGGCATCACTGAAGCGTTGCGAGTTGCGACGTTGCCGGCCAAGAAAGAGCAAAAAAGACAGAAATATCTTGCCACTAGCGGTCACCCATCCAAAAATCGACCGCTGTTGCTTAACTTTGTGGATCACTTAGGTTCGACTCAAGCCGCGCTATCGCTTGTCCACTCATTCGTTATGCTATGTCATAATCATGGCATGATAGTGACGCCATGTAACTAGGTGGTAACTATAACTAACAACGTGATACGCTTGTTGCCCCGTCGTTAATTCAGGTCAGTTAGGTTAAGGACTCACGGATCGGTATGCACCCACGCCCGCTATGGTTCATATCAAAGATACTAAATTCACGACAACTCTCGTTATAATTGACAAGGATTATCATAATTCATACGTCTACCTATAAAGTCTATTAAAATTAGAGTTAAGACCAGGTGTCTTAAGGTTTAATTAAATCAAAGTGAATAAAGTAGATTTTAATATATCATCATTGGAATCATAATTGGAAGACCAATAGGCGGTTTCATATCACAAAAGACGCTTCTTCTTTCATAGCCACACACGGTTGATATTTCTTGATGCGATGGTTTGACGCTCGAAAGATCAACTTCGAATAAATTCATGGTACCTAGAGAGTGGTGTGGTGGTGGACGGTGGTAGTGACATAATATGATGTTCCTTCTAAAGTCTTGACTCTTGAGTTACCCACGCGTAGCACAAGCGAAAACCACCCCGTGAGTTTGCTTCATCGCCTCTAGAGCCGGCGGGTACGTACCCTATATAATCCCGTATATACTCCCAACTCGCCTCGCACCAGTAAATAGTGTTTATAGTTTTATAGAGTAACCAGGATAAAATTCGCAGTGAAAAATATCTCATAGTGTAACTGTTTTTTTATGTAACATAGCAGTCTATTATGAACTCTTAATTCCAGCCAAGTTCCAGTGTAAACGTCAAATTCGTGTTACCAAAGCGGTCACGGGACACTTTTTAGCCAATCATACGTCGTTTAAAGCCCGAGAAATGAATTGCCATTGCCATTCCACATGAATGGTTTTATAAAAGTTCATAATAGGCCCGATAGTCGATAACACGAGCTGAAAGGTGAAAATAATAAGTGGTCACTATCTTCTGGTCTATCAACAACAGGAAAGGCATCGTTTCCTGGCCAGGAATATTGATTTATGAAAAATCCAGTGTTTCAGTTTTAGTCATCAAAATCGGGCCCGTGAGTCCTTTCAGCACTTTTCGCTATTCATAGTTTCGGAATTACCCATCCACGCCCGTTTGAAAAATTCATCCTGTATATGAATAATGAAATTTATGAAGTATCAAGAAGCGTGAGGCGGCGTACATGTCGTTTGGCGCGCCGCGCCTGCCGCGGGCAGGGGGCGAGCCGGGCGCTTCGCTACTTTATACCTGCCGAGTGCCGCTCGTCGCTTGTGCTGCGATATTATATATACAGCGGCAGCATTATAGCAGTGATGTATGGCGGGTTGAACTACGTTCTCCTGTTAGGAAGTGCCTGGTTCGATACCAGAACTTGTCAGTTCTCTGGCACTTCTAAAAGGGTAGGAAAAAAAGTACTTTTTAACCGACTTCAAAAAAAGGAGGAGGTTCTCAATTCGACTGTATTTTTTTTATGTTTGTTACCTCGGAACTTTGGACTGGGTGAACCGATTTGGATGATTCTTTTTTTAATCGAAAGCTGGTGCTTGTCGTGAGGTTCCACATTTTGAATGAGATATGACAATGGCATTCATTTCAAAAGCATATAAGTCTTAAATTTGCATTAAGTATGTGCGCGATAAATGGACGAATAACTCAATATCACGCCAACCGATTTCGATGATTTTTTATTGGATGTACTTCATTTGAAGTCAGTTATTTTTTTGTTAAAATGTTAGATTATTGACATCGTATGTTTGAGGCGTCTGGTGTGTTGCTGATGTATATGGGCGATGTGACCATTTACCATACATCGTCTCTTCACTCATTTGTCGACAATGACAAAAAAAGACGACGCACGCACTCTCCACTCTCCCAATAGGACTCTGTGTTCTACAGTATAGCACATACGAGTATTTTCATTTAACACCGACGACCTGACCAAACATTTAAATGTACTGTTGGCAATCGAACTACCACTACGAGCTATGCACTACCGACTACGTTATTTTTTCAAAATCAACTAGTTCGATTCCTGGCTAGGAATATTGAATTTTCAAAAATTTTATGATGCAGTTTTAGTTTTCTTTCAAAATCGGTTCCGAGACTCCTTTGAGCATTTTTTGCCAATCCTCATAGTTTTGGATTTGGCCACCCACGCCCACTTGAAAAATTCATCCTGTATATACTCCGCACGGGCTTTATTATGAATTTCCATCCCAGTACTTCGAACAAAATTCTCACTAGTACAATCAATATGGACTTAGTCCCTGTGAGCGTACCGACACATAGCATTGAAAGTCGCCCCGGGCGCGCGTTGTCGGTGCTAACTTCACCGTACCAATTGTACTGTATGTACAGTCGGCAAAAGAGTTATATATGCAGGGCTTAATATAAAACATTCTATTAAGTTTAATTATAATAGTATGTTTGTGTTATTATCAATGTTGCTTTTCAATCTGGACTACTCAAACTCGTGAGATTTGTAGGTCTGTAATTAATAATCTGACTAGGAATATTGATTTTTCAAAATGTAATGATGCACTTTTAGTTTTCATCAAAATTGGCCTCGAGACTCCTTTCCGCATTTTCCGCTATTCCTCAAATTTCGGATTTGGCCATCCACGCACACTTGAAAAATTCACCCTGTATTATTATATCTTTTAGCATGTAATAACTTACTTATGTACTTAATATGTATGTATGTTGCATAAACTTTGATATAAATAAATGTTGTGCTATGCTATATTACCTATGCTATATGCATAGGTAAAATATGATTTCACATTCTGTACATTACATAATTCTGTAATATTAAACTTTACTGTAATAGGTGATGGGTTCCTGATGGGTCTTGTAAATGGTAAAGAGCACTAATTTCGTAAATTTTTGTTTTATATAGCATTTCATTTAAATTTTGACTAATATTAAAAAGTTATTGTCAAATTCGGTTCTTAAAGATGGTAATGAGCGATTTTGAAGTCACTTCCAAAGCGTATTTCCGATAAACTCTTTCTTCAATTTAAAATGCAATTTTAAAAACCTATGTTCATTTGATCGTTACATAATCTATATCATTAAGAGCGACATTTCCAGAATGTTGGTAAACTCGCCGCAACCGGATATCCGGCGAGTCCCGTGTGGTCCGGTTATTGCCGAGCCGGTCGCAAATAGCTATCGGGTAATGATCTGAGGGGGAGGGCCCGGGACCTGGGCTGGGTGATACAGGCTATAGATATTTGCGTAGGCGGGTTGTAGCTCAATCCATTAGCCAACCACTGCATGGGTTTTTCATCGTTATTGAGGATTTTAGAGGCGCGCTAAGCCACGCTGCTTCACTGCGGATTGGTGAATTATTTATTATCATCATCATCATCATCCAAGTAGGAATATACTATACAATCAAGTATCCAAATAGTATTTACAGGTGTCCTAAAACATCGCAATAGCCGATACTAGCTGTTAAGACATCAGGCACCATCACTTAGTTCAGTGTTAAGACGAACTTTTAATGAATCTAAAGGCTATTTTTAAATCTGCAGTCTTACAAAAGTTACAATGGCTACGATGCGATATGTCCTATGAAGCACAGAAGCACTCAAGAATATTTCGCTCATAACGTTTTCTTACCTAACTTCTTACGATGTTTTTTCGAAAGCAAATCGTAAATGTTGTAAAATATCAAAATTTCAAAATAGCAGAATTTGAACCCAACCCATTGGATTGAGAAATTTGAGAAAATCGGGTTTAACAAACTATCAAAAAAACATGTTATTTAATTCAATAAACAAATGTAATTCAATTCACACATATTAAAAAGAACAGTACTAGACAGTACAGACAAAAATACGTCTTACGACGCTTAATGGTCGTAGCGCACATATCAACTCGGAAAGGGATCGGCACCGGATCGCCTCGCCGTCAACCTAACGTAAGCTCGGCTACGGCTAGGCGACGCCGCGCTTACGGATAGGCGACGCCGCGCTTACGGCTCGCCGGCCGCTGGTTGACGGAATGAATGACAGCAGTTCGCCGACGCAGCGGTAGTCGCGGCTAAGGCTTCCAAAAATACGGATTTTCCAATTACGTATTTAGATACGCATTTCACTGCTCTAAATACGTAATTACGTAATTACGTATCTAACTGATTTGTTTTTTTAGGGCGCAATTTTTTTGCGTATAAAATACATTGTACTTTAGGTAGGAATAGAAATAAAAAATCAAACATCTTCAAATGTTTCATTTACCTATTATATTAACAAGAAACTACAGAAGATAATAATTTTAAAATTAAATTAATTCCAGATCTAAAATCAATTACGTACGAATAGGCTCAAAGTTTTATTTATTTAATTTTTGTTCTTGATAATATCAAAAACATAACTTGTAAAAAAAAATCAAGTCTCTCAACGCAGTTCTTCTACCGTAAAAATTTGTGAGATCCATGTATGATGGCCAAGTCAATCTATTTATTTAGAACATAAAATATTTTTAATATTGATATGGTCACTGTAAGATGTTGTTAGGTTAGCTAATTACGTAATAACTTAAGACAGAAGGACCCTTAAGTAGGGATTGAATAAATTAGCCAACTTGGTATTACATGGATCTCACAAATTTTTACGGTAGAACTGAGTTGCAAGACTTGTTTTTTTTACAAGTTATGTTTTTGATTGCATCTCATTTCTTTTTGTAGTTAGTCCTACTTTTTCCCTTCCAGTACCTTCTACTGTTTGAATACTAACAATTTCGGGCAATTTAGTCTACTTAATATTTTGCGGGATTTTGGTAAAACTTCATAAGATATCTCCTCCCATTCTTGCTTTTTTATTCCGTTGACCATTTTATAAGTTACCTTTGAACATAATTATAATATTATCTAGGTACCTACTTATCTACACCTATTATTCCATTATATTATACATATACACTGATTCATTCACTGCAAATGTAACTTTAATAACCTATATTTATATGGGATTACAAAGTTATTTATGCAGTTGGTGTATCTACACTTGCGAGCTTTTTACTGGAATCACCTAAACGGGGATTGTTCAAAACAATTTTAACAATGTTCATGCAATGAAATTGTAGAATGTAGTATATCATTTGAAAGGTAATTGTATTGGCTTTCATCCTCTTTTGATATCATAACCAAATCTTAGGCAGCTTATATCATGGTACGTAAAAACAAAACTTATTAATTTTTAAAATAAAACAAAATATGGTTTGCAAGTCCTGAAACCCTATAAAAAGGACCATGGGTGAAAAAATTGTCATCAGTCCAATAATTCACGCCACTGGGAACACAGAAAGTAAAAAAATAGAAACCACATCTGCAGAAGCTGCTCAAATCGTCATTCTAATCCAGCATGGGTTGTCTCAGCGTACTATCGCTCATCAGCTTCATCTGAGTCAGTCATGTGTCTCAAAAGTATACCAGAGTTTCAGGGAAACTGGATACTTAGTGCGAAGACCAGGTTCTGGCCATCAGCAATACACTTCTGTGAGAAATGACCGTTTTATTGTCTCCACTTCACTCTGGAATCGATACCTGACCTGCGTTGACATCCAGCAGCGGCTCAGACAAGCCCGGCTTCAATTTGCCCGCGATCACTTAGACTGGGGTATAGAGCAATGGAGCCGAGTCTTGTTCTCGGACGAAACTAGACTGTGTCTGCATGGTAGCGACCGTCGAAGAAGAGTTTACAGGAGACCGGGGGAGCGATTTGCACAATGCTGTTCTGCAAAAACCGTAGCATACGGGGGTGGGTCCTGTATGATGTGGGCAGGGATTTCTATCGAAGCCAAAACGGAGCTGATATTCGTACCCGGTGGAGTCGGGGAGGAGGGCTAACCGCAGAAAGATACATCAACAACATTCTACTAGACTATGTGCTTCCCTACGCTGGTTTTATTGGGCAGGATATGGTGATAATGCACGATAATGTCCGCTGCCACACCACTGCAGAGACAAGACAGTACCTGAAAGAAGTCGGGATTCCCACACTAGACTGGCCAGCCCGTAGCCCTGACTTGAATCCAATTGAAATTTTGTGGGATGGGTTGAAAAGGTAGGTACGAGGAAGATGGCAAGCTCCAGCGTCGATTGAGAACCTAATAACTGCTTTAGTCGAAGAGTGGCAGGAAATCTCACAATATTCCATCAGGAAACTCATCCGGTCGATGACAAACCGATTACGAGCAGTCATTAGAGCCAGGGGGTCACTAGAGTCATTAATACAAAATATTGAAGGGGAAGAAAATAAGATTGGAAATAAAATTTTAAGATCTTTTCGTTTTATTCTAATTGTTTAGATGTCCACAATTTCGACCTGTTGCACTAATTCCTAAAATTTAAGTAGAAAATATAAAATAATTTTTTTTTACTAGCATTTGAAATCCAATAAAATTACCTTTCAAATGGCATACTACATTTTATAATTTTACAGCATGAAAATTGTTAAAATTGTTTTAAACAATCTTAAACTTCTTTCTTTTAAATTAATAATATCCTATCTATGTACTTGCGTTATTATACGTTTATTTATTATCTGTTGCGTTATTATCCGTAATTACGGATTTGAACTCTTCAATTACGTATTTGTGGGACTCTTAAAATCTGTCCGTAATTACGTATTTGCGTAATTACGTAAGTACGTATTGGAAGCCTTAGTCGCGGCGCGGCGCACGCACGAGGAAACGGAAAGTCGACGGATAGCGTACGGTGAGACGTAAGCGCGGGTACGGCAAGTCGTCCACGCACCGTACCGCGGTTCGTGAACTTGTCTCGAGGCGAGGCGATTACGTTACGGATCCGATAAGTGTGCTTTACAGTAGGGAGTTTCATACAAAGAATACTGACATGCAAGAGTTGATACGTTTACGTTCCGTTTACGAGTTGATATGTGTGCTACGACCATTATGGTCGTAGCGCACATGTCAACTCGGAAAGGGATCGGCACCGGAACGCCTCGCCGTCAACCTAACGTAAGCTCGGCTACGGCTAGGCGACGCCGCGCTTACGGCTAGGCGACGCCGCGCTTACGGCTAGGCGACGCCGCGCTTACGGCTAGGCGACGCCGCGCTTACGGCTCGCCGGCCGCTGGTTGACGGAATGAATGACAACAGTTCGCCGACGCGGCGCGGGGCGTGCACGAGGAAACGGAAAGTCGAAGGACAGCGTACGGTGAGACGTAAGCGCGGGTACGGCAAGTCGTCCACGCACCGTACCGCGGTTCGTGAGCTTGTCTCGAGGCGAGGCGATTACGTTACGAATCCGATAAGTGTGCTTTACAGTAGGGAGTTTCATACAAAGAATACTGACATGCAAGAGTTGATACGTTTACGTTCCGTTTACGAGTTGATATGTGTGCTACGACCATAAGGCTTTTATGTCTGCCTTTACGAGGCAGGCATAAGCTGAAGGGAGTGAGTCGGGCGGCATTGCTTCCGGCGTTTCCCGCGGAAATAGGGCCCGTTGCGGCGCGCCCGTCTAATGGCGCAAGCCTGGAACGTTATGCGCGCCTGGTACTCGATTCTTAGATAAATATAGTTTTTCTCATCTTACTTTCTCTGAAATGTGAAGCTGTCAAAATCGGCCTTATTGATGTGTAATAAATAACATCGCGAAATGTGAGCGCATAAGTGCGCTCAAGATTCGCGCCACATTTAATGTCACTGTGCATCATAGTCTGTTCCTATCTTTATCAAACCCCCTCATCTGTGAGACGGCCTTCTAAAGATTTTCTTCGCATCTGTCACGCCACCGCCGCGCGGGGGTCGGCGAGCGGTACGCTGTGCGCGCTAAAAAAAATGATTATCTCAAAATTATAGTATGAGAGCTATATGTAAAGCTTATGTCGCGATGTCGTTGGAATCGTTATGAAACAAGCCAATCATTAAAAGAAATATTAGTCTCGTTTTGTTTTTTATTGTATTCAAAATTTTAATGCGAAAAAAAATATGAGAAATAAATACATAAATAAAAAGAAAAAATCGTCATAATTAAAGGAAAAAACCATTACTTCGTAATTATTATGTTTAATTTACATAAATATCCATAGTTTAACATGAATGAATAAAAATAAACCACAATTAACTAAAAATTTGATTAAAATAACATTTAAGATTTGCGGGAGACATAAACATGACTTTTAAAACGTCCAATACTCGTGAGTGTGGTTTATAGACTTGAAATATTTTTATTGATATCTAAATAGTCCAGGGTCGATAATTTTTGAAAACAAAAAAAATTATAATAGGATGAAACCTATTGCAAAAGGAAGAGAATATAACAAAAAATAAAGGAAAAATAATTTACGGGCGATCTGAGGTCGGGAAGTGGGGGGGAGGGGGGGTTTCAGGGTAAAAAACGGTTTATCTCAATTTCCAGCAAAACTATAAGTCCTATGGAAAAAAGTTAAATGGCAAAGTTATAGGTAATAAAAAGGTCTACAATTTTTGTATTTACACTTTTTTCACATAACCTCAAAATTTATGTGAAAAATTCAAAAAACCAAGTTTTTGGTTTTTTATTTTTATCTTTTACAAAAATTTTTTTTTTTAACGAAATTTTGTGAAAACTTACCTTTCTATGTCCCAAACATACTGTAATTTTTTTGATTTAAAATATTTATTTTTTCACCTTATTTTGACTTAATATCGAAAAATCACCCTAATTTTCAATCGAAAATTCACCTGTTAAAATATCCGCTTTTTTAAAAAAATCTGTGAGCTTTTTATTTGCTAAAATCTCTACTTTCTGATGGTATAAAAAAGATATACACTACTATGGTAAATTTTCTCAGAAAATGCAATGAAACGACAACTATTTTCACAAAAATTATTCGAGTTCGAGTTTTTAAATATATATTTTTAATATTTATGTACAATTTTGAGCCATTTATTAAAATTTACACTTTAATTAATCGAAAAACGTCAAAATCCATGTTAAATTAATAAATTAATAAGCAAAAAAATTACAAATCCATAAAGATTGCAAGAAACATGCAAAAATAGTTGTCGTTTCATTGCATTTTCTGAGAAAATTTACCATAGTAGTGTATATCTTTTTTATACCATCAGAAAGTAGAGATTTTAGCAAATAAAAATCTCACAGATTTTTTTAAAAAAGCGGATATTTTGACAGGTGAATTTTCGATTGAAAATTAGGGTGATTTTTCGATATTAAGTCAAAATAAGGTGAAAAAATAAATATTTCAAATAAAAAAAAATACAGTATATTTGAGAAATAAAAAGGCAAGTTTTCACCAAATTTCGTGAAAAAAGAAATATTTTTGTATAAGATAAAAATAATAAACCAAAAACTTGGTTATTTGAATTTTTCACATAAATTTTGAGGTTATGTAAAAAAGTGTAAATGCAAAAATTGTAGACCTTTTTATTACCTATAACTTTGCCATTTAACTTTTTTCCATAGGACTTATAGTTTTGCTGGAAATTGAGATAAACCGTTTTTTACCCTTAAACCCCCCCTGCCCCCCACTTCCCGACCTCAGATCGCCCGTAAATTATTTTTCCTTTATTTTTTGTTATATTCTCTTCCTTTTGCAATAGGTTTCATTCTATTATAATTTTTTTTCACTTTTCATTATTTTTAAAGGCTTCTACCCTGGTCTAAAAGGGCTACTTAGATGTATTAGGCACAGAGATTCATTACATTTACAGGCAAGGAAAAATAAATATGACACTGAAATTCAAAATAGATACAAAAATTATAGGAACTGCTGTAATAATATAATACAAAATCTAAAAGATGAGTATGACCGACAATTATTAAAAGAAAGTAAAGGTGATGTCAAAAAAATTTGGAAAAATGTCAAAAATATATGTAATTTTAATAGTAAAAGCAACAAAAATGAAAACTTACTAACAATTCACTCTGATACTAAAGAATCACTAAATGAAGTTAATAATTATTTCTCTTCTGTTGGAAAAATCTATGCCAATAAAACTATTTCCCAATTAAACGACAGCGGAGCCCTTAACTCTAATTCTAATAAGCCTAATAAAATTACACCAAATTTAACAGAAACATCAAATACATCTAGTTCCTTCTTTATGGCTCCTACAGACGAAAATGAAGTATTAAAAATTATTAATTCATTGAAAAGCAGCGCATCAACTGGGAATGACAACATTAGTAATAATTTTTTGAAAATTTATAAACTTCACTTAGTCGGACCAATCACTCACATTTGCAATCTCAGTATTACATCTGGCATAGTACCTGAAGAGTTTAAAAAAGCAGACGTCTGTCCTATTTTCAAGTCTGGTGATCCGTCACTCCCATCTAATTACAGGCCCATTTCATTGTTAAGTTCTCTGTCAAAAGTATTGGAAAAAATCATAAATATTAGACTCTTGAAATATTTAGATAAATACAACATTATATCACACAAACAGTTTGGTTTTCGGGCTAAAAGATCAACGGAAGACGCCATATGTTCTCTTACTGACTATGTTATTAAAAAATTAGATAATGGTTACAAGTGCATAGGCGTCTTCCTTGACCTAGCTAAAGCCTTCGATACAGTTTGCCGCCCCAAACTACTAGATAAATTAGAAGCTATAGGTATTCGCGGACTGCCTCTTAAATGGTTTGATTCGTATCTTAGTAACCGAATGCAAAGAGTCAAAATTAATAATCAGTTCAGTGACTACTCTGCAATCGATTTTGGTGTGCCACAAGGCAGTGTATTAGGACCTACGCTTTTCCTAATTTATATAAATGACTTGTGTAATTTAGCTATACCTAATTCTGAAATAATTTCATATGCCGATGATACTGCTGTTGTATTCTATGGTAATAGCTGGGAATCTGTAAAAGCTACGACTGAAAAAGGACTTATAGATATTGCTAATTGGCTTCAACATCATTTGCTAACCCTAAATATTTCGAAGACTAAGGTGATTACCTTCAAAATGTCACAGAGGCTGTCTCCTGACAGCACCTTCGCTATCAAATTACATTACTGTAACAATTACCATAATGTTCAGTGCAGCTGTCATGTCCTTGAATTAGTTAATAACATACGTTACCTTGGAGTCATTATTGACGACAAATTTACCTGGTCCTACCAAGTGGATAATCTGACAAACAGACTCAGAAAATTAATGCCTATTTTCAGAAGACTTGGTACAATAGGTGATATATCTTTAATTAATATGGTTTACCTAGCATTGTGTCAGTCTATTACCACCTACGGAATTCTAACTTGGGGTTCTACAAGTAAAAGTAATCTAATAAAACTGGAACGTGCGCAAAGAGCTATACTTAAACTCTGTTTCAGTAAACCATATCGCTTTCCGACAGATTCCTTATATACTTTATGTAAACACTTGCGAGTAAGACAATTATATATACTATGTACCATACTTAATTTTCATAAAAAATCACTCGACTCATGTATCGTAACTTCTCGTACCCTAAAATGGGCTACTCCACTTACAAAAACAATATTTGCCCAAAAATCCACTAGTTATCTTGGTCCATACCTTTATACAAAACTAAATAAAACCTCGGACTAATTAAATTATCAAAATATAAATGCAAAATGACTGTTAAAAATTGCTTAACTGACCTTAATTATCGTCAGACAGAAGAATTGCTTTCTGGTCTTTTCTGACATAAGTACATTTATATATAGTATATAACACAACGTATATATAATAACACACACACACACACATACACACACACACACACACACACACACACACACACACACACACACACACACACACACACACACACACATACACATTTACTCTACACTTGTTTTTTTCCTATATTGTAAGTCGTTATCTCATTAATAAGTTAAACTGTACTGTAAAATTTAATAAGCAACATGTGTAAGAGGAAGGTGTTGGTCTTCCACAACACAGGGAATCCTAGTGTGGGACCAACGATCCTCAACCCCATGACTTTGTATAATTTGGTTCAATAAAGTTTATTATTATTATTGGTAGTTCTCTTTTTCTCAGTACGTAAGACTGGAGTAACTACATTTACGGGCCGTGGCCAAGTAAAATGTAGTATGAGGTGAGTTTATTTAATTTCCAGGTGTTATGTGATGGTGTTCACTCTCGTCTATTTGCAAAAACTTTCTTACAATTCTGCACGTGTTAAGAATTGCGGCTTTTTGTAGTATTATGTATATGTTTTCTTTAAGGTCTATTAATTTGAGACTGTGAAAGAGATGTTTTGGTATAACTCCGGTTGTGGAAAGTACTATAGGCACAATATACACTTTCTCCTGCTTCCATATTCTTGTGACTTCTTCTTTAAGCTCTGTATATTTACTAATCTTTTCTGATATAGTTTTCTGTAGGTTGTGTGTATTGGGAACGGCGATGTCAATGAGGTAAGTGGTTTTATTACATTTATCTTGCAGAGTTATGTCCGGTCTGTTGCAGTAAATAGTCTTGTCAGTAAGTATGGCTCTGTCATAGTATAGTTTATGAGTCGTATTTTCTAGTATAGTTGGTGGAGTATATTTGTAATATGGAGTACTTGTATTTTGTATGAGATTGTGTTTTAGTGCAAGTTTTTGGTGAATAATATTAACTATTTGATTATGTCGGTGTGTATAATCTGTTTGAGTGAGTGTAGTGCATGCACCTGTAATATGTTGGATGGTTTCTGATTGGGTATGACACTTGCGGCATTTATCATTTGTGATGGAGTTGTCTTTAATTATATATTTTCTATAATTCTTGGTATTTATTATCTGATCTTGTATGGCTATGATAAAACCTTCTGTCTCTGGAAATATGTTCCCTACATGAAGCCACTTATTTGAAGCTATTGAGTCTATGTGCGTCTGTTCTAGATCATGGGGATGTCGTCCATGAAGTGTTTTCTTTTTCCAGTTTTCTATTTTAGGTATTTGTGGATCTCTTTTATCGAAGGTAGAGATAGTATTTTGATATTCGCTTAGGTTTAAAGGTGTGTAGTTAAAGTCATTCTTAACAATAGCTTTATGGATATGGCTTACAAGAGATTTACTATGGAAGAAATGTTTAAGGTTACTTATTTGCTTTTGCCAGAGATGGTGAATGTCAATCAAGCCTCTACCTCCACGATGTCTTTTAATAGTTAACCTCTCTATTGCGGATTTTGGGTGTAAATAATTATGTTTTGTTAGTGTGGTCCGTGTGTTTCTTTCAATTTGCTCTATGTCAGTGTTCGACCATTTTATTACTCCAAATGAGTATGTTAATATTGGTATAGCGTAAGTATTTAGTGCTTTAATAAAGTTTCGCCCAGTGAGTTGTGTCTTACAAATTCTGTTAATTCGGCTTCTGTATTCATTTGTTATTGTGTGTTTTGTTTGTGTGTGATCCAGACCTTTCAATTGTTTGTAACCTAAGTATTTGTACATATCATTTGCTTCCATTGCTTTTATACTATCATTTTCATCTATTTCATAGTCACCTGGTTGAACTTTGCCTCTTATTATATGTAATGTTTTGCACTTATCTAACCCAAACTCCATGTTAATATCTTTACTAAACTCCGTTGTTGTTTCAAGTAGTATTTTCATTTCTTTTTGTGTTTTTGAATAAAGCTTTATGTCATCCATATAAATGAGATGAGAGATTATTGTTTTTTCTGTTGCGTAGCTAAGACTGTATCCTGCTTGACATTGGTACAGTAGATGTGATAAAGGGTTAAGAGCAAGGCAGAACCATAGAGGACTCAGGGAATCTCCTTGGTAAATACCTTTTTTTATATATATAGCGCGGGTTTTAATAGTTTGGTTGTGGTTATTTAACTGTAGGGATGTCTTCCAAAGAGGGATAATATTATGCAAGAAATTAATTATCTTTTGATTAATTTTGTATATTCGTAATATTTGTAAAAGCCAGGAATGAGGAATACTATCAAAGGCCTTCTTATAATCAATATAAGTACAGTGTAGGTTTCTATTTTTAGCTGTGGCATTTTTATGAATGATGGAATCTATAACCAGCTGTTCCTTACATCCCATGTGACCCTTTCTACACCCCTTTTGTTCCTCTGCTATAATGTTATTATGCTCAATATGTGTGTTAATTTTTCTAGCTATTGCTGCGGTAAGAATCTTATATATAGTAGGTAAGCAAGTGATCGGTCTGTATTGAGATGGATCTGATGTATGTGTGGTTTTTGGCAGCATATATGTTATGCCTGTCGCGATAAATTCAGGGACAGCCTGTTTTCCTAAGACAATATCTGTTAAATTTTTAGCTAATCATTTATGTAACGATGTTAATTTCTTGTACCAAAAATTATGTATACTATCTGTACCAGGGGTTTTCCAATTGTGTAGTTTAGATGTTATGATTGCTATATCTGTCTCTGTAATTGCTTCGAATGTCATTTCCTCTATTGTGTTCCATCTGTTTTCTTCTTGTATAATCCACTCTGCCTTTTCGTTATGTTGTACTGGTTTTTCCCATATGCCAGACCAAAAAGTTTCTAGTTGTGCTCCGGTTGGTGTTTCTTTATTTTCAGTAGAGGAATTGCAATTTTTAGGTTTCTGTAGATTTCTGTAAAATACTTTTTCGTTTGCTATAAATAAACCATTATCATTTTTTCGTTGTTGTGCTTTGTTATACCTTTTTAGTCTATTTGATTTTAATGTTAGTTTCTGTTTTAAAGTATCTAGAAATTCTTCAGGTCTATTATTGTAGTTCTCATGTCTAGTATGTACAATTTTTCTTTTAAAAATTTCTTCTACTTTCTTAACTATCTTTTTTGACCTATTGTTGTTAATATATTGAGTAAGTCGACCTATATCTGCTCTGAGTTTATCTATGTCTCTTTCTAGCCTTATTTGCCATTGGGGCTTATTGAGAGATTTTGGTCTAGCAAAATTATTATTAGTGTTTTCTGTAATATTGTAACCAAGTTCTTCAGCTACAACTAAAGCTATGCAGTAAATAAGGGTATGTATATCTAAAGTACGCGATTCATTTGAAATAAACTGATGAATAATTTTTTGATTAAATATATTAACTAAATGAGTGAGTTTGTAACTATGTTTTAATTTTGGCAATTTCGGTCGAGCAGTTGGATCCATTCCAGAATATTTGATTAAAGCTGTCCTTAATTTATTATTTAATTCGTGTATTTTATCTTCTATGGGAGCGCTATTTTCTATCAGAATATCTATATTATTTACAAGTACCAACGTTTCACTTTCTGTTTGAGTAGAAGTATGTGTTGTTTGTGTGTATGCTAATATTTGTGATGAGGGTACATGGTGAGTTATTGAGGGTCCTTCTAAGTGAGGTTCTGAGTAGTTACAAGGGTTAAAAGTGTCGTCTGTAGCATTTGTGTTCTCCTGTAATTTTATTCTAACTTCTTCTTTTATTTGGTTTAGTATGTCTAGTGTCAATAGTTTATTTCTTATTATTGTTCTTCGCTGATCTGAGATTCTTTGCTCGGATACTTGAATATCGGGGTACTGTCGTGAGAAATGTTCGTGTAATTGTTTTCTATATGTGGTCATATCTGTCTCTAATTTAGTGATGAGGTATTATTATTATTATTATTTGCCATCCTTGTTTTTTTCCCTATAATTTGCATAATCTCTCGTGTGTCCGATCAATGCTCCGAAACTACTGGATCAAATAAATGAGTTGTTTGGTACTCATGTGCGTTTTTTGTGACTCAATGACAAAGGTAAGCCACAGAGACCACAGTACAGTAAATATTCAACATCGCTGGTGGAAATGGGTTGATTTCCACCTGTTCCCATAGAAAACTTTAATTACATAGGATACAGTACTTTGGAATTAACTATTATATTTGGCCTGCATTCGCAATAATAAAACTCGTAAATGATATCCACTGGTACTTTATTTTTCGACGTTGTCACGGGTAAAGAATTCGAAATGTAAAACTTAAAATTTTATTGTCCAAAAAGCATTGAAGCGCGATGGCAGCGTAGCTAGCGAGTCGGTGCGGACGGCGTCGCTTCCGGCACTTCCCGCGGAAATAGGCCCCGTTCCGGCGCCCGGCTAATGGCGCAAGCCTGGGACGTTATACATGCCTGGTACTTTAACTGTACTAATTTAACTAGTTAAAAATATATATTTTTGTGAAGGCAAAATATCTAAAATTTTAACAAAAAAAAATCGGCTTCAAATGAAATTCCTTTACAATAAAAAAAGAATTATCGGAATCGGTTTATTCGTCCATTTATCGCGCACATACTTAATGCTTTAAGACTTACGAGTATAATATTATGATTTTTTCATCGATGCCATTATCAGATCTCGCTCAAAAAGTGGGACCACACGACAAGCAACAGCTTTCGATTAAAAAAAGAATCATCAAAATCGGTTCACCCAGTCGAAAGTTCTGAGGTAACAAATATAAAAAATTACATAATTGAGAACCTCCCCTTTTTTTGAAGTCGGTTAAAAAGAGAAACATACAACATCTCTCCTATACCGACGACGCGTTTCGTTTCGTCATTTATTATTCGTACATTACGTTCGATTACTTCGATTGTCATGTGGGTGTGTCTTCAATTAAAAAGGCAAGACTGAAGTGTCTTTCACTAAGTTAGTGCGTCTTACCACCGAAGACTACATTACCTTTTAAGAAAGAAAGAAAGAAAGAAAGAAAGAAAATATTTATTTTGCTAAGCTCTGCAACAAGTTACAAAATTTACTAAATAAACCATTTACAAAATATTATAAGTTATGAAGTCGATATAACCAGCTGCAGCATCGCTCAACAAAAAAGGTACGCACTCAGCATATGCCGCGGGTAACCACGGCTACTGATTTTCAGTACGACCACCAGTTTTACCAGTGATCACTTACCATTAATCAGGACTGTATCTAATCAATAAAAAAGCGATCATCCAATTTTTCAGCAAAAAAATTTATCTTACAAAATATGGATCTCTTCATAACGAAGTCATCTAGATTCAAAAACAAAGAAACAGCGACCAAAAATTCACCAAACAAAATCATGAGCATGTGAAAAAAACCCGGGCAAGTGCGTGTCAGGCCACGCGCAATGTAGGGTTCCAAAGTAGTAAGTTTATCGACTACACTCATTAACTACTTTGCTAACATAGCGGTGATAGTTTTCCTTGTAAATTCATCATAATATAACCTATTTTTGACAATTTTTTCACTTGTCTAACTCCAACCTTTAAAGCCAGCACATGACTCTAACCAAAATTAGCATTTTAAAGTCAAATATTTCGCAAACGGACCCTTTATTCCACAAATGGTCTTAGAAGACCCATAATATTTTTGGAAAAACTTTTCAACAATACCCCCCAAGGGTACGCGACGAATAAAAAATTCATCCTCACGTTACCTGTAGGGGAGGTACCCTAAAAAAAAATGTTTTTCAATATTTTATTCTACGATTCTAAAGTTTTAATAAATATGTATATCCATGCCAAATTACAGCTTTGTAACACTAAGTGAGGATTCCAATATTACTTCGAAACCCTAAAAACTTGGTTAAGTATGACCTTTTTATAGTTGGTAAAATTGGCACGTGACTCAAACCCCGCCTTTACAGTCGCAGGGAGAGAAGTGTACGTCTAATCCACTTTTAATTTTGATTAATGCGTCGCGCCCCGTTCGAGTTTGGGCCGCGGTCTAAAATCTAAATATAAAATACGAAACACCTATATATAATAATACCGAGTTACGTACAGACAGACATATACGAAACTTATACCTCTTATAACCTTAGTGGATTCGTTTTAATATTGGCTGAGTTAATTCCATAGTCCATAGTTCTCTATAAAACTGGTTTTACCAACCATTATGATTAACTGTATGGTGTACAAAGGTGTATTTCTATTGATCAATTAGTATTTCTGTTGACGGCTAATTACAGAATTATTTCCACAGGGTTGCCATATATTATTATCCCATATCTGTCCCATAGCCAGCCGAGTTCTATTTGGGGCTAAATTCAGTTCATAATGGTTGTAGCCAGAGGCCAGAGCCACTAGTATACTTTATACCTTTGAAACAGGACAAAGATTGAAAGATGTTTCATTGCGATGTTAGTATGGTTACCTACGACATAATTAATCACTAATGTAATTCAATTAATTACATTAGTGATAATTATGATTTGTATCCGCCTGTCCGGCACTCCTAAACAGGACCTAACGTTCAAAGATCTAACTAGGTTTAATTTTTATTTATTCATATTTAGTCACCAAACAAAAAAGGATAAACAAATGGCAAACTTAATGCCTAATGGCATTTTCCACCAGTCAACCCTGGATGTGGAAAGGACTAGTGGCAGGTGTTAAAACTAATTGGAACTTGTTGAAATTCCTTTTTAGCATTTCTTTTATCTATAACTAAGAACTAGGGTTCTTAGCCACATTACATAATGTTAAACTAGCTGACCCGGCGAACTTCGTATCGCCTAACAATCAATGAATGCTGTGATACTTTTGACTAAAGTTATACATATACCACCTTTTGTACCACTTAGCTATAAGGGTATAATAAAGTGTAAATAAATAAATAAATAAATTTTGGTTGGTTTGAAAAATCTGAGATTATAAAAATGGGAACAGCCATTGTCCCCCTCCCCCTCGCTCCTCTCCCTCCCCGTGTTACAATTATGTAACACGTTCGAAAATGACGAATTTTGCGTACAAACTTACAACCCTCTAAGTTTACCCCTTAGGGGATGAATTTTCACAAAAACCTGTTACAGTTAATTTTTGTTTCTAACTAAAAGTTACATATTAATTTTCACATTTATGAGTTCGGAAATGACGAAATCGCGTACAAATTACAGCCCCTTAGGTTTACCCCTTAGCGACTAAATTGCCAAAAAAACTGTTACGATTAATTTTTGTTTTTCAACTTTGTAACTTGAAACTTCCTCTAATCTTTTATGTAATAAATAGATGGTATTATTACCTTTCAATTAATAGATTTTTCACATCTGATCTATGGGACCCTTAAGTCCAGAGAAATCGAAGTCTTTCGGCAGTCTTCTAACGAAAAAAAGGCGGCCATTCCAAAAGGAGGGCTAGACTCCCATATAAGCGTGTTTTTGTCGATAAAATTAGATATATTTCATGCCCTTAAAATACCGCTAGTTGGTTGCTGGACACTCTGTATAATTAGCGTGTAGTGTAACTGAAGTGCGTTACTAAAATTGAAACTTGCTATATCAAAACAAGGCTTACCCAGGCTAGTTATAGTTCCGAAAATTCAATAACATACATACATTCACACCTCGTCCACACGCGAACTCACGCAGACAAAGTAAAACCGGCGATGTCGGGTATCAGGCGAACATACGCCCGTCAAATTGATAACTTGATAAGCGGGCCGCTGCTGGAGCGTGCAATCCCGTCCCACAATCCCGCGACCCACAATCCCGCGACCCGCAATCCCGGCTTATCCCCAGTGAAAAGAATCGACGTAGGTGGTTTTTAGTGCGACGCCTTTTATTATTTTATGTAAATCGTAATACGACGGGATGGAACGATAACAGCTCGCCTCGTGCTAAGCAAGTATTTTTGGAGTGTTTTTTAGTTCACAATAGCCTGACTCTCCGTTTGGTCTGTTTTTGTGACGGAATTAGGAGCGGTACCTACATTTACCTGCCAAAATTATATCAGTTCGTTGTCACAAAACCGAATCGTTCCTGGGTTCAAATTATGGGAGTCTATTTCGTTGGTTCCTCGTGTTTGCGTGTGACACAACACAACACAAGGCCGTCAGATTGGCCGTCAGGCTGTATAATTTTAGGGTTATCTTTGTATGAAATTAATTATAGGCCAAAAAAAGAGGCAATTTATTTATTTATTTTTGGCCTATGTAAAGTTAGCGAGTAACACTATCCTCCTAGCACAATTTCAGATGCTGTCTCGGAAAGGTACGCGTAGATAGACCTGCAAACTAAAATCAAGTAGAGATCGTCTTATAAAATGAACTTTATTTTTGAAATTTATTTTTGTTGTAAACGTCATGTAAGTGGCAATTAATAGGCAACGTTTAATAATTAAATAAATAGAAATAAATATTTCCAATAACAGTTCCGGGTGCACGTTCATTTTTAAAGTATATAGACGATCTCTACCTACAAGTAGAGGGTAACATAACATTTTTAGCCGTATTGGGGCGGCTTAGAATACTAACCCCAATCCCACGCCGGATGGGTGTCGTAAGAGGCGACTAAATCCGGCCCGCTGGTGGTAGAACCCCTCAAGGGATTGTATTGGTAATATTGATTTAAATTGTTAATTAATACCATTATTGCTATTATTATTTCTCTATTATTATTACAGCTACCACCCTTGAGCGTGAGTCAGCCGCCAAACGAGTCGTGTTCCGGCTGGGGGCTTGAGAGCTAGTTCTTTCTTTCTTTCTTTTTCTTCTCTCTTCCTTGGCCGGCAACGCATCAGTGATGCCTTTGGTGTTGCTTATGTCCATGGGTGACCATAGCCACTTATCAGGTGGACCGTCAGCTCGTTTGCCGGCTATTTCCATAAAAAAAATATATTTCAGTCAAAAACATTGCTACCGTGTACAGAGATGCATTAACGTAACCGCATTTATAACCACACTTTAATAACCAGAGATTCTCGCGCGGTTGTTACCAACAATACCGCCCGACGCGGCGTCACTCGGCTGACGGCGGCCATTTTGCCAACTTTACGTCGCGTTTTACGACACATGATAACGTCGGCGGCGCCGTACTACACGCACGAATAACGTCGGTGTCGGTGCGTTGTGGCGTTGTTCTTTTATGTAAATACCCGACACAGGCCACTTGATGGTAAGGTTACAGGCATGGACATTAAAAACAAAGGCGTAACCGTTATGGCGGCGTGATCAAGCGTCAAGCGGACTTGACGTGGCATCCAGTACTTCATCGTGTATGGACACGGTAAGCTATCTGGCCATATAGTTATCTCATGCACACCGGATGCCGCGTCAACTCAAACTGCAGACTTGAACAAGTACACAATATGATCGTGTATGGCCTCCATAAGTATAGCTTTAACGCTAACGCTGAACTGATTCCCAGTGCCACCATGCACTCCATGGCACAGGCTGAGGGTAGTCCTTTTTCGTCAGGTGACATGGTACCCGCTAAATTTTTTTTATGTTTCATGTCACGCAATATTATAGTAAGGTTACATTCTGTTTCTTTTTCTGTTACTTTTTCTTTCTCCGTTTTAACCTTGTAACCCATGTACCATGTAATTTTCATGACGAAATAAATGTTTCTTTCTTTCTTTCTTTCCTTTTAAAATAACATCTATCAGATAATCTATCACGTATCTGCCCCGGTTACATCGAACCCGGGACCTCTCGCTTCGCAGTCAGGGTCACTACCAACGAAGCTTCATTATCAATACGTGCTTTTTGTCGCCAGGAATATTCTTCCAGCCGGAATACGAGTTTGACGGTTGTTACGGTTTTACGGTTGTTACGCAGTTTGACGGATATCATTGTACTTTCCCCCATCCACCTGTTTGGATATAATTTTGTATACTCGTATGTTATAATAATGTCCGCCCGCCTACACAGCCCGCCACTGTGTAGTTAATTTGGCAACGATCGGAGGAATAGTTTTAATTTAAGGTAAAATAAAGTGTCATTGGATCGAGGACACCCCGCAAGGCCGCGCCGGTGTAAGTGTAACGTATCAGTATGATTAGAAAGAAAGAAAGAAAGAAAAGATTTATTTCTGACACACACAACGTAATTCAGGTAACATATTTAACATAATTATGAACTATGTTACAATGTTCGCGTGTGTTGTGCCAGAGAATGGTACCCACTCAGCGTATTGCCGCAGCGTTTGCAACGGCGCTGATTTTCAGTGGGCCCTTCTGGTGACTCACAGGCGACAATGTTACCCGATTGCCCACGCATTGGGTCACTTAGGACCCGTTGTTGTTTCGATTGAGTAGTTGCTGTTGGCCCTACTGGCCTTTACAGCTTAACGCGGACGTTGCGGCGGGTCCTGAAGGGACCCAGCCGCTGAAAATTGGGACCAAGTCAGCGGGAGTGGACCGGTTGATTCGACATCTGTCTATTTATAGTGCGGTAGGGGTAGGAACCATCCAAGCTTCGAAAGGCTTCTATGGAACTGGACAATAAGCTACGGCAAAATTAATTAAGCTGGAAAATAAGTTGAATAGACCACACCAAAGGCTTTCAGATGGAAAAGGATTAAACACTTCTCAAAGGAGTCCATGTCATAGCTTAATTTTATTTGTTTAGTCAACGTTGTCTTAAATTTAAAAATTGCCATTTTAACTACACTCAAGTTACGTGCCAAGTAGTTAAAATGGTAGTTAGTTATTTGTTATTAATACTATTTATTACAACGAGCGTTTAGACTACCAGAGCATCATAACAGCTTCATGGTAGGTTCTACGGTCTATGTATGACGTCGACGTGAGTGGTGAAATTCAAAACAACCGCCTCAATTATTTATACCCGCCATCGACGCGTTCAGCAAAAACGTGGAACAATGCGCGCGATAACAGACGATCGATGCGCGCCACGCTCGCCTCGTTCGCTAACCACCACTGCTTCATTATGCTCCCCTGGTGATTTGCTATCGGAAATATTCGCACTATGGAAAAAATAAAGTGTTGCCCCGGACGCGCGGTCCTGACCATACTTTCGTCAGTAGTTTTATAGTTTTTGAGCATTTGTTAGTTTTTATTAAGATAAAACTTTTTTTATTAAGTCCATGCCCTAGGACACTAGGTAGTAGGTACACTAGGTATTTTGGTTATACATTAGATTGTTTTTAATTTTACTACAACGCCAACGTCGCGCCGCCTAGCGGCATAGTAATTACCGTCGCGCCCCGTATCAGTGAATTGACCCAGGACAAAATGTCTTCTGTGCCCCAGGCAATAATTCCCGGCACGTATATGTTGGAGCGGGGTAGGTATGTCGTAGCGGTGTACCCTCAACAGATAAAGGTTACGACGATATGTGATGTGGTTACGTCTAGGTGTCTAGCAGTCTAGATTTCAGTGTTTACCGTGCCCTTGGTTTTTCCATGTCCGTCCGTGTCCTCAATCGGCCGTTCGCGTTCGCTGAAAGAATTACTAGACAGCTGTAATTTGATATGGGCATTTATATCGTAATATTACGCTGAAAATATCAACGTGTCCGGGAGTAGTTGAGTAGTGTAAAAATTCTGGAGGGCATTTTAGCAAAAAGACTTCGTAGAAGAGCATTGTTTATCACCAGGCTCGCATGAACAAAACATAATATGATATGCGATGCGATAACATACGATCGATGCGCGCCACGGTTGATCGCTAACCACTACTCATTACTGTGTGCCATAGCCACAGCTCACACGGTTAAATACCGCTCACACATTCTACTCGCCTGGTGATTTATATCGATAGCTACTACAGAGACGCTCGCTTTATGACATGACGGGTACCAGACGGATTAGGGTTCTCTAATGTACATGTAATTTTACATAACATAGGATCATAATATCACTACTACGGTAAAGATTTATCTTACCGTGACACTACTGCAATGAACTATACAAACGTAGATTAGTTCACTGCACTACTGAGGATAGGAATTAGAATAAATAAAAAAGGGGTTTCGACACAAACAAACTACAAAATGATAATTATGTCCGATATCCGCGCGAACGGGTCAATGAACTATTATAATATTATACTAACGTATCATAAATATTTCGTTTTTTGTCGTCAATATTTTGATTTTTAAATACCACTGTTGAAGAAAATATACGAAACATTTAATTTTGCATTCTTGCATTGCAATTAAAAAGATAGTTGGTGAAAGAAAAGAAAGCATGAGAGTGTTGCGTCCCATTTTCTTAGCCAGTACCTGGAAAGCTAAATCTTTAGTTATCACATAATTTACTTATTCGACTCAATTAGAAATCTTATCCTAACTACATCATCACTACATTTTCATTATTTATATGTTATATATTTTATCTTTTTATATATATTTTACATTTTCATTATATATTTATAGTTTCTCCCTTTGACTGTTTTTAATATGAATTTACTGCTTTATTTATATTCTTTATTTTTAATAGTGACTTATTCATTAAATTTTTCATATAATATTTAATACCGCCATCGTTGTTATCTGCTTTGCCCAAAGGTTGGCTGGTAGAGAATGCTCTTAGCATTAAGCTCGCCTTTTATACCAACTGTATTAGGTATAATAAAGATTAAATAAATAAATAAATAAATAAAGCATGTAGCAAATGTGGTTAGCCGATCGGCTCTAATCAGTGTTGATAATAAATCATTCATCCCCAATTGCCAAGTACGAAGTAAGTAGTAAGAGTAAGTTGGCACCGTCAGTGGAAAAAAGCATAAATCATGTTACTTTGAATTTTAGTTATTAATATGATTGGAAAGAGGGAACAAAGCTGCATTATGCTCAATTTTTTCAAATTTTTATCATTAATCTTGACGGTTTCATGTTTCTTAAGCGCATCGCAGAGCACGTTTTATAATAGGAAATTCAAGAGATGAGATAAGTAGTAGCAGAAGATAGATAGAAGTTTTTACAGTCCGTCGAACCATAACTACTAACTTTTAGATTGGCCACTGCTTTCCAAGATCTTCCCCAGCAGTGGGAATTATGGAACAGAAGCAAAGTTTTAAGTAAAACTTCTAGACGACGTTGCTCAGATAAAAGCAAGAAATATGAAACGTTAGTTTAGTCAAAAAACCGATTCTGGAGTTTTAAGAAATGCCAAATTACATCTTTCTAGGAATAAGAGTCTCGGCGCTTTGCTTCGGACAGACGGACAGACGGACGGACGGACATGACAAAACTATAAGGGTTTCGATTTAACTTTGGAACCCTAATAAAAAAGACTTTATGATAAAGTTGGACGTGTGTATTAGTATACACACGGTTCGGTTTCGGATTCGGTTTACGCGTGTAATATTACACGCGCAAATTATTGTTTCAATTGAACTAGTCTCCCACTCAGATGTCTGTCAGTCAGTACAAAAGTGGAATAAAACTTAGGAATCCTTGCTTCGGGAGCAGAGCGCGGTCCAATGGCATAATTCATCGGGTTGCTCTCCAAATCGGCCGGAGACTGCGCTAATTCAAATGAATGGTGATAGTGGATGGTGGCATCAGGCATGCTTGTTCAGGCATCAGGCAATGGTTCTAAAGGCTTTATTATGGAAATATTTGGCTATCCATTTGGTAAAATAAAAACCTTCTAGTTTCACTTTTTAACTGACTTCAAAAAAGGAGGAGGTTCTCAATTCGACTGTATTTTTTTATGTTTGTTACCTTAGAACTTTCGACTGGGTGAACCGATTTTGATGATTCTTTTTTTAATCGAAAGCTAGTGCTTGTCATGTGGTGTAAATTTGAGCGAGATCTGACAATGGCATCCATGTCAAAAGCATATAAGTCTTAAATTTGCATTAAGTATGTGCGCGATAAATGGACGAATAACTCAATATGACGCCAACCGATTACGATGTTTCTTTTTTTATTGGATGTAGGTACCTCATTTGAAGTCGGTTCTTTTTTTGTTAAAATTTTAGATTATCACAATTCACAATTGTTTTTGTGTATTTGCAAATGGCTAATTGATGATTAGAGTTCCTGATGTCCTTGGTTGGTTGGTTAAAAATGGGCAAATTAAATACTTTAATAAATAACAGAACAGTCACTTTTCGTCGCATGGTCGAATTGTTCTTTCACTCGTGATAATGTCTTCAAACAAATACAATTACTACATGCATATTATACATACTTCATTAAACACAAAGATGTTTAGTTCGCGCAGTTTAATGGTCGTAGCACACATATCAACTCGTAAACGGAACGTAAACGTATCAACTCTTGCATGTCAATATTCTTTGTATGAAACTCCCTACTGTAAAGCACACTTATCGGATTCGTAACGTAATCGCCTCGCCTCGAGACAAGCTCACGAACCGCGGTACGGTGCGTGGACGACTTGCCGTACCCGCGCTTACGTCTCACCGTACGCTATCCGTCGACTTTCCGTTTCCTCGTGCACGCCCCGCGCCGCGGCGCCGCGGCTACCGTTGCGTCGGCGAACTGCTGTTATTCATTCCGTCAACCAGCGGCCGGCGAGCCGTAAGCGCGGCATCGCCTAGCCGTAGCCGAGTCAATTTGGAGCTGTTGGTCGGTTGGTAACGTGCTTACGTTAGGTTGACGGCGAGGCGATCCGGTGCCGATCCCTTTCCGAGTTGATATGTGCGCTACGACCTTATTGCGAATTGCGAACAACAATGATTACCTACGTATGATGGGACAGCCCTGCAGGAATCAGATCGGAGTATAGAAATATATCAATTCGAGGTGGATGGGTTGTGTTGTGGTTGTGCGGCAGCACAACGATAGTACTGATCGCAACCAAAAGCGGAATTTAGTGTGTATATGAACTAAATCAGTCTAACCTTGCCTTCAAGTTGGGTGACTTGACTCGATGGACTTTTCACGCGATTTACTTGGCTCAGCTTTATGGATGGTCCAAACTGTATCCTATACACAACACATACGCAATCTTCGATTTAGTGGACTGGTAATTGGGAAGCGGTATGCTTGTATAGGAATTTTCCACAATGTTCGAAGTACAGCGGCGCGGATGGGCTCACAGAGCATGGGGTCAGCCTCATAGCCGGAGTTTTACTAAATCCAGAAAAACACATTTATTTCATACAAATAACTTCCTCGGCCAGATATCAAACCAGGGACCCTTCGTATTGGGCAGGGCCATCAAATATCCGTCTTCCCAGGCGAAGTAATTAAAAAAATAGTTTGATACGTAACACAAAAAAATACAACACGGACTTATTTGAACCTGTCCCTCAGAACTAAGCTATCAAAACTAGTTGTAGGGGTTGTTCGCGCCTAATCAACACATGGCCGAATATAAAAAGAAAAAATATTAAATTTAAAATTCTTCAAGACCGTTCGGAGAAAACAAAAGAAGATCATTATTATTACATCTCGATACAAAATTGAACACGCAACGTTTTTCTATCTATAAGCAGATTTCTTCTCTAATATGTATTTTTATAAATTAATCTGTAATTTGCTATGTTGAGTACATCGTTGGCAAGAATACTTTATTTCATTTAAAATACCCAACATATTTTGGTGACCCCGACGTGATTGACGTGATCGACGTATTATAAAGGAAGTAAAACGGCGCTAATATTACATCTTTGGAAGGCCATAAATCCCGGAGGAATATACATATATATAAGAGGTGAAACAATCCGAAACCGAGGGAAGTATAGCCCATTCCCATCTCTTCAATTGCTTCTTTCTGTGCTAATATACGTCCATAACATTTCTAGTACGTCAATATTTCCTATGTGTGCATGATATAAAATTGCATAATTTATAATCATCTTTTCTTTATAATCTCATTAATACATAAAACAATTAAATATAAATACAACATTTTCAATAACTTTTCCACATATTTCCTAAAATAAGCTATATTTTGGTGTCAAAGAATCTTTCACTTTCACTTCATTTGTCTCAAAAGGGATGTTATATTATTTCAAATCTTTCCTCATTATTCTTTTTGTTCATGCAAACGGTATTTATCGATTTATTTAAAGCATATTTGCCAACTTTCTAGGACTTTGTTGGGAGTGAATCGGTGAGAATTGCATCGTATCGGTCGCCGTGCACGACATCTGTCGCTTCTATCTGCCGACTTGCAGCGGCGCCGCGGCGTTAGCTGCGTGTTGCTCTCTATTTCCCGCCCGGTTTGTACGGGAGTTTGAGGTTGGTTGAATCATTGTTCCTTCTTGTGGTAATATATCGTTTGCGCTTACATAATGTCCGAACTAAAGGAACTAATTGCTCAGAGAGGACGTGTTAAATCACGAATAACACTCTTCGAAAAATATTTAACGCCTCTTTTCGAAAGCCGTCTAAACAAAAGTCAGTGTAACGAATTAAGCTTGCGATTAAATAAGTTTCAAGATTTATCTTATACTTTCGAGGAATTACAACTTAAAATAGAATGTTTAGACAAAAATGATGACATTCAAATGACAGAAAGAGAGGAAATAGAAAATAGGTTTTTTAGTTTAATTTCACGGGCACAAGATTTAATTCAGTCGTTTGAAAATTCATCTAAACAAGAATTTGCGTCTGTGTGTGCAAGTAATTCAGACCACTCTAAACGTCATATTAATTTAAAATTACCACCGTTGAAGATTCCTCCATTTAACGGTGAGCCAAGTAAGTGGTTGGAATTTAGAGACATGTATTTGTCTTTGATTCATAATAACGATACCATCGACGATATAAGTAAATTTCATTATTTAAAATGTTATCTGGTAGATTCCGCTAGTGCTGTAATTCAGTCGGTTACAATGTCATCTTCAAATTATTCAGTCACGTGGTCTCTTCTTTGCGACAGATATAATAACAAGCGTCTTTTAATTAACGAACACATCAAGGGTTTATTTTCGATTGAGCCAATAATTAAAGAATCTGAAAAATGCTTACGTGACTTAATAGATGCAATTTCCAAGAATTTAAGTGCGCTTAATTCATTAGAAGAACCCACTAATTATTGGGATTCTCTCATTATATACATGGCCTTCTCTAAACTTGACTCTGTAACTGCTAGAAAATGGGAGGAATTTAGGAGCACCCGGGACAGTGTGACGTTATTCGACTTCTTTGATTTTCTTCGCCAGCGTGCAATGGTTTTAGAAACAATAAATGCAAGTAAACCTAATAAAACGGATAAACGTCATAACTCTATTAAATCATTTACTGTCACTTCGCCTTCTTCGCCACACTCAATTAATAACAAAACTTCTTCGCCTCATTCAAGTAATTACACAAATAAAAATTATAATTGTCTATCCTGTAAACAAAATCACAGACTTTATGAATGTTCAAAGTTCAGATCACTACCTGTGGATGAAAGGATTGCGAAAGTATATGAGTGGCGAATTTGTGGCAACTGTCTTCGTAGCGGTCATTGGGCTCCTAAATGCCGACTTGGTGGATGTCGCATTTGTAACAAAAAGCATAATTCACTTTTACACAAAGAAACTTCTCTTAATTGCATACAACCACAATCAGATTCACAAATGTCTAATACAGAACAAAATCGTCTAGAAACTTGTAATACTGAAACGTCTAATTTTGTCCCTAGACATAATAACTTACCTTCTTCTTCTGAACCTACCAACGTTAGGGATCCATCAGGTGTTGTTAGCATGTCGTCTGTGACCTCAAACCAAGCTCTTCTGTCTACGGCTTTGGTTGAGGTAATTAGTAACAACAAATCATATACATTAAGGGCTTTATTGGATAGCGGTAGCCAGTCTTCTTTTATTACCGAAGCTGCGTGTTCTAAAATTGGCTTACCTAAAATCAAAACTGACATTCGTCGTGGATTTGGTTTAAACAACTCCGTCATTAAAATCACAGAACATTCTAATGTATTTATTCAATCTTCAAACAATAATTATTTCAGCATGCCAGTAAAATGTTACATCATTCCTTCAATTACTGGTAGGCTACCTCAAGTAAATATTAATATTGAACATCTCGAAATACCTAATCACATTCAATTAGCAGACCCCAATTTCCATTTATCTTCTGAGATAGATATTCTTCTTGGTGCCGACATCTTCTGGGATCTGCTATGTTCTTCTAGGTTTAAATTAGGGCCTTATCAACCAATACTACAAGAAACACATCTTGGTTGGATAGTTGCTGGCCCCATGGGGGGGAAATATTGTAATACAAAAAATAAGAACTTTTATACGTCAGCACATGATGCTAGTTACAACTATCTACTTAAAAAGAACGCAAAGATTAAAGGTAGCTGAAATAAATAAACATGATTTACTTTATTTTATTTGCAATTTTCAGCACAATCTTAATATTCATTATTCACACATCTATTGTTTACACAATCCAGTGTATTAGGCCTTAAATGGGATCGAGTCGCTGACGTCTTTAAAAATATAATCGTACCTCTTTGAGATCAAAACGATCAATATTGTCTAATGCTGCTAAGTTGTTTTATTATCTTGGCTTACTAAAGTATTTGCACTATTATTCCATTGATGAATTTCCTGAAAGGAAAACTTAAACAAATAATTCATATTGCAAAATAATATAAATTTACAAATGCAACTAAGTAAATAAATAAAAATTACTACTTACTATTTATATAAACTTTCTACACTACATAAAAGTTTCACTTATTTACTAAAATTCATTAATTACTCTACATATTCTAATTCAAAATATACAGAACATCTAACAATTACCATTTAGTAAGGCATCATCTTTTAACTTTTAATCTTAAGTTATGACGACTATATACTTAGGCCTTCTTATTCACGCTTACTATCACTGCGAGACTTCGACTATTTATTATAGAGCTATACACTTGGAACTTGCATCTGATCTACATAATCAAATAGGTACTGATATTTTCGTTTTAGGTTTAAAATATTCTTAAAAATATTAAATAGCTGTCGCATAGGTCAACCTAGTGAAATCTATTGCAGCAAAGGTCGGAATTATGTAGGCGCAAGTTCTGTTCTATGATTTAGTCCATCGATGGGTAGCAATGATTCAATCCTCTCTTATGGTGTCGATGAGTGCATAACGTTGATACTCTCACCGGCTTATTCTCCGCACGTCTTTGTACTTTGAGAAGGTATTAAGTATGCAAGACATCATTATAATTATTATTACTTCATTCATATGATAATTTATCTACTATCTCTCTATGTATCTAACATTATTTCACGTACGAGAAATTATTGACTGTATTTGTACAAATCGAAACATTTTTTGAACTCCAGCCCCATTCCACTCCACTTCTATCAGATCTACTAATTTACTTCCTTTGACTTGGGCACTTCCTTATCGGTTAACCATTAACCTCTAGGCCATCAAGAGCCTTACTAGAAACGAAGACTAAACGCCTTAATGGATATCTACAAATTGAATAAACAAAGCAACATTTCCGGGAAAGATGGCGTAACGAATTCTTTTGTGATCTGCAACAAAGATACAAGTGGCGAGTCAATCAAGGGACACTACTTCTAGACGATGTAGTTGTCCTCAAGAAACCCAATTTACATCCATTGAAGTGGCGTATGGGTATCAAAACTTCATCCTGGATCAGCCGGCATCGCGTGTGTAGCCGTCGTTTCAACAACCAAACCAAAGGCGCTTTATGTCCACTACCTGCGGTGTCCAGGGAAGCATGTCCTCAACTCCCCAGGTCGTTGAGAGGGGGGAATATGTTCGCGCCTAATCAACACATGGCCGAATATAAAAAGAAAAAATATTAAATTTAAAATTCTTCAAGACCGTTCGGAGAAAACAAAAGAAGATCATTATTATTACATCTCGATACAAAATTGAACACGCAACGTTTTTCTATCTATAAGCAGATTTCTTCTCTAATATGTATTTTTATAAATTAATCTGTAATTTGCTATGTTGAGTACATCGTTGGCAAGAATACTTTATTTCATTTAAAATACCCAACAGGGGTAATTCATTAATTTCCATGCCATCCCTCGTATTTTGAAAGATTCTCTCACATTACCGCCAGAAGGATTAACAAAGACCATAAATACCAGGGGCGCATAGCCGGCGAACAGTGCTATCCATTTAATTCGAATCCATACCGCAGGCAGGTAGCCGCCGGCCATTCCCGCCCGCTCGCCAACGCAACATTCATTTTAATCAGCCAATGAATTATGCCATTTCGTTTTGTCTATTTTTTATTTTTTGGTCTCTGTTCTCCTAATTCTGAAACCGGTATAAATTATACTTATGGCTCGTTTACATAGTGCGAGAGTCAACCTGAGACTGCAGTAACTCGCACTGTTTGGACGTATTCGACTTACGACTCTTACGAGTAACTCGTACGTGTGAGTTGTACAGGTGCCTTACCATGAACTCTAATAAAATGTGTCATGTACAGGACAGGTCAGATTGTAGCTAAAACCTGACAGGAGTGTATTTCGTACCATGAACGTTCACTTGATGGCCTGCAATGCCTCTCCTTCTGTCCGGCATCTTAGTCTATGACCTGCGCGGTACAACGTAGTGTTTAAGTACTCTGTGCACGGTACAAAATTTGTTTTACTTAGTTCGGAAATAGAGCGTTTTATCGGTTTACCGGTTTTCAATTCAATGCGTAATAATGATGTTTTTAAAAATTTAAAATAACAATCTCAATCGAAGATTTTGAGATTTGTTATAGAAACTTAACGATCGTTATTTATTAAACTTAAAAACCGTTCGTTCTCTAAGATTACCAAAAAAAATATCGCTATGTTGATGCCTTCATTTTTGAACGTAATCTTACAACAATTGACACTTGACATAGTGACATGTCCAAATGTCTAATAAAATGTGTGATTTAGGAGCGATAATTTAAAATTGTTAAGTGCAATTTTGAATTTTTTAACGTATTTTCAAAGAAATGAAAGATATTTATTTTGTGGTGGTGGTGCATTTTCATTTTCATGAATGCCTGTAGGTCATGTACAAGTCGAGGCGGATATTTACCTACTGTGATAATATGTAATTTATGTTGAATTGGGTTGGAGATGGGAACTTGAGTAAGAAAGTTGTTGAAGCCGTGTCAGTGTACGGCTACATCAGAAGTAAATGCGTTCGATGACGAGCACCCAGCGATCAAAGGGGTCCACTGGAGACATGAGGGCGGAGGCGCTCGAGGACGAGCGCACGTCAGGATAGCCGTGCCGGCGAGCGACCTCTTTGGTTCTACAACGATCGATTGATACAGATGCTGATGATGTCATACGAGAAGAATTATGAAGAAAAACTAAATATTTAGAATATAGAATATGTCACTTTATTTAGAACATTATACCTAATACGTAGGATATTCTAATTCTATCATTGATCACGGAGTAGTAGAGATTGTTATCGATGTGAACGTTAGGATATCTGAAAATATACTTATCTTGGTGCAAAGCAAACGGAATATTATTGAATAACCATTATCATATAATACCTTTTCTTCCACATATATAAAAATAGATGGTATATGTTTATAAAAATATACTATAGTAATAAAAATAATAATTAGACCTTTTTATTTCTTAAATAGAAAATTCAATTTACAATTTCATAACGACTAAAAAGCATGCAATGCAATCTATATTTTATACAAATAATAAAACTGAAGAATCTATCTGTGATTTCGAAATAAATGATTTAAATAAATAAAAAGTCTTCAACTTAAAGTTTTTAGGGTTCGTTAATCCTTTCCTTTATCTTAATTCTTGACTAAATTTAATTCAATAATCATTATTCGTTATATATTTCTTTGTTTATATTCCTTTTTTTATATTATACTCTGTTTGTAGAGTAAAGGCTCCTCCATTTTTCTCCACATAATTCTGTCACTCGCTTTATCAATCCATTCTTTTCCCGCTGCTTACAAAATTTCATCGAGCCATCTCTCCGCCGCGGCCGCCCGGCCGTTCTGCCTCTGGTTCTCTTGCCTATAGCTGCCTTCCATGATGTAATCTTTTTGAATGTGGTCTATAGTAGAATACGTACTTATAAATCCTGCTTACTCTATTGGACGATGCTCTTCGGTGTATATAGCAAGGCGTTTCTCGAGACAACAACAACAAACAACAGCTGGAAACAGCTTGTAGAGATTAGATTGTAGGCAAGGCAGATTAGTCGACAGCTAATATTTACCAAATACCTAATGTTCTTCAATATCATAAATTTATATTCAAACTGTTTTATATAACAATAACTTACGGTATAAAGAAATTATAAACGAAACAGCCAAAACAGGACAATTAATGTTACTTTCGGTAGGCTGTAATATTTTGACGTTGACATAGGCCGCTTTCCGACATCAATACGTCAACAATCGCTTCATGGTACACATATAGCAGGGCAGAAGGAGATTATTGAAGTCACGTGACCGCTGTCCTGTTACGGTCACGTGATCACTGGCTGACCTGTGCTTTAGCTAGGTCATGGTAGGATATAGCAGGACAGCTCAATTATTGGCTAATATTGGCCTGTTTTAAGATGTCATGGTAACCACCCAGTACAGTACTTACCTACTTCAACATTTTTTGTTTTCACTCGCCTCCTGACCTGGCAGTAACTCACACATGCAGCAGCTCAATCGTCATTCGCATCGTTTGGACGCGTTCGACATTCGGCAGTAGCTCGCCAGTGCCAGCCGGACAGTTTTTGAGTGGAACCTGAGTGTGTTTTTTCACTTTTTTCGCGACCACTCACAAAGCTATGCAGCAGCTACTTGTGTCATGTAGATAGCTAAAGCGAGCCGAGCTACGCGTACGAGTAGACAAGCAGAGTAGCTGTCTACTAGCTAGGCAGCAGCTCGCACTGTGTAATGAAAACACAGTAGTCATTAGTAGACTCTGTTCTATTTTTTACATTGTTTCTTTCACTATTGAATCCTAAAAGATCAAATCTTGCCTTCGAATCCTCCGACAGAATGACAAGGATCATCACTTGTTATTTCACTTACTGATCTCTTTCAAATAATAACCACAGACATCATCTCAGACCAATTCAGTAACATGACTAAATCCTAGAACTATTCACACTAACCAAAATGGCCGACCACTCGTGTACCTGAATAGAAACGTTCATAGTGAAATACTCGCAGTCACTTGCAGACTGAAATATGTTGTTCATTCCAAGGAACAAAGCGAATGCAGCGGCTTTATTCAACAGCTGGTAATCAAAGATGGCGGTAAACATATGAGATGACGTAATAAAAATGTTTGGGCCACTCAGGCCACGGTCCGGACCTCGGTCGGGGCGGCAATTAAATTATTCCACGTCATCACACCCAACGCAGACGGGGTGCGCTCAAATCCCTTACAACTGCAGAATAAAAATAAACCGTGAAATTTCGAATTTAGCCGCCGCGCGCCGTCGTGATCTGACTAACACACCATTTTTTATCAAGGGAATTAGTAAGGCATGTGTTTTTGTACATGGCTAACAAACGGACAGATGAACTGATATGGTTAAGGGGGCACCATCGCCTGTTGAAGCTTTATCACCAGTTTTGATAGTGATCTTCGATGACAGCGTTCGTTCATACTTTTCATTTTCTTTTGAGCATATTCGCAAATTTAGAGAGGAGCTACTTGATGGCAAGTGGCAACAGGCACCGTCGGCTATAGACATTAGTAAATCCAAAGACAACACCAATCCTTTGCCCAATTTGCCGGTGGAGAAAGAAGAGAGAAACAAAGAAAGGTTTTGACGACCCGTATGGCGTAATGGTTACCATGCCAGATTGCCATGCCTGCCCTGGATAACTCCCTGGATTCTCAGCAAGACAGAAATTTGAATGATGAGTTTTTTTTTTATTCTTTTTTTAATTTCAGTTCTTGGTCTGGGCGTGTTTTATTGTCTTTGTGTGTTATCCATGACACCCACAGAGAATTCTAATGTGGAGCAACGAGTAACGAGTATGCAGCGTCCACGGACGTGAAAATAACCCCGGACGTCACCTTGTCTTATCGCGAGTGACGCCGCCCAGTTACCATTGTGCGTAATTTTTAGTGCGGTCCAACGCGGTAATGGCAGCGGATTAATAACAGTATTGTGTCAATGTGTGCGTGTGATACTTGTACGAATAGAGGAGTTGGTATTACTATGGGTGCCTCACTGAATTTGTTGTAGACATTCCGTCTGTTCTTTTTTAAGTCTATGGCAGCGTCATTTATTTTAAATTTTCTCCACGTTGCCCCACGAAGGACTTCAATCAATCAAGGATAGATGCATTATCTATCTATGCATGGCATTTGTCTATCCGAACACCGAATAGGTAAAGTCATTTGCTAGGCAACAGAACGGAGAGCCCATCAATTGAACATCAATTGGCATCGACAGTGGAAAGCAGAGCTCTCTCGGGAAGCTACAAATCTTAATTAGAGAAAAAATCGGCTAAGTACGAAACTCGAATTCAGTTGTGTTCCGTAGTTTTATGTATGTAGAGTTTAGAAATTAGAAAGATTTTTCAGGAATCTTTTAAGTCTCGTCTTTGTTGCATTGCCCGTGATTTCCAGGACAAAGGTGCCCTATTTGTAAGTCCAGATCAAGGTCTAAGTGTGTGCTGAATTTATTGAAAATCCGTTTGGTAGTTTTTCCGTGAATAATCTATACTAATATTATAAAGCTGAGGAGTTTGTTTGGTTGAACGCGCTAATCTCAGGAACTACTGGTTCGAATTGAAAATTTATTTTTGTGTTTGATAGTCCATTTATCGAGGAAGGCTATATAACATAATATATTTTAGTAGTCAGTTTTTTCCACAAATTAACGCCGGTAAAACCGCGAGGCTCAGCTAGTTTATAAAATATAAGTAGGATACAAAGTTGCTTCAATACTATAATAGTATAATCATGTTGTAACAATAATGTAACGCACGTTATATTTTTTAAGTAGACGATCTCTAACTAAATTCTGTAAAGTCTTACCCTAAAACTGTAGGTGAGCTAATTCGGGAACCCTGGCGAGTCATTAACTTCTCGTTTAATCCGGATATTTGGAAATACCCCTAATAATAAATAAGGAATTATAAAATCATTATAAAATCATCAATACGCAGCAGAATTCGTCGCCAAATCACTATACAGGACATACGTATCTCTTACAAAACAAAGTTCTAAACCGAACGCCTACAGCGACGAAGGCTGGTTCCAGTCTTGCAGCCGCGCTCCATTATAAAAATACCGCCATAAATTGGTCCCGGGCCGACGAGCGGTGCGACGCCCGTAAATTATGGCGGCGCGGGACCGAACGGTGCGGCTTGCGGCTACGACGCGCGGCTGCGGCGTGCGGTGACACAGACACTGGAGTAGGGTTGGTACTGCGACCGGTTTAGGGCATTTTCGGTCGAGTCGGTCGTTCACGTATCCGGCCCTTTTGTTTGACTTTTGGTCTTTGTTCGCATGAGATAAGCTTAGCAATGTGAAATTTTCTGATTTTAGAGGGTCGAGTGGCGGCCGGAAATGAGGTTTCATTTTCAAAACTTCAAAAGATGTGACGTGACGTCTTTAATATTTTCTATGGACGACAGGTAACTCGACAACTCGTTCATCGAATTAATCTTTAAATAAAGAAAAAATTAAAACAAAAGGATAATGACAGAATTTCTAGTCAAACGACTGGGCTTCTAGTAGCGCCGAGTTCGGCTTTTGTATTGTGACATTTGTGACATGACAACCCTACAGGGAGGCGTGACGTCACGTGATCGCGTCGTAAAGGTCTCACAACACTGTGGAGTGTGGTGTGGAGAGTGGCAGACCGCCAATATAAAACTGTATCAGGGCTGGGTTCTGTTCGTAGTCTTTTTTAGTTAAGTACATACATTTTATTCAGTTGGCAATTAGCTAATATTTTTGTTACGTGTACTTATAAATTACTAGGAAATCGTCCTCGCTTCGCTTCGGGAAAAATAGAAAAAAAAAAAAAATTTTGCCGCTTTCTGAATGTCTGATCAGCTAAAAATTAACAAATCAACTCTTTTTTTTTAGATCCGTATCAACTGTCAAATGTATTGTCAATACAATCGAGTTGCTGAAAGCATGATTTAAACAACATGAACAACATCGCAATATTTGTTTATACCATGTAAAACAATTGTCCTTATCCCTCTTTTTTTAATATAATAATTACATTGGCCTTATCAAACCCGAATGTCGTAACGTGTGGTTTTAACAGTGAGAATTAAGAATATATCAGTATAATTTGGGCCTGAGGCGTAGCGCAACGGGAGACTTGGAGCCCCGGTTATTATGGCGCTCCGGGGCGCTCTAGGCCGCCGCGCGGGTGGGAGGGGCCACCGGGTGAATTATAGATAAGGGTGTCAAAGCACTGCAGTTGACGTGTTTACGTGGGAATTTTTGTTTTTGGTACCAACTTAACACCTCTTTTATACTACTAGATAGCTTGTTCGCTCTGCGACACACATCGTCCCATAAAAACCTCATACAATACAACACAACAATACAAATTAAAACAATAATATAAAAACTTGAGAGGTGTCAAGGGACACCCGGATGGAACGAAGTTACTTTCGATTTAAGTATTGTTTTTTGAAGTGATTCAGAAAGTTTTGCAGAGATGGCGCTGTACAACTTTCTGAATCACGCTAGCGTGATATAGCAAAAAGTGTCGTCACGACTTTTCGTAAGAATCAAAAAGTGTCGTAAGAATTTTTTCCGTCTAGCCCCCTTTCACAACGCGCGATAAGGAAATTCGTTCCAATACTAGATAACTATTAGTTATTTTGGTTAAGGTAAGAAGATACCTAATTTGTTTTGATTTATCAGTCTTGATTTTGCTTAGAATGTTTTAAAAACTAAGTTTTCCTGGAGGGTCATTTTAAGTGAAATCGTGGGTTTAGCTAGTGAATAATGGATACTACGTACCTTGTCTGTCTGACTGTCGGTTTTTTGATAAGGAAATCACGAGTTTGCCAGTGTTTATTAATATTAGCATACAATGCTACCCGTACTACTGTAGACAAACTTTGAATTATCAATATCGCGTAATTTATGTTTCCTGTGTATATTATCTCAATTATTATTGGCCGACTTGCAAAATTACTGAAAAAAAAATTAACTTTGAGTCAAAAAGACTGCGATTTTAATGCATATGCTTTGTTATCGATATCTGTATCTACCATTGATAAATGCAAAAATATTTTTGGGCCTTGATGATTAGTAAATCAAAGAAAACTAGATTATTACAGATACAGAGTCACGGGGATACTGAGCAAGAAGTTTACTGAAAGACAGTTTCCAGTGAAGAGAAAAGGAAGAATTAAACAGTTATGTCATTATTTTATTACAATTTTATGTTATTTTGTGAAAAAAAAATTGGTAAAACCCGATTTCAATGTTCTAAATATTTTCAATGCTTCATTCACATCTTTACATAGTAACGAGACCTTATACACAGCTTTTGTCTGGGATTTCGTCTGCGTCTAAACTTCAGAATTAAGTTCCTAAGGAAAAGAAAATCTGTGTAACTAAACAAAAAACAAAAATAATTGTTAGCGAGATAAAAGTATCCCGTGGTTAATAACTAATCAGTGTGCAAGATTTCATCCAAACACGAAAATTAAATGCCACCTAAGTCACCAAATTTTCCTGAATAGATTCGCGAACTGTCTCCAAGAATTTCCTATTCCTAGTAACTATCTCCGACTCTCTGTACAAGTATTTCGCAATGGGAACACTTTGAAAGGATCAATAGTTACCCCTTGATGTTACGCGACAATGGCAGGCACCTCTGATCTTCACCAGGTAATATTAATATCGCAGTATTCAGGTTCCAGGGTTACCATACGGTAATTACAATGGTTGGGATAAAATAATAATTATGTATATTACTACGAATAAGTGGAAAAACTGTATACGTCGAGACGAGAGGGCCAAAGTTCGATCGGGTAGACATCAAGTGGCACATAAAAACTTATCTGTATCAAATCGCCAAATTGCCAATACAGAGAAAATGGCCCCTTGGTACATTTTAACATACTATAAGTAAATGAATGAATTGCTACGTATCATTGATGCCCAGTGACACTGATATCCACTCACGATAGCCACTTACCATCAGGTGGATCGTCAGCTCTTTCGCTATTTCCACAAAAAAGTTAATGTTTGAATATAACTACATGACCACATTTCATGACAGTTTGTGTCACAAAGCATGGTAACCCTGGGCGCTTCGCCCCAAGCGCCCGGACCGTCTGTCAACAAAGGCAGAGTCGCTAATAATGAATGAGTGAGCGGAGGTACGCCATTCCTCGTGTATTGTCAATCTATATTCACATGGCATCCGCAAAGTTTTAATTACGCAACTTTATCGTATTGCTGATCTCCTGGTGGGGATTTGGGGGATCAGTGATCTTGACATCAAATTGTGTGCGTCGAGGCTAGCGACATTTTAAAGAGCAGACGAGCAGATAAGCTGCCTATAGTAAGTGGCTATTGTTGTCCTTTTTCATCAGAAACAGGGTGAGATCTACAAACCGCTATAACATATGCTTTGTTCAGAATTGAACTATCCGAAAAAACGAATCAATAAACATTGGCCGTTTTATTTTTAAATTTTTTCTTATTAACAAAATGTCCGAACAAAAATACAAGTCATTGAAGTATTATTACTAGCGTATAGAACAGACACCGCGAACACCATGTATGTCCCAATGCATTGGCACCACGTGGTTTCAGTCTTCAATGAATTCGTTCCATTTTGAAAAAAGAACGGGGGCTCAATTTTGAAAATGGAACCTCTCGGGCGGGCCACACATTTTGTTCGAGATGTCTATTCTATGACATTATACTACAATGGTCTAAAGTCGTTTTATGACTTAATTTTTTTTATTAACAAAGTCATCATCTTGTACATTTGACTGAGCAAAGTCAAACGTACTATTTATAGACTCACCCTAACACCTTATGGAGGCCATACACGATCATGAGTACTTGATCAAGTCTGCAGTTTGACTTGTCTTTGCAGTTTGACTTGACGCCTGTATGGCCAGATAGCTTACCGTGGCCATACACGATCAAGTATATTGGATGACCGTGTAGTGGAGGCCCCGTTAGGCGTCATCGGCTCTCAAACTCCCGACGCTACATTTGGCGTTTGACTTAAGCAAGAGGGAGATAGTTAGCCAGCCTTGACAACAACAAAACAATGGCAACAAGTTTTCCTAGCGTCAAAGTAATTAATTACCATAGCGTTTGAACGCGATGGGCCGATCAGTAAACAAGGGCCGAACCGCCAATAAATGGATAGGCGATCGACTGTATTCACTACACTACCGTACAATAGTAATGGAAGTAATGGGTCACTAAGTACTCCTATCAAGCTCTAATTGTTACAGACTGCGCTAATGAAACTCTGTACCACTGTACCGCTGTCACTTATAAAATTACATTTCTTTAAAAAAACATAAATAATTCAGGAAACTGTGTATAAGTCGCACGCTCATTGGAAAAAAGGCATAAGTTGAAAATTGCAATTTTACAGGAGAGAAAAAAAACTGTTAAAATATCAGTAAGTAGAAAACCGTCAAGATTAATGATAAAATTTTGAAAAAATTGAGCATATGCAGCTTTAGTCCCTTTCCAATCATATTAATAACTAAAATTCAACATAAGACGACTTATGCTTTTTCCACTGAGGGTGCGAAGCAACGAGAATTTTCTGCTGCTGTGACATTGACATGAGAATTTATACTAGATAGACTTTCATATAAAAATTCCCATAGCTCCCATTAATTTCGTACCTATTACTATGAACATAGAACACAAAGATGTTCTATGACTATACAGCAAAGGGAAATGTGTGAAAGTCGTGAAATGAACTATAGCGAGTTACGTAGATCCCTGTTTAACCTATTTTAAAATGTTCCCGCACCGACTGTAGCCTGTAGCGGCTGTAGCCCGCTTAAATATTCTACGGAGTCCGTAAAAGGCAGCGCTTGGCGTCGTCAGGCCTCGGGAATAATCAAATATTATTTGTAATATCCCGACATTCCCAACTCCCGAGCTCCGAGGCAATTCCAGTTTACTTGCATACTCTGTGCTCCTGGTATAATTATAATACTTATGTATGTAAAGAAAATGTATTTTCTTTTTAATTTTTTGAACACATTGACGTCTCGATCCGAATACGGAAGAAAAAGAGCAATGACATGAATGGCGTCAAATAGAAAAGATTTTACTTATTAATATGTAATTGTGTAATATAAGTCGTTAGAAGAGAAAAAAACTTTAAATGTCGTTTTTCTGATTACAGAGAAACACATCTTCGATATATTCCTTTTGTATGTATATTACTATTACTATACATACTATTATACTATACTACTATTACTATTTTACTGGAACACTTTGGAAAAGTAATTTATTGGCGAAGTAGTTGGAATGGATAGTTTCTCTTGGCCCTAGCAGACTTTACAGTAGAGGTTCCCAGACTTCTTTTCTCATAGACCACTTTCAAAATTTAGCTGGTTCCGTTGGACCTCCTGCAGCTACCTTTCTACCATACTCCCAAAACCCGACAAAAATTATAAAGTAATTATGGAAATTTGCGTTGAGGCTGAGTTTAGACTATTTCGAAAAAAAGTGAGAATTGATTGTTTAGTTAATTAATTGATTTTTTGTCACGCCAACGTAGACCCCCGTCTTCCTCTACAGGAAGCAAACAATCCAAACTATAGAGTTTGGATAAAATTTATGTTTAATAATTTTGGTTGATATTTGAGCCAGTCACCCCTAGAGAACGAACGTTAAAATCATTAAATTATACGTTAATATATGTTGAAAATACGTGATACGATTGACGATACACGATAGGATTCGAGCCTCACCCCGTACTTATTTTGTACTTTTGTAGGACCGCGCCTCGAGCGAGATAGCACGCTAGGTCATGTGAAGCGACCGGTGTGCAACCAACTGCGCCGCGCTCGATGCCGTGATGAATGAGCACGCATCCGTCTAAAGATAATGACGTTTAATCACTTGCTCCGTCGTCATGCGCGCCTAGTATGTGGCAGGAGATATCGTCCGTTCTTTGATCTCTTCCATACCTTCCTTGTTCAGTAAAACAGTCTGGCAGTATAGAAAAAATTGCGTGTCGCGTGCTTTTTTAGCGTTGTGAAGTAAAATCGGAACCCTTATTTCATCATGTCCGTCCGTCCGTCTGTTCGTTTGTCTATCCGAGGCAAACGAACAGACATTACAAAAATATTATAGGTCTTCTAAGACCATTTTTGGAATTAGGGATCCCTTTGCGAAATATTTGACTTTAAGTTAAAAGTGCTAATGGTTAGTCAAGTGTCCACGCCCCTGCTGGCTAAACAGTTGGAGTTAGACAAATGAAATAATTCTCAAAAATAGGTTAAGTATATGATGAATTTACAAGGAAAACTATCACGGCTATGTTAGCATAAGTAGTTAAAGAGTAATAGTCGATAAACGTACTACTTCGGAATTCTATATTGCGTGTGGCCTGACACGAACTTGTCCGGTTTTTAATATGACGGAGAAAGTGTCAAATTAATGAAAAGGGCACACCTTTGTACAGTCAGTGACAAAGATGAGTTGGGATCGTCTTGTTGACTAAACAGAGTGGACAGGGCTACCAAAAACTCAAAAATTTATTTTCTTTTTACCCGACTGCGCCAGAAGGAGGGTTATGTTTTTCGAGTGTATGTATGTATGAATGTATGTATGTACGGCACGCTCTGTAGCCTAAACGGCTTGATCGATTTCAGCTTGAGAGGTGCCGTTAAATTCGTCATAATTGTGACAGTGACACTGGGTATAATATCACAATTAAAAAAAAATGGCCAACTTTTGTGTCTTCAAAAAGTATTTTTTCTCAAAACCTATCGAGATGTATCGTTGAATAGGTATTCAAAAATGAGTTTTAGGTTCCATTCATCATATTTCATTTTAAGAAACAGTTTAGGATATACATAATAACGATTTAAATTTGTTCAAACAACCATGCTCGCTGATTTACTCGTATTAACTCCCTTAATGAAATGACAACATTGCAATTTTTTCTTCTAATAAAGAAGTCAGTGAATTTAAAATAAAAATAAAAATATTTAAAAAAAATTAAAAAGCCCCGACTGCGTAAAAAACTAAAACGATAAAATAAGCCCAGTAGTTTAGAATGTTGTTAAAAGTAATACTGAACAACTAAACCATAGAAGGATTATAAACATAGAAAACATAGAAGGACACCAACCACGTAGCAAGAGTAGTAATTGCTACGGGCCCCGCGCGAAAGGGGCATATTTAAACCCACTCATAATTTTTTGAGTGAAACTTATTAAGATGTAACATCTAGATGGCAAATAAACGTATTGAGTATTGAATTGTTTTTTTTTTATCACTTTATACTTAATAACCCGAAGTAGATCAAGGGCTCTTTGAAAGAATTTGCTACGGGCCCCACGCTTACTTAATCCAGCACTGGATCGACTATGTAATTTTGTTTAAGGGCCTCATCACACTTACGGTTTTCAAAGCGGAACGGGTGCGCAGCGAACACGCCGCATGTGCGTAGCGAGGACGTCGCGGACGAGAAACGAATACGCAGCGCTTTCGACGAAAGTGACGAAACGAAACGAAAACTTCAACAGTTTCAGTCAAATTTTACGAGTTTTATTTTATGAGTCGATCGACGCAATAGTTTCCTGCAAGTCAAACTATTGAACTATTATTACGATTTTCGTGTATAGATGCCGCACCGCGGTTTGCGCAATGAACTGTAGCCAATTGGCTACAGTTTTCAGTGGAGTCGGTCAGTTGAAAAGAGAACGGGTGCTCGATTTTGAAAATAGAACCTCCCGGCGCGACACAAAGTTCGCGATGTCTGTTCTGTTACTTTACGGCCGCCCCAACTCAGAGTCACTAAAGGTTACTTTAATCGGTTCTTAATAAAGAATTACCATACAAATTTAGTACTAAGGAACGATTAAAGTAACCGTTAGTGACTGAGTTGGGACGTTAGTTCATTATACTTTAAATTTTAATGTCGCTAACACGTATTGCTTTGTGTCGCGGACAATTACGGTGAAATTAACTAACGGTGACGGAATACTCGAAAAATACACACCACACTATTTACTAGTGTCCAAAATCTGGCCGTGTAAACCACATGACTATGACAGCCATGGTTTCCTTTGATGTTGTTTTAAAGCAATGTTTGCGCAGACCGCCAGAGAGCCATTTATGAAGTACTTGCAACTGTTCACGACTGCGCTCGCTTTGGTACGCACGATTCGGTAATTACCGCTTTTTCTTTGCGAAAATTAGGCAAAAATATAAATCCTCTTAATTTCCAATACCAAGGAATTCTAAATATCTTGAAAACTACTTAAATTTGAAGTCTTATTTAAAGCAATTAAAGCGAATTTTAAAACATCCTGAAATTCTTTTTTTTGTAATTATAATAACCTATCTACATGTCTATCTGTATTTACATAATAGTTATGGAAATAAGTATACATGAAACTGAAAATATAAACCTTGACGGGATATGGAAACATATCCCGTCGGACTTTTCTAAAAGATTAGCTGTGGGTAAGATGTAACATAGCTGTGGTACATGCATCCCGATGATTCTTAATTAGTACCTGAATCGTGACGTCATTAGCATCATCACAAGATCCGTTTTAATCAGTTTCAAGGGCTGCCACCATCTTTCATATTGGTATTTCTCAAACCTGTTGAAGATACAAAATCTGCAAATAATTCTTACCTTTAACGGCGGCGTAGAAATATACAATGGTGGATCGTTTTGAGAGCCGGTGTATATCTCCTGGCCATCGGGTCCCTTGGCACATCCTTCAGCATCAGCTACACTATACCTACACACGATGCCGTCGGCTGGCTTAGGGTCGTAGCCCGGCGGCTTCCCGACGTGAAAACCCTTAGCTTTCACCCAGAAACGAAACTTGGAACTGTCAGAACTATTGCACTCTTCACCCCGGAGTGTACGCAAGATTCTGGCGTACTTCTTCAACGTTATAGTCTTGGTTTTGGCCAGATCCCCGTAAGTCTGAATGACCCATGGCTGGTAAGTTGAGAAAAGGTCCAACTTAGGATCTCCGGTCTGCACCTTCGGACGTTTATTGTTATTCTGTTCATTCTTTTTATCAGCTTTGGAACTGCTCGGTGTAGATTTGCGTTTAGTTGGCTTTTTCGGTGTTTTTTCCGGAATAGCCTCCTGTGTCAGCTTCTTCCGTAAACCACGGTCCTTTATCATTGCTGCAGCCATTTTTAGTTCAAACTTTTAACTGTTCACAACACATTTCGTACCGTAACTTCATCCAAGAACACCACCTGAACACTAAATCACTTTTAATTCACGCACAATCTTTTGGTACTCTTTTGTTTTTTAGACGGCAGCTTGGGGGAATCATAGTAGATTGTTCGCAAGAAAAGTTACTAGCTGTAACTTGGGATACTCTGGCGTGCGTAACTTACTTCGCGAGAAGTAAGAACTTTTGACTGCGAAGTTTGCCGACCTGAAGGAACTCAACTTTGAGAAGACAACGATGATCCTTTTGTTCGTGCCTATCAGTTTATCCTTATCCGGATTCCCGGTTTTTTTTAGGCAACAAGATAAATTCAATATTTGAAAAGAGCCGCTTAGAAATCGGAATACGCGTAAATTAGCGGGGAAAATCTCAGTACGCATTATTCGAAAGTTTTTAAGTCAAGAAAAAAAATTAATTAAATAATTAGCAACCCTAACAGGTGAAAAAGTTGTTGAAAAAAAAACAAAAAAGTACCAGGCGCGCAATCGGTGCCGAAGGTATCGTAACCGGTATAAATAAGCGCGATAACCCCCTATAAACGGCCGCTCGCGTAGGGCGCGCGCGGTGTACTGTCGCGTCGACAGCGGTCTGTCGGGTCTGGGCCGCCATGGCATGGCACGTGCGGGCCGAGCGACGCTAATTGCCCGCGAAACAATCGCCCCGCGCCCGATAATGCTCGGCGCTGTTCGGGGCGCTCGGGCCAACACACGCGCGGCCTTGTATACGCTTGGCCCGTTGTGAGATAGTGGTTTCTGCGTTTCACTGTACCGACACTACCGACATCTTGACGTTCAGTATTTGAAATTTTGAATATAATAGAAATCGATCCATGTGAATGTAGGTACAACATTGATCGATTTCTATTAAGAATCTTGATATCATGTGCCTATTATGTATTTATAAGTACATAACTGTTAAAAACCATATTTATCCAATCCAATGGGATAGGATGTTTAGTAACGCCCAAATAGTACATTCAGTTAGGGTTGTCAAACATACTTTATAAAACAAGCTGTAGAACAAGGTCTGAAATTTTCAGTTACAACAAAAGTTATTTGCAGGTTTACAAAGCACTCAACAATATATAAATATTTTAAAGAAAATAAAAAAATACTTTATTTTTACTTTTTAATTATTTTCCGATTCAAATATTCGATACGTCATTTTCTTCAAAAAATGTTGGCAACCCTATATATTAAAGTAGGTTAGGTATCAACAGGATCTACATATAATCTAACAAATTTTCTTAATTTGATTGTGAACTCGGCAAGCTGCCAATCCTTTTCATGTAACGAAACGACCATCAGCGGTCAAGAACAACGTCGACGTACCTACCTACCATCCTGGACTCCATCGCCGCTTACCACCAGGTACATATACATATGCAATAACTTGTGCATATCGATTTTTTTCAAATCCCGCGGAACTCTGAACTTCTCCGGGATAAAAAGTAGCCTATTAACCCAAGTTAAGGCTATCTCCATTCCTTTCAGCCAAATTGGTTAAGTAGTTGTGGCGTGAGTGAGGAACAAACTTATGCTTCACCAAAACGCATTGAAGAACTGAAGCAATATGTAAAATTTTAATTCCTTAGGATAAGTGCAAGTAGGTCTAAGCAGTCTTGCAATATTTGACCCAAACAAACAACAAAGAGACAGCTAAATAAATCTATTAAATAAAAAATTAAAAAAATATCATGATATATATCTTTTTAAGATCCTTATGTTTAATTTGAAACCTCTATTGCATTATTCGCCCCTATTAGCGTTCAACACTGATCTAAAAACAATCACCGATGAATCACAAACCCTGTGAAGAAAACGGCGTTTTGATCAGCGAAACCATTTTGGAGATGTACCTACTTGTATAGAAGAAAATTCATTTATACAATTACATTGTTCTAATTCCACGCCACCTAGCGACATATAGTGAAACTAAGTATATTAAGTTCATTGGCGACATAGCACCAAGGAATAATCGCCGACGAATTATATTATGTATAAACCTTGTACACAAACCGTGTCTAAATCGGTCAAGCAATTTTGAAGATAAATAGGAATGTTCCATTTGCAGACAAACGAGTACTTTTTACTTTCTTTACTATTTTATGTTTTGTCTTGGAATAAGAACTTTTTAGCGTTGTGGCCTTTTGCCATATTTTTAAATTACCATAAAAATACTAAAATTGTTTAAAGATTTGCATTGTAAGATAAGATTTACAAGACAAGTCATCCAAAATACAATAGGAAAATTTCTAACCAAATTAAAAAATATATAATGTAATATGAGATGATCACGTATCGCTCATGTACACTCAAGACACGTCAACATTGGTGCGAAAACGAGACAAGTGAAACAAACACGCACGATGAAAAGCGGTATGAATGAAGTTTCTCACAGAAAATTTGAACCCTATGCTCATTGTAAAAAGATACACATTTAAAGACGTTTTAAAGCTTTTTGATGTTACAGCTACTGCGCGCGAATAGCACGCGATGTCAACCTGCGCGCACGCCAATAGCAGCCAGCACGCCTGCGCGAAGCACAGATATGTGCGCATCTAACCAGGAGGCTATAACATACGAAGAGATTGACGTAGTGCGCGTACGCGTCGTAGGAGATTGCTCGAACGCGCGCTGGTTTAAAAGAAGGCGTAGGTAGAGAGAGATCAATATATATTTAATCAACAGGAATAAGAGAGAACGATATAGTGGTCAAGAAATCTGTCCTCTGCATTTGTATCCAATCTCCAGCACTGCATCATATTCGTTTATATTCAAACAACAGTACAAACGAATCTGGACTTTAACGCCTTTTAAAATATTACTATTTTCGTACAGCTACTTTTCATCGGATGTGCTATAAAAAAAATGTTGGTGTGCTTCCTTGCGGCGAAGCAGAAAAGTGTGCGCAAGTTACTGGGAAATAATAAGTTTAAATGATCGAATCACGAATGTTTGAAGAACATGACATAAGTGTGAGTGAAAACGATATAGTGCGCAAGCGCTGACACGCGAGTCATGCGACCCTCTCTCTGATAATATCAAAATGACAAGATAAATGTCGTCCTTATTTCATAAACAAAAAGATTGATTTTTATTTGACAGAGCAAATAAAATAAAACGAAACAATATTGTGCATACATAAGTTACTCAAAGTAGATAGTATAGCTAATAAAAGTGAGCTCTATAACTGTAGAATAAGCGTGTTTTTAAATTATAGTTAAAAATCATATCGTATTATGTACCAGAAAAACTTCTTTAATTCATGTTATACTGTGAAGTTGATGAACATGTAAGCCATGATTTCAGACATTTCTATGATTTGGTTGGTTACGTTTTTTACAAATTGTATATAGAAGAAACTGGATGGACACTTTACGCTACTTACTATTGTTAACTTACGAAAACAACCGGGACCGACGGCTTAACGTGCCCTCCGAAGCATGGCAACGCTCAAGAATTTTTGCCACTCGCGGTCGCCCATCCACCTATCGACCGTGCCCGCTGTTGCTTAACTTTGTCGATCGTTTAGGATCGACATAAAGCCGCCGCGCGGCCTATGAGCGCTTCCAGCGCTTTATAACATAAATAGTTGAGGATATTTTAATCTAAAATTTAAACAAAAAAAAAAAGAAAATGTGTGCAATTCACACGTGGTAGAAGTGAAACTTTCCAAAATTTTGGTTTCAAGATAATGATATGAAAAAGCAATAAATCAAAGTCAAAGTCAAAGTCAAAATATTTAATTCATATAGGTATCACTGATACACTTATGCACGTCATTTTTTGGCTTTTCGGAAGGTGCTTTATCGTGGAGGAGAAGAAAAGCCTAAAGAAACTCCTCAGCACATCTTTTAAAAAATATTACAAAAAAAAGATAATAATACAAAAGTATTTACTATTCTGAGCGGAACTGGTTGCAGAGCTGGTCATTTCCATGCGTCTTTGTCATTTAAATACTCGTCTACACTATAATATCCCTTGCCTAACAATTGTGTCTTTACACGTTTTTTGAAAGTTTCTATTGGCAAGTCACGTATTAATTTTGGGATTTTATTATAAAAATGTATACCAAGCCCTATGAAAGATCGCTGCACTTTACTTAGGCGGAACGAAGGCGTAACTAATTGATGCATTCTTTTCGTATGGCGATTATTAATATCAAAATTTTGTTTATACGCATTTATATTCTTCCGTATAAAAACTACATTGTTAAAGATATACTGGGAAGCTACTGTAAGTATACCTATTTCCTTGAACTTTTCACGCAAAGATTCCCGAGACCTAAGTTTATAAATAGCCCTAACTGCCCGTTTCTGGAGTATGAAAATTTGTTTTATATTGGCTGCTTTGCCCCACAGCAAGATGGCATAAGACATAAGTCATCCTAGCAGTTTCGACGTCTGTATACTGCCTTATTTTCCTAACAGCAAAAGCAGCCCTACCGAGTTTTGTCGCGAGATTTGTTATATGTGGGCCCCATTGAAGTTTACTATCTAAGGTCACCCCTAAAAAGACCGTCGATTCCTCCATATGCAATGTTTCGTTATTTAGTTTAAGAGATTTGCTGACTTTTTTAACATTAGGTAGCACAAACTCTATACATTTCGTTTTTTTTGCATTTAATAGTAAATTATTGATAGTGAACCAACGCGATACATGCGAAAGAGCACTATTTACGTCGTCGAAATTTACTTTATTCCTTTCACACTTAAATATTAGTGATGTATCATCAGCAAATAGTACAATATCCGCTTGGTTCTTTACATAATGTGGTAAATCGTTAATGTATACCAGAAAAAGAAACGGACCCAAGATCGAGCCCTGCGGTACACCCATCACAGCCGGTGACCCCGATGACTTAATATCGTTTATGCTGACTTTTTGTATTCTATTACTCAAATAAGACGCGATCAAGCTAAGGGCCTTGTTTTTTATACCATAGTGGCCAAGTTTAAACAGCAATGTTTCGTGCTCAACACAATCAAATGCCTTAGATAAGTCACAAAATACTCCTATGGCATTATGTGACGCCTCCCATGCTTCAAATATATGCTTTAATAGCCTAGCCCCGGCATCGGTTGTACTACGGCCTTTAGTGAAACCGTATTGCTCAGGATGTAATAATTTATTATTGTTGAAATGGGTTAGCATTTGATTCAATATTATCTTTTCGAAAATTTTACTAAGGGTTGGTAAAACAGAAACTGGTCTATAGTTATTAAGATCAGTTTTTTCACCTGTTTTAAAAAGTGGAATGATTTTGCTGCATTTCATAAGATCTGGAAAGATACCTAGATCTATACATTTATTAAAAACTACGACCAAATATGGAGCTATAATACCTATAATATGCTGTATTATTTTCACCGAGATGCCCCACAAATCACCCGTATTCTTTACCTTCAGAGACTGAAAGGCCTTAATTAAGTCTCTAGCGGTTATATGTTGAAATTCAAATAAAATATTACATTCATTAATATGATTTTTTAATATAAGTAGAAAGTGCTTCCGTCGGTGAAGAAGCTAGTGAACTGGTTAATGTTATAGGAATATTACGGAAGTGATTTTCAAATTCGCTTGCCACGTCTTTATCAGCACTGATTATATTATTATTAATCAATAATTCGTAATTGAAATCACAGGACTTTGCGTTACCGTTCTCACTGTTAATTATATTCCAAGTGGTTTTTATCTTGTTATCCGAATGAATAATTTTGTTCTTTATGTACATTGATTTCGCCTGAATACAAACAATTTTAAATATTTTAGAATAATTTCTCACGTGCTCCTAGAAAGTTGGAGAAAAATTGTATTGTTTCTCGGCGTAAAGGTCATACATCCTGTTCCTACTTTTATAAATACCTACAGTAGCCCAATCACTAAATTTACTATTTTTAGCTAGATCTACATACTTAAACTTGAATATTTTATTAAATTCGTTATTTATGTTATTAGACAATGTGTTATATAGTTTTATTGGATCTCTTTGTTGTAATGTTAACTGCGTTTGCATTTCCGAGTGGATTTTTTCTTTAAAAGTTGAAATCTTATTTTTAGTTATTGGTCTACATTTTATTATTTGTTTTTTCTTAGTGATTGAATTATACAATGAAATTTTTTGTCCGCAGTGGTCTGACTTCAACTTACTGAATATCTCTTTATTTAAAATCTCACAATTGCAAAAGATATTATCTAAACAAGTAGCTGTAGTTTCAGTTATTCTGGTTGGCTCATTGAATAATGGATTTAAATTAAAGCATTTAAACAAACTTAGTAGCCTAGTAGCCATAGTACTATCTGATAAAATGTCTACGTTGAAGTCGCCACATATCACTAATCCTTTTCTAGAAACACATAACCGTTTAAGTACATCCTCCAATGTATCTTCAAAAATAGTAAAATCACCAGAGGGGGGTCGATACGCGCAAACTATAACAAACCGCTCCAGTTCCACACAGGCCAGTTCAATAGTGCGCTCAATAGAAAGACTAACAATGTCTTTACGATCTTTACAAGACATATTGTTGTGCACTAATATTAGTGATCCACCATGAATTGCAGTCTCTCTACAGAATGCACTTGACAATTTATAATTACCTATACTGACAAGATTTTGAGTGCTTGGTAACCAATGTTCCGTTATACATAAAACATGTATATTACAGTATTTTATAAATAATTCTATTTCTAATCGAATCTTAAAGCAATAAATCGAAGCGCCATCTATGAATACAACTTAGCACTTTTTAAAAATCTATCTAGCAATAAAACGAATGTTCTATCTTACTCCTCACGCCATCTATGAATACAACTTAGCATTTTTACTGTCTGTATAATCGGCTGGTCGATCTACAGAATGAAAGAATGAAATTCTTATTTTTTGTTGATAAATTCTTTGAAAATATTTAAAAGAGCATTTGAAAGTATTTAAAAACAGTAAAAAATAAAACTAAAAAAAAATAAAACTAAAAAAAAAGAAATATTCTGAGACGCGAACCTGCGCATCATCATGGCATCAGCATTGTGTGTCTACGTCCTGACCATTGGGCTACGGACAACTTAAATTGAAATACGAAATTAGCGGTTATATTATCTTACCTGTCGTTTTTCCGTTGCATCCGGTTTCAAATCACTAACGGTTCTAAAGAAGTTTCACTTCAAAAAAACAACTTTAAATGAAATTTTCCTTTCCAATAAAAAAAGAATCATCAAAATCGGTTGGTGTGATATTGAGTTATTCGTCCATTTGTCACGCATATATTTAATGCTTTAAGACTTATATGGTTTTTTTATAGATGCCATTGTCAGATCTGGCTCAAATTTAAGTGGGACCACATGACAAGCACCAGCTTTTGATTAAAAGAAGAATCATCAAAATCGGTTCACGCAGTTGAAATTTCTGAGGTAAGAAACATAAAAAATACAGTAGAATTGAGAAACTCCTTTTTTTGTCGGTTAAAACACTTCAATTTTAAAGCCAAAGCCAAAATTTAAAAGCAAAATATTTTGTAAACGGACCACTAATTCCAAAAAATGATCTTATAAGACCCACAATAATTTTGGAAGACCTTTTCAACGATATCCCACACTATAGGATACGCGACGAATAAAAAATTTTACATGTAGGGGAGGTAGGAAGGAACCCTGAAAAAAATGTTTTTCAATATTTTATTCTACGATTCTGGAGTTTTAATAAATATGCCAAATTCACGAAACTAGTTGATTTCTACGTCCGTGGCCAAATTCTTTTAGCCTCGGCGCTTTGCTTCGGACAGACGGACGGACAGACAGACGGACTGACAAACAGACAAAGTTGGGCGTCAGATGAAGCCAGTAACTGGCGGTACCCCTGTTCCAGGAGTATTTATGATGCTAGATATGTTCCACATTTCGCAGTCTGGGCCGGCCGCGGCACCGGAGGGGAGCCGGTAGTCAGCCGGTATGAGGAAACTTTCCATCTTCAATCCGCTCTCAACTTACCAGGAAATAATAACCTGATGGAGTTAACGTATTTTTAATATAATTATTATCAAAATGATAATCCTTCTACTCATTGACACCATGCACCCCACGCTTTTATTACAATTACACGATTCTTAATTCAAATTTATTTTCTATTTTTTTAGTTGGATTTTCTATAAAAGCGTGTTTTTTAGTTTTTTTAAACTATTATTTATTTTTTCCCATGGAATAGGAGATAAAATATATAAAGAAAATTCTGTTATCTATATGTATGATTAAAATTTTGAATACTTTTTTTTCAATAAACTTATTTTTTTTATGGAAATAGCCGCCAAACGAGCTGACGATCCACCTGATGGTAAATGGCTATCGTCGCCCATGAACATCAGCAACACCAAAGGCATCACTGATGCGTTGCCGGCCAAGAAAGAAAGAAGAAAAAGAAAGAAACTTCCATCCATCCATAGAAATAAACATGGCCAGCAGAGCATGGTAGACTTATGACCTTTATTGAGGTAATAAATGAGGGTACCTATTGAAAACGAGACCCGAAGTCTATAAGGTGACATGTCATCGTCACACAAAACAAGTGTTGTCCAATTTATGCTGCAATTTATGCTGTCAACTTTTGGGGAAAAAAGGGGTGCCAATAGCAGAGATCTTAGGGCGACAGGCGCCTTTTTTTTGAAGGGGCTAATGTTTAGAAATGTAGCGAATTACGTCAATGAAAAGACGTTTGATTGGTATTAGAAGGGGCGCCATTAAGCTAGTAGTTATAGGCTGGCTGGGGGCCTTGTTTAATTGATGCATCTGATACGGCGATAGCTACGCCCCTGGTTGCTTAGTTCTTTGTCAAAACGAACAAGCCGTTGACAACCAGCATGATGACAACATTATACTTTTGCTGTTCTGATTGCTGCTTGCCTAGTACAATCGCGACGAACATCCGAGCGAGTTTATTGTCGAACTCAACCGCGTCGCGTCGGATCACAGTCAAGACGTGGTGGTAGACATAAAGTATAGATAGACTGCGTACATAGACAGTATACAGCTGAGCTCAATGATACAATCAAGTAGCAGCAGTAGCGCGCTAATGCGTCCCGTCGCGTCGCCCTGCGAAGCGCGCCGACACTCGACACGCCGACTCGTAATGTTGTAGGCACGTACCCAAATATCGGTACTTGGAGATTAATATCGATGTTTTTGTAATTAATGTATGAAGATGAACGTACAGAAAAAAATGTGAGCCGTCATGAGACGGCTGGCAGATGTGAAACATCGAAATTATTTTATACAACTATATATTTTATTGGTAAAAAAACTAAATTAGAAGAACAAAATTATCACTTCATCAGGATTTGAACTCAGGTATTGCGATTTATAGTTCCGAACCTCCGATCCGACCATCTCCCAATTACGCCACCGTTTCATATTTTGAAGTTTCGAATTTATCCTACCATATGCTATAGCCTATCAAACCAAGTTTGTTTATGATTACCCACATTGTGTTATTTTTTTTTTTCATATTGCCCTACCATAATAATACAGTGCGGCGATGCGTCGCCACGCCACATCCTGTATCATAACGCCAAAAATCAGGTTTACCCCTCACCTATAGATGTTTCACATCAAAATAGTAAACTTACGATAGAATTTTTAGTTTACTTATACTTCATTAATTTACAAGTATACTGTACGTTATTAATTTATTAATTTATCAGTGAATTAAACGACTTTCTTTCGCATGGGTTGCAGATCAAATCCTTCTAGCTTTGATAACTTTTTGAAGTAAAATGTGATAAAAGCGCATAAGCATCACTTACCTTACCTCGGCGAAGGGAAATATGTATTAAATGAAACGCGCGCATTTGACAGTTAAGTATGATACGTTGATAATGAAAGTGCTGAAGTACGTGACTTGTTGTGGACTTAAGGAGAATTGTCATGGTCCCACGCTATCAGCAAGGTCAGCAGTGTTCATTGTGTATTCAGCTTTTAACCTTATTAAAGGGAGAGTGTACCCAAATCTACTAGCCCTTTTATTATAATGATGTCTCTGGGTATCGTAATAAAAACGAATTACCTATTTAACCTAATCTAATTATATGAATGATATGACAATATGGCGTATGATGGTCAAATGAAAAGTAATTTTGATTTATTAAAGCAACATTTTAAATATGGATTTCTTGTTGTTTTTGACTGGCAACAATTGGGATGTTGACTAATTTTAGGATTCAATTTTATTTCATAGATAGAACCGTAATATTCACATCGTGAAATTCGTGTCATGGCCTTATGAAAACGGTCAGGACTATGGCTTGCTATCCAGATATCCGCAAATCCACCGAATGTTAAATCCAGATATTGAGGTTGTTACTATCCGGATAATCCGAATAAAACGTATGGTATTTTTTTATGCTTTTTAATTGAAATATATTTAAAGCACCAAGATATAATATTTTAACCCCTTGCCCTATAACCACGAGTTTGACTCGTGGTAAAAAATTTGTGCCATAAGTGAAAACCACGAGTCTGACTCGTGGTAAAGAAATTTGATTATGGTTACACTCCAGACGTTTTTAAATTACTATTTGTACCTAAACGTTGTCTATTATTTAACAATTCCTTTCGTTGCACTGAAATACACATGTCATGATAAGTATATATTTTGCGCCAGTTCGGGTACTGAACAGTTGAATGGCACAGCGCGCGAACTACTTTCTTGTTTACTATGGCATGCGCAATTGGCAGATATCGTGTAGGCCCAAGGGTTAAACTTTATAATCATAAAATAGATACTCTTATTAGCTTCCAATAATATTAAATACGACTAAATGCAAAAAAAAAATTACTTAAACCTTAAATAAATATAATTTTTATAAGACAACTTACAAATACAAATGATGGCAGCCCAATAACACTTCACAATACATGCAGTACATATTGTGAAGTGTTATTGGGCTGCCATTATTTGTATTTGTAAGCGTCCAAACCATGTTCCAGTAATTTTCACAATTTTAATAAAAGGTACACTTGTTCCTCTTAATATACGTGAATTCATTACCCTGATAGTGCAAAATACGTATATATTTGATAAAAACATATCGATATCGGTAAAACTATTCTCGTAACAGCGCATCTCTGTTGGCACCTACTTTACTGCCCGACCCCTCCCCGGCTTATCTGAAGTCGAGCCGAGCGCAGATATATTTCATCTCGCCACTAGGCACGTTTTTATGCAACGCGCCCGTTATAGCGCAACTCGACTCTTTTTGTCGCTGCGACCCTAGTACCTCTTCACATTTTTGTCGGTGTCAAAGTCATTACGGACGAAGGTGGGTTTTTTGTGTGTTTTGATGAGTTCCAACGAAACACATGAATTATTTTGTGTGAACTTCGAACGTGAAATATGTAGAGACAATTGAACTTTATACGGTTGATACTTTGGAGGTGTTTTTTAATTTTTTTGTCCAATGGAAATGAATTGAAAACCTTAAAAAATAATTAAAAAAAACAAGTCCAGTTGTATATAAGTAATACTGAACAACTACACTACAGACTAATTTATTAAAACTATGAAATTATTGTCAGGTCAAGATAATAAAATTCTGTTAAAAAATAAAATATTTTTTCCTGAATTCTGCCGATGGTACTAATTCATTAGCACACAATAAAATACAATGCATTTACATACATTAGTAGGGGGTTTCCTTTACTCAGTTTACGAGCACCTGAGTCACATACATAGTTACATAGGCCATTGGAGATCTACGTTACGTAGAAGCGATTTTGACGCCGTATTTATTTGACTTACTTTGCCGTGGGAATGGGAGAATCGAACATTGTCATAGGGCGTGTCATTTTCCTTTTACGGGTTCTATATGGCTGAGCTTTTCTCGGCGATTTTTCGGTGCTGGCACTGGGTGCGTGGTATAAAAGCGGTGTCGTCCGCAAATAGCAAGTTGCAAGATGCCTGGGCATTTCGTTGGTGTTCAGTATATAGAGAAGCGCCATCTCCATGAACCACTTCAAGACTCAAGTCCGCTGAAGCCCATCCCTTGGTTGTTCAAGCGGCCACCTATGTGCCCAACAAATACGCTTCGTCCTTGTTCAGGCGTCCTCGAAATGTGCTAGAAGACCCCGATGAGGAGTTCACGATCGGAAACGTTCCCTCGGAGAAAGACCCCCACTTACAAACACACCGCACAGACACACTACATGCACAGCGTCGCTGCAGGTGGCGACGAGTTCCCGTTTTCTATACGGCCCCGATGTCCTCCAACAGGCGACGTCCTAAGCCGAGGTCCGAACCCCACAGGGGGTGCCCATAGGACGTCACGTGCCCCTACTTCTCGAGGTGTGGAGGTATCGCTCCCACCTCGCAAATATAATATCTTCTCGGTTTAGCCTCTCTAGGCTCGCCCACCTGTCCGCGTGAAGGCCACTAGGCCCAACAGCAACTGTCGATTCGAAAAAAAAACACTATCCTCCTAAAATCAGCAGTGAAATGTTCACATGTTCTTTGGCCTTAGCGTTGGAGAGGCGTGCGTGAATCGTGAATGTGATACTGATCTACGCTTCCTTTTTCGCCGTTTCGATCAAAATTATTGTCCATGGGCAACGGTGACCACGCCGTGTTGGAAATTTCATAAAAGACAGTTCCATGGTTTAATAATAAATATAGCTAGCTAGCTAGCTCAAAAAAGCCAAAAAAGTTACATCCCAAAAAATAAACAAAATTAAGAAAGGGCGTAGCAGGAGCGAGTACTAGGGCGGCAACGGTGACGTGGCGGGTAAATTAGGTGCGGAGCGACGCGATATTGTTGGCGCTTGGCGGGCTTGGCGGTTGGCGGTCCGCTCCTCTAGGGCTATGACAACCTGGTATATTCTGCGTAATATTACAACATAAATTCCGCGTTTCACCGTAAGCCGGGTAGAGCATTGTTCTCAAACCAAAATGGTCTTTGCCCTGAGCCCTGAGGTTCAGAAGGCTCAGGACCAGTCTGAGTGGCGAACGCTTCACAAATTGATCGAAGAAATCCCCGAATATTTCCTCGATCAATTTGATCTAATTTTCTATTAATTATATATGTACAACATTCTAATTGTCGTAAAAGGCGACAGAAGATCTTTCTCTGAAGCCTGCCTGTATAGCAGTAGCTGCCTACCCTCTTACTTGAGTCAGCCGCCAAACGACTCTCTCCTTGTTCCGGCTCGGCTGCTGGCTTGAGAGCCAGTTCTTTCTTTCTTTCTTCTTCTCTCCTTCTTGACTGGCAACATATCAGTGATACCTTTAAGGTCTCTCTCTATCTTAGGGTCTTTTGGTTTGGGACATTTTTCATATTGATAAATATTGTTTCTCAGGTTAAGTACTCTGTATTTATTTCCTTAGATAATAAACGGATCACTCTTTGTAATGTACAATAATTTTCTGTCTTGCGTGGTCACGGTTGATTTGTGTACAGCCAGGTACAGCAAAAAGTCTACGTAATAAAAACAGAACTATGGCATGGCATACCCACCTACACCTAGCCGCACGCGATTGAATGAAATATGTATGTAAAAAATAAATAATAGGGTATGATTAATAAAGCGACAGCCCTGCGCGTTGCGCCGCCGCGCCGTGACAAAGCGCCAAGCGCCACTCGCCGTCCGCCGCTCCCGGCCCCTACACTGAGTATGATGTCTTGGTACTTGATAATATTGTTTAGTTTTCGTATAAAAAAAACATGAGAGGTGTCAAGGGACACCCGGATGGAACGAATTTCCTTTCGAATTAAGTATTGTATTGTTGTACAGTGCCTGTTCAGACTTAAGATATTTAGTTTGGTTAGTTGCGGATAGATGGCGAATAAAGTTCAAATGAAGAAGTGCAAAAAGCTAAATTTTGTGAATAATTTGAGTTGAAATTTCATTTATTAAAGAAAAAAAAACATGAGAGGTGTCAAGGGACACCCGGATGGAACGAAGTTCCTTTCGATTTAAGTATTGTTTTGTTGTACAGCGCCATCTCTGTAAAACGCTCTGAATTACTTCAAAAAAAGTGTCGTCATTCGTAAGAATCAAAAAGTGTCGTAATTTTCCATCTAGCCCCCTTTCACAACGCGCGATAAGGAACTTCGTTCCAATAAAACAGTAATGAATAATGGCTTCAACTCATTAACCAGTTGTACAGTACAGCGCCATCTCTGTAAAACGCTCTGAATCACTTCAAAAAAAGTGTCGTCATTCGTAAGAATCAAAAAGTGTTGTAATTTTCCGTCTAGCCCTCTTTCACAACGCGCGAAAACACTGAGATGTACAGCGCCATCTCTGTACTTCTTACAACTTCAATAGCAAAAAGTGTCGTCACGACTTTTCATAAGAATCAAAAAGTGTCGTAAGAAAAAAAGTGTCGTAAGAATACTTCGTTCCAAAACGTTGACAGACAATACATTTCAATGATTTATTTCAACTATCAACCGCTCTACATCCATCTCGCTACATTACCCAATGATTCACGGAGGCGCGGCCGCCGACATCGCAGCGTCCCGCGCTCGCTACCACACACATAATACCGTATACCTATATGCTGTATAGTCTGTATACCGTGTATGCTGAATGTACTATATAGCTGGATATAGCTGTAGTGATGGGATATTAAGTGTATGCGGCGCTGCTCACAGCGCTCAGCGTGCGAGCGGTCTGGGTGCAGTAATGAGTTGTGCTTGGTGCTAACTGTGCACTGTGGTGTGTGGTATCATAAAAATGTTTAGGAGTCTTACCAATACCTAAAATTTTTTTATGACAGGGTGAATTTTCATTTTTGCCATTTTTATGACATTTTTTTGGTAACTTTTTATTTTGTCCAAGAAATTAAGGAATTACAACTGCATTAGGTTAGTTTTCTATAGAGTTAGCTTGTAATGTCTTGCAACTATGATTTAAACGGAAAATTACCGAGAAAATCTAAAAGAAAGGAAAATCTATGTTGAGGTAAATGATGTTGTGTAGAAGAAAATGATATAGCATACTGACGTAAATGATGAGGTGACACGGCTAATGATGCAAAATAAAATCTAGACTTGTAATCTGCTTTTTTATTAAGAATTAAGGAAAATAACAATGTTTGAACTTTGATCACGCAAAAGCTATTTACTTTTCTAAATAATTAATTACTTAACATAAACTATATTTCACCTTCAATTGTGATTTGAGCAAGAAAACAAAATAATTTATAAACAATCAGTCTTGATCTCAGATTACTTAATATGAACTATAATCTCCTTCAATTCTTTGATTTAAACATAAAAACAATGTAATTTATAAATAAAGTCTTGATTTCAGTTTTACAATATTCTCGACTTTTTTCGTAAATTGAAGTGGAATATGTATTATATAATAAAAAAAATACCTAGTACAAATCCTCTAAATTCTTTGAATTTGTATATAATAAAATCACCTTAATTATAATAAACATCCTTGAACCATGTTCCGAAATATTTCCGTGTGAGTTTTTCTACATATAATCTTTAAACATTAACAACTCAAGACTCTTAATAATATTTTCGTTTTCATAAATTTTAAACAATCTTCAAAACCTTAAACTTAAAAATCTTATAGAGTAAGATTGTAGTGGTAATCATTTGAGTTTTCCATTTTACTTTGTATGTTTGATAAACTAAACTAAATCAACTGCAATACCTATTTCAAAACCACAAAAACTTTTACTTTAAAAAAATACTGTGATGTCTTAGATGTAGATGGTTGGTCCAAATTAAACAAAATTTCATTATTTTTAAATGTTATATCTGATAGTGTTTGGATTTTTTTATTGCTCACACGGCTTTTACGTGCGGTTGCTGCTAACATCATTACATTTTCTGATTCATTATTGGTATTTTTATTTTGTTACTATCTTTAGCTGTAATTTCATGAAACCCAAGGTGTTTGCCATGTATGCAAACCTCATCTATATCACATAAGAAACAACTTACGGTTCTTAAAGTCAGTTTTTTAGAAATGACATCCCAAACAACTTGGTGGCTGGAAAGTGTGCCTTTGAAAGCTTTCAAGTCTTTAGGGAGAAAATTTTCTTTTTCTTTTACAGCATCTTCCTTTACGATTTTTATAATAATATTATCTATATCTTCTTTTAATAGTTCACAAAATGAATGAAAATCCCCAACATCTCGTCCAAAACTAACCATGCGATCGGCAGTTCTCTTTAGTACGGCACCAACACCGTCTGGGGCGCCCTTTCTATGACCTGCCTCCATATAGTTCCAAGTTATTCTGCTTATGTGTTCAAAATCTTGTTGAATCTGGGTTATTATAAAAAATATAAATTTATTTATGTACTGTGATATGGGCGAGTCTAACAGAAAATGTAAAGTCGTGATAAACGGATTTAGTTCTAAAGCCTGTTGTATTAGCGGAATTAAATGTGCCCAAATAGCAACTGCATCATGTCGAATACAATCGCTAACTGTACATACTAAATAGAAAGCAGGTTTGCTTTCTACTTCCACCAAAATGGAAAGATTGAACTTCATCAGCGTATTTTAGCATGTAATTTTCTGAAAAATCAACATGTATTACAGCTTCAGATATGCCTATTTCTTTTAAATCTCTCATGGTAGTGTACTGAACCTCAATGTTATAAACGTGTAATAAGAAAGGATTTAATAGTATCTCTAATTCTCTTATTGCTGTCCGTGGTTGTGTCGTTATTCTATTTTTTACTGTTAATACTTGCTTCTTTTTTAAGCCCTTTTTTGTAACTATCTCTTTTGTTGTTTTTTCCCACTTAAAGTAACTTAAACTCAACTCATTTGAAAACTCTTTATATTTTAACACTTTATCTTTACAAGAACTGCATTGCCTCAGTAAACATTCAGAGTTTCTTGGTTCACAACATAATTGTGAAACTATTTCACGTGAGTTTTTTTCACCTATAATAGATGCATTAAATAAAGCTTTTATTAATAGGTCTAGATTGGTGTGTTGAGCACACAAACATGTTTCCCTGTTTGTAGGTTTTGGTTGAAGCACCCAAAACGGTCGTTGTTTGGTAAGAAATGAATAGCCTACTTTTAAATTAGTTTCTGACAATAATTTTTTATGCAAAACAGTCAGTGGAGCAGTAAGGTATCTTTTCTGCATCCTTCTCTTATTCCTTGTGATATATTCTTTCTTACCAGCGGAAATTGTACTAACCGTATCATGGTTGTAAAATCTTTCAATTGATTCCAATAACTGTTGTCGAAATAAGTGAATCTACGGATCCTTCCTTGATCTTAAATTGCATATTGGACTACTATATATATGTTTAGGTTTATTTGGTGAATAATCGGCATTTTTTTGTAAGGTGTATATTATTCTTGTCGATAAATGATTTTAATCTAATAATTGTCATTTTTTGATTATGATTAATCTTCTGCAGATTTTTAATAATGCCTGTCAATCTTCTTCTTTTTGTTAATTCTTGATATCATATCTTCCTTTCTGCCTGTTGTAAATCTTCTTTTGTAAATAATTTGATAAGATCTTCTGTAGTATTGTTAGTTTCTTCATTCATTGTATAGTCTTCGGAAAATCCGTCAGCTTGGACATTAACTATACTGGAAACTGTTGATGTCTGTTCTTTCTTACTCTGTCTATATTTCTTAGAATTTTCCTTCCACTTTTTACGTAATTGTCTCTGTTCACGTGGACTTTTTTCTGTTATAGATAGATTCTTTTCTTCTTTACGTTTTGCGTATTTTGCACGTTGTTTTTCTTTTAACAATGCATATAATTCTGGGTCATTTTTTGTTTCTAAGTACTTACGCCTTTTATAAAGTCTTTGTTGGACTAATCGCTTTGCTTTATTTTTAGCCATGATGTTACCTGCGTAGTGAAACAAAGAATTAACATAAATTATTTATATATATAAAACAAAGTGTTGTTAGTTACACCACTTGTAACTTAGGAACGGCTGTACCGATTTTAATGATCTTTGATTTGTTGCATTAGGGTAACATACCGAATAGTAGAATAACTATTAAAAATATCGACGAAAATTCGAAAAAAGAAAATTTGTCAAAACTAATGACTACCATTAAAATAAATGACAACTGTCAAGACAAGTGAGAAATCAAATCGAATGTTGATGAATAAATGAATGAATAACTGATTGAATGAATGACTGAATGAATGAATGAAAGATTTCATGAATAAGTGTGTGAATGAATTAATGAGTGAATGACTGAATAAATGAATGACTGACTGAATAAATTAATTATAAATATGGAAATAGAAAAAAGAAAAAAGAGGGGGAGGAGGAAAGTGGGAAGAGAAAGAGGGGGAAAGGGAGAGGGAGAGAGTTCTTAGGTGGTATGAATACGAAGTTCACAGAGTCAGCTAGTAAGTTCATAAAACATGAATTAAAATCTAATAATCAATTGCTAGTTTAAGCTAGATAGCTTTGCTAGAATAAGATAGATAGTATAGGTAGATAGATAGATAATAGATAGTATCAAAGTCAATAAGGAATTAGTTACATTACTGTTGTAATGCCAGAATTATTAAATCAACGTCATTAACCTCTACCAATCATCATCAAACACAACAGATATATCATTTATTACTAAAGCAATCATTCACCTCATCTAGAATTTGGCGGTAAATGATGTTACGATTTATGACGAAACAATACAAAACTCGTTCCAACTTGCTCAAATTCACATATTTTGAAATGGAATTAAGTTATTTATTTAATAAAACTTAGCTAACATTCATGGTTATTTGTCGTTAAAATAAAAAAAATTACTTACCACAAATATATTTATTCGTTTAATGACGAGATTTCTTGACAAACTCTTAATTCCAACACTTTTCATGTACTTTTACAGCAAAACACTTGTGTTCCCCTATATGTCTCGATGGTAACTGCAAGATGCGGGGCGGGTGTACGCTCCGAATGCGTTCAATACTTTAGACTAGTAATTTCGTTGAACAAAGTTCTCGAAACAAAACACGCAGAAGTTAATGATGAAAATCTTGTGACAAAATTCTAAATGGTCAAATAATAATATTACAGATGAGTTGTCGTTTCAAAATATATAGTAATATTCAGTTTAGATATTCATAATTACGAATGGAATTTAATCAAGCATAATTTAGGTAGGTATTTTGAGTTCCATGCGATATTAGTGAAACATACTGTGAAATAACAGAGCGGTTAATGATTTTTGGAGCACTATTTTAACTTTTTTAACATTATAGCATCGGATTTATATTAATCAATTAAATACGACTTATAGGTAAAAACATAATAAACCTTTTAATGAGCGTTTTTAGTAATAACATTTATATTCCAAAGCGCAAAATTGAATAACATGCCTAATTGGCGATTTTGAAAATTCACCCGACACCTTACGACAGGCCTTGTATACAGAAATACATACATACAATAACCACAGGCCTCTTACCAATATCTTAACAACATTTATTTATTAGGAGGCCTGTCGAAAAAGAAAATGGTAACTAGGTAGGATATTTCTCCGACATTATTATTAACTTGAAATAAGTTTGACGTTTGTGAAGTACAAAAAACTTCAGTGATAGCTATGTCTTCTGTGGAGATAGTCTATCACGCTCGAAGTTTTGTAATCATTATTCATGATTTAAAGAAGTTTTTATGACGGTGCCGCGGTGTTTTTGTAATAAGCACAGACTAGAAGGCATCAATTAGTCTTTGGAAGTACTAGGCACTTATGAAAACAAAGAGTTATTAATATTGTTCTTTACAAGGGAAGCCTTATCACGGCAACATCAGCCGTATTTCGTAAACACTAACACCAGTTATTCTAATTTGTATCACAATTTCTACGACATTAGGATTATTTCTGCACAACATCGAAAGTAACTGGTTCGTTTTACCCCGTCACATTTGCGTCACCGTTTTTGGAAATACTAGGCTAACATAAACGTAAAGCATTGATCCGGTCTGGCAAATATTAACATATCGGTGGTACAGATTTCATTACGTAGGTGGTAGCTACGCCGCGCCGCTCCGCGCCGTGTACGGCGACCGATAGCCGGCAGCCGCGGAGCGGATCATGCGCCGCAATACGAGAACACATTTTGTATTCACGGGTATTTAAATTTAAATCTTATTATAACAGCAATATGGATTACTTTTAGTAGTAAAAGAAAAGCCGCGTAGACCCATTCACCCCGTCACATTCGCGTCACGGACTGCGTGAGTACCAGGAATGTATAAGCACAGGGGCGATGTTTTTGTTTACTGATAAGGTTAGGTGTAGCGATAAATTCAGAATCAGAATATCACTGCTTTGCAATAAAGGAAGTGTCATGGCATGCCATGGCATGGCCACGATACAATTCCAATTGAGGCATGGTATTGTCGTCATGCTGCTGACCAAGTAATAAAATATCTACAGGGAGATGCTAGTTAATATTACAAAAAATCTAGATTTTGCTGGCACCCTTACCGAGGATTTGACGTTGTCGGACACCGAAGTGATAATTAAATTTAGGACCGAATCCTGTATTCTTGCCACTCCTGTATAATTAGCATGGTCAGAGTCGGAGCTCAGTCTGAAGCCTGAACTTGGATAGGTGATTCTGATTGGCTTCAACCTATTAATGCCCACTACTGAGCACCGGGCCTCCTCTTGAGGAGGCCTAGAGCAGTGATGCATTTGCTATTGCTGATGTTCATGGACTATGATAGCCACTTACCATCAGGTGGATCGTCAGTTCGTTTGCCGGCTAATTTCATAAAAAAAGACTATGGTGGGCTATTTGGATAATTTTGGAATGTCAAACTAAAAAAAAGCATCAAAATTGCAGCTTCTCTAAAATTATTTGCTACAACTAAAATTATATACATTATTATGTATTATGTCTTCTGTGGTACAACAAGATATTACCAAAGTCACGATCATGTGGTGCCGACCAAGAAATCAGAGACCAGAAGGAAAGTAATAGCATTCAAGCATCAAGCCTCCAGCCGAAACACGAGTCGTTTTGTTTGAGAACTTTTGAGAACTTTGAGAACTTTGCTTTTTTGCTTTTTTACATATAAAGCTAAACATTATATTGTATTGTATTAGGTACTGAACCGCAGGGGCATAGGTATATATATTTCTTATAATCGTATATCATTTTTAGTACGACACCAAAACAAACACCGGGTTATAAAACTTTTGTCTGTCTATTTATTAAAATAATCTTTCACTCCCATGAAGTCGCGAAGTACGACTAAGCAAGCTGGGGAAGAAGGGAACCTGCTTCCGGCTTTTGTCGCCTTTTACGATTGTTCTGCCGGCGCGACATGGGATTGGGGTCAGTATCCGAGACCACCCCCGTATAAGGCCCCTTTATGTCATAAAAATTCTTTATACCCCTATATGTAGATTTAAACATTGTTTTGAAAAAAGATTTAGTTTATATCAAGAAACGCCGCCGATTTGTCCGATCTGCCGTCCCGGTTTACCCCATCGCATTTAGTCTTTTATGTACTAGGCGATCATAAATGCAAGCCGGTTGTCAACGCCTAACATAGATTACCTCCAGCCAACCTAACTTGTCGCTTGTGCACATAGGTATTTCAACTATGATTACAAATATAATTCCAATGAGTGCTGTATCATGGTATGTATGAATTTTATGAACCAAGAATCTACTGGGACTATTGGCAGTGTATCATCCTTTTTGCATTATTATTTATTAGTAATGACTTGACTGGGTGGAATTATTAATTGGTCAGTGATGTGATGATTTTTGTTTTCCCGCTATATTCATGATGTGGTGTCACTGGTCAAGTTATACCTATTACCTACTTATTATCAACCGATTTTAGGCTTTTCGTTAAATATTCTTTTTTGTCCATCCTTCGTTTTTCCATATAGGTAGTAGAATAAGTATTCAGCAGCATTATTCAAATATCTCGTTTAATCTATGATTATTATAATGTCATTTTAATAATACGACAATTATAATAATATTCAAAGGAGATATAAATCATAATTTAAAACAAAGTCCATTTTAAAATTAATAATTAAATAGATCGGACTAACTTACCAAGTGACGTCCGATCCTCAATTATGTGAAGTAATCTCGTCCTCATATTTTGTACTATGTAGTACGTGCTCTGTGCTACTTGCCGTCACAATGTTTAAAGATAAGCGCGTTCTTCATTCTCTGTGGTACGTCCCTAGCTCCATCTGTCCACCACTGGCAATGTCATTGTTTCAAAGCTCTACAACACAACTTTCAGAGAAGGGGTTAGAGTAGGCAATACAGATCATTATGAACGTTACTTGCGAAATACAAATTATTCTTCAAAGGATATCAGCAGTATGTAGGTATATTCTTTTAAGAATATTACCTGGGAAGGGTTGGGTCTAGGATGAGGACGAGATTACTTCACATAATTGAGGATCGGACGTCACTTGGTAAGTTAGTCCGATCTATTTAATTATGTTCCGTAATCTCGTCCTCATATTTTGTACTATGTAGTACGTGCTCTGTGCTACTTGCCGTCACAATGTTTAAAGATAAGCGCGTTCTTCATTCTCTGTGGTACGTCCCTAGCTCCATCTGTCCACCACTGGCAATGTCATTGTGCTTTTTTGTGCAAAACCTGCTGTCACGAAATTTTATTTTCATTTTATTTTCGAATTTTATAATCGTTTTTACAGTCCTTTTACAGTATTTTTTCAGTTATTATAGTACGCCCAATTTGAATTAAATATGGGAAAATATGAAAAGAGAAAATGAAAATAATTGAGTCAACGGATTCTAGAGTTGGAAAACACATGAATAGGTCCCGTCTTAGAAACAGCGGTATGTTTTGATAACTTCTATTAGCTTAATTAAACGCAGTTTTTTGCCCCTGATGTTACTTCGACAAATTCTATTACACACACTAGTCTCTGGAGTTTTCACGAGAGGTTAACCATGAGAACGATGTTGTGTCTACCTTCGACAAATTTTATTACACACACTAGTCTCTGGAGTTTTCACGAGAGGTTAACCATGAGAACGATGTTGTGTCTACCTTCGACAAATTTTATTACACACACTAGTCTCTGGAGTTTTCACGAGAGGTTAACCATGAGAACGATGTTGTGTCTACCTTCGACAAATTTTATTACACACACTAGTCTCTGGAGTTTTCACGAGAGGTTAACCATGAGAACGATGTTGTGTCTACCTATAACAAATAGGTAACTACCATGTTTCGGCTTTCACGAGGGGTAGCTAGTGGTGCCGCGTGTTCCGCGATAAGATATTGTGACCACCTATTACAAGTAGGTACCACGCACATGCTTTCACGAGAGGTTAGCTAGTGGTCCCGCATGTAACGCGACAGGGTATTGTCACCACCTATAAAATAGGTACCACACCACGCATATGCTTTCACGAGAGGTTAGCTAGTGGTGCCGCATGTTACGCGGCGAGAAGGGATTCATGGAGCTTTTACGAGAGACGAGGATGGAACAGACTCTAGTCGCACAACCAGAAGCCGTTCGCCTCATGATCGGAGTCGATCAAGCCGATGCTCGAGAAATCATAGAAGCAGGCGCCGCTCCTTTCCTTCAATTCTAATATCCACAGCCGATCATCGACTCTGACTTCCAAAACTGACAGAGACGCAGTCAGACAGAAAGAGAGGGGAGGGGGCAGACTACTACGGAAGAACAGGTACCTCGCCAATACAACAACACCAGGTAAAGAACGATAGCTATCTGCCAGCAGACGGCGAAGAGCTCCTAGGTCAGGATGGTAAGCAAACTACGTGTAATTCTACATACTTATATGAGAGCATAGCTACACGTTGGTCAGCTATTCTCACTGATGTAGATCATCAATACAGACCTAAAAGCTACCATTTTGAAGAAACACGACCCTCTCTCGAACTTATGTCTTCTAGTACCACCCAATTTAAATGGGGAAGTTATGGCAGTGATGAATGACAGTGGTATCAAATGTGACAATAGAATCTGTGACCAGCAAGTGGTCCTATCTATAGTAATCTCTACAGTGTGGAGGCTTCAATGACATGATTCTGTCACCGAATAATAAACAGCACATTAAGGTATTGAGTGATTCAATAAGGCTGTTATTTGACTTATTCCATGATCGGTTACACATAGGACACTAATTCTTCCTGGTCTGAACACCTATGTGACTGAGGTATCATCATCATCAACATCGGGGTCAAGAGCGACCATGGTTCAGACACAATGCGGTCGCTTATGATTATTTTATAACCAATGGTAACCAATGGTATGGTATAACCAAAGTGATATTACATCCAATCCAACCATTATTGGCAGTATAAGGGGTTATACAATGCTATTTAAAGGCAAGACCACGCGAACTGTTTTGTCCACAGTACAATATTTTTTCTAAAATAGAAAATAGTTTGTTTGCTCTCGAAGTAGGACAGCTATTGGAACTAGGTTCTATACAATCATGATTTCTTGCTCAGGGACAATTTTTGTCCTCATAATCCTGAGGCAAATTTGACATGAAGGTTGATACATAACCTTAAGAAACTTATACAATTTGGTGTCACCTTTATGATACTTTGTGTATTGCAGACTCCTATGATGATGGTGTACAGAATACATTGACTACTGGGGAATCTAAGGTTTATTATTAACTCACAAAAAAGTTCTTTAAAACTCAGTCAGGGTTGTCTTTATCTAGGATTTATGCTAGATTTTATTCCATGTTCCATATCTAATATCGTCTTCCCTAGAAGAGGGACCATGTTATCGAATTTGTTAACAACTACTAAACGCCCTTGCTTCACTTCGGTAAACCTATTGGTAACCACACTTGAGTAAATAAATGTATGGACGGTACTTTTTAAATTGACATGACTTTTTTATTATTTATGAATCAATTGCAATAAAACAGGCACTGAATGGTGATCCAAGCTTACTGCAATACAACAGTGAAAATTTCACCTATCTATAACGCGGTTCTTGAGATTGGTCAGAACAAACGCCCAGACAAGCAGATTTAAAGTACAGTTTTATTATAATATGTATATTAATGGATGATATGAAATAAAAATAAATAATAATAGTAATAATAATAATCAAAACATAGTTGTTATACTTTGGAATTTGCCCAATTGCTTGGTCTTCTTGTAGTTGCTTGTAAATCCATAGAATATGGTATCTTCTATACGAAAACCCTGGAAAACTACAATACAGTGATTTTAAAAGATTATAATGGAAATTATAATGCAACAATAATATTATCAAAAGGGATTCAATCAGATCTGAATGAATGGTGGACATCACACATCCAAAGTAATAACAGGAAAATTATACAATTTAATTTTAGTTTACAGATTTCCTCAGATGCTTCGCAGATTGCGGACTTGTCTGTAATAATGTGAGGAGTCACGGACACAGGATAGAAGAAGAGAATCTTTTCAAATAAAATTAGGAACAGCTTTTAAATGTTTAAAAGCGTTTGCATCTAAAGTAATTACTGCGAGGTTTTGCTTTGGAAAGATAACACAATTGCTATAGCATACGTTAAGAAAATGAAAGCTACAAGGTTTCCACATATCAATAACTTAGCGAGAGAGCTATGGCAGTGGAATGAGAGAAGACACGTCATATGGGTGCATGCATTTTACATCAGCTCAAAAGAAAACTCCATCACAGAGAGTGAATCCAGACGTTCAAAATCTGAAATCGAATGCCAACTGAGTGACATTGATTATGAAAGTTGTATACGCCTTAGATGACAAATCACACTGGATGGAACAATTGTAACAATTTACTTACAATAGTTATCAATGCATAGTGATAAGTCAGTGGTGTATCTAATAAAGATAAGTAAATAAATAAAATAAAAGTATACTAAGCAGATTCGATGAACCGCAGATGGTCCTCTTTGCTGATAGGAATAACACCAAATGTCGGGATTACAATTATAACATGGTTCTCAGACCCAGAAGCATATTCTATAGATACATTCATCTTGAGATGGAATGACATGTTCTTTTATGTATTTCCACTATTCACGCTTATAAGAAGAGTGCTGAAGCAAATTATAGGAGACAAGACAAAAGTTGTGGTTTCTATGTGGCCCTCACAGCCCTGGTATCCACTTTGGAACTCCATAGCTATATCTGAAAAAATAAGATTTAAACCTCGATATAACTAATTTATTCTTATCTCCTTCTACAGACTTGCACGCGTTATACATATAAGAGCCTTACTCTGATTGCAGCCATATAGTCAGGAGAACATTTTTAAGAAAAGTAATCCCTGCTTTCTCAATGGATATAATGTTAGCCTTATTATCAGGAAACAATACGGGTCTGCTCTTGGTGCATGAACTTCACACTGCCAGAGCTACAATGTGGATCCTTTTGGAAGGTTGTTTCATATAGTTCAATGAATACCATCAGGTCAGCAATTTCCGTAATAAAATAAGGTCCTCAACTCGGCATAATACGATATGATATTACGAGTATATGGGATCCAAGTATAGTAGATTCTAGACTATTTCTAGACTCTTAGCTTAGAGGTACACTCCTTACTAACGCTGTCTTTTATCTGCATTAAGGATGTTGCTGTTAATTCTGATTATATAATATCAAAATTTTCAAATTTTCAAAATAAATTTATGAAAAACTTGTGGTTCTTGTCAAATACAACATAATTTAACTTTACAGTTTTTCAAACAAAATACAGATATCTGCCCGGCTAACTATCCAACTATATTATTTACACTTACAAAAATATGTGAGACAAAATTGTAAATCATTAATTCTAACTGTTAAGAAACAGCACCAACCAACCTCACTGCAACTATCAGCCGATAGATTAAACAGGTTCGGGTTAATAGTGGATTAGACACTTCCATATTTACAGGCCAGAGACATGCTTTACTTCAAAAGCCTCGTATGCCGGCATTATTGTGGACTATTCAGGTTATAAGGAAAGCAGCCGGTTAGTTCACCTTTGCTTTATTTTATAAAAGACCAATGATTAGTGGTCTCAATCAATTAACTCAAAATGTATGCTCTTTGCATAAAGACACCTACACAGTATGAGACTGACAATTTAACAGTT